>JASKMD010000004.1:7964176-8211694 GCA_030144725.1 Haematococcus lacustris
GCTGGGCTGGGCTGGGCTGGGCTGGGCTGGGCTGGGCTGGGCTGGGCTGGGCTGGGCTGGGCTGGGCTGGGCTGGGCTGGGCTGGGCTGGGCTGGGCTGGGCTGGGCTGGGCTGGGCTGGGCTGGGCTGGGCTGGGCTGGGCTGGGCTGGGCTGGGCTGGGCTGGGCTGGGCTGGGCTGGGCTGGGCTGGGCTGGGCTGGGCTGGGCTGGGCTGGGCTGGGCTGGGCTGGGCTGGGCTGGGCTGGGCTGGGCTGGGCTGGGCTGGGCTGGGCTGGGCTGGGCTGGGCTGGGCTGGGCTGGGCTGGGCTGGGCTGGGCTGGGCTGGGCTGGGCTGGGCTGGGCTGGGCTGGGCTGGGCTGGGCTGGGCTGGGCTGGGCTGGGCTGGGCTGGGCTGGGCTGGGCTGGGCTGGGCTGGGCTGGGCTGGGCTGGGCTGGGCTGGGCTGGGCTGGGCTGGGCTGGGCTGGGCTGGGCTGGGCTGGGCTGGGCTGGGCTGGGCTGGGCTGGGCTGGGCTGGGCTGGGCTGGGCTGGGCTGGGCTGGGCTGGGCTGGGCTGGGCTGGGCTGGGCTGGGCTGGGCTGGGCTGGGCTGGGCTGGGCTGGGCTGGGCTGGGCTGGGCTGGGCTGGGCTGGGCTGGGCTGGGCTGGGCTGGGCTGGGCTGGGCTGGGCTGGGCTGGGCTGGGCTGGGCTGGGCTGGGCTGGGCTGGGCTGGGCTGGGCTGGGCTGGGCTGGGCTGGGCTGGGCTGGGCTGGGCTGGGCTGGGCTGGGCTGGGCTGGGCTGGGCTGGGCTGGGCTGGGCTGGGCTGGGCTGGGCTGGGCTGGGCTGGGCTGGGCTGGGCTGGGCTGGGCTGGGCTGGGCTGGGCTGGGCTGGGCTGGGCTGGGCTGGGCTGGGCTGGGCTGGGCTGGGCTGGGCTGGGCTGGGCTGGGCTGGGCTGGGCTGGGCTGGGCTGGGCTGGGCTGGGCTGGGCTGGGCTGGGCTGGGCTGGGCTGGGCTGGGCTGGGCTGGGCTGGGCTGGGCTGGGCTGGGCTGGGCTGGGCTGGGCTGGGCTGGGCTGGGCTGGGCTGGGCTGGGCTGGGCTGGGCTGGGCTGGGCTGGGCTGGGCTGGGCTGGGCTGGGCTGGGCTGGGCTGGGCTGGGCTGGGCTGGGCTGGGCTGGGCTGGGCTGGGCTGGGCTGGGCTGGGCTGGGCTGGGCTGGGCTGGGCTGGGCTGGGCTGGGCTGGGCTGGGCTGGGCTGGGCTGGGCTGGGCTGGGCTGGGCTGGGCTGGGCTGGGCTGGGCTGGGCTGGGCTGGGCTGGGCTGGGCTGGGCTGGGCTGGGCTGGGCTGGGCTGGGCTGGGCTGGGCTGGGCTGGGCTGGGCTGGGCTGGGCTGGGCTGGGCTGGGCTGGGCTGGGCTGGGCTGGGCTGGGCTGGGCTGGGCTGGGCTGGGCTGGGCTGGGCTGGGCTGGGCTGGGCTGGGCTGGGCTGGGCTGGGCTGGGCTGGGCTGGGCTGGGCTGGGCTGGGCTGGGCTGGGCTGGGCTGGGCTGGGCTGGGCTGGGCTGGGCTGGGCTGGGCTGGGCTGGGCTGGGCTGGGCTGGGCTGGGCTGGGCTGGGCTGGGCTGGGCTGGGCTGGGCTGGGCTGGGCTGGGCTGGGCTGGGCTGGGCTGGGCTGGGCTGGGCTGGGCTGGGCTGGGCTGGGCTGGGCTGGGCTGGGCTGGGCTGGGCTGGGCTGGGCTGGGCTGGGCTGGGCTGGGCTGGGCTGGGCTGGGCTGGGCTGGGCTGGGCTGGGCTGGGCTGGGCTGGGCTGGGCTGGGCTGGGCTGGGCTGGGCTGGGCTGGGCTGGGCTGGGCTGGGCTGGGCTGGGCTGGGCTGGGCTGGGCTGGGCTGGGCTGGGCTGGGCTGGGCTGGGCTGGGCTGGGCTGGGCTGGGCTGGGCTGGGCTGGGCTGGGCTGGGCTGGGCTGGGCTGGGCTGGGCTGGGCTGGGCTGGGCTGGGCTGGGCTGGGCTGGGCTGGGCTGGGCTGGGCTGGGCTGGGCTGGGCTGGGCTGGGCTGGGCTGGGCTGGGCTGGGCTGGGCTGGGCTGGGCTGGGCTGGGCTGGGCTGGGCTGGGCTGGGCTGGGCTGGGCTGGGCTGGGCTGGGCTGGGCTGGGCTGGGCTGGGCTGGGCTGGGCTGGGCTGGGCTGGGCTGGGCTGGGCTGGGCTGGGCTGGGCTGGGCTGGGCTGGGCTGGGCTGGGCTGGGCTGGGCTGGGCTGGGCTGGGCTGGGCTGGGCTGGGCTGGGCTGGGCTGGGCTGGGCTGGGCTGGGCTGGGCTGGGCTGGGCTGGGCTGGGCTGGGCTGGGCTGGGCTGGGCTGGGCTGGGCTGGGCTGGGCTGGGCTGGGCTGGGCTGGGCTGGGCTGGGCTGGGCTGGGCTGGGCTGGGCTGGGCTGGGCTGGGCTGGGCTGGGCTGGGCTGGGCTGGGCTGGGCTGGGCTGGGCTGGGCTGGGCTGGGCTGGGCTGGGCTGGGCTGGGCTGGGCTGGGCTGGGCTGGGCTGGGCTGGGCTGGGCTGGGCTGGGCTGGGCTGGGCTGGGCTGGGCTGGGCTGGGCTGGGCTGGGCTGGGCTGGGCTGGGCTGGGCTGGGCTGGGCTGGGCTGGGCTGGGCTGGGCTGGGCTGGGCTGGGCTGGGCTGGGCTGGGCTGGGCTGGGCTGGGCTGGGCTGGGCTGGGCTGGGCTGGGCTGGGCTGGGCTGGGCTGGGCTGGGCTGGGCTGGGCTGGGCTGGGCTGGGCTGGGCTGGGCTGGGCTGGGCTGGGCTGGGCTGGGCTGGGCTGGGCTGGGCTGGGCTGGGCTGGGCTGGGCTGGGCTGGGCTGGGCTGGGCTGGGCTGGGCTGGGCTGGGCTGGGCTGGGCTGGGCTGGGCTGGGCTGGGCTGGGCTGGGCTGGGCTGGGCTGGGCTGGGCTGGGCTGGGCTGGGCTGGGCTGGGCTGGGCTGGGCTGGGCTGGGCTGGGCTGGGCTGGGCTGGGCTGGGCTGGGCTGGGCTGGGCTGGGCTGGGCTGGGCTGGGCTGGGCTGGGCTGGGCTGGGCTGGGCTGGGCTGGGCTGGGCTGGGCTGGGCTGGGCTGGGCTGGGCTGGGCTGGGCTGGGCTGGGCTGGGCTGGGCTGGGCTGGGCTGGGCTGGGCTGGGCTGGGCTGGGCTGGGCTGGGCTGGGCTGGGCTGGGCTGGGGGGGTGGCTGGAAGGATTGGAAGGTGGTGGTCGTAGGCACATGGTGCATGATGCATTGTGCATGCAGATAGACTACGACAAGCCAAAGCGATCCACGTGCAATTTGATGGCTGCACATGCAAGAAGCATGGCAAGGTGCTCGTCATCAGAGTCACCGCTGCTGTGCCCAAGGAAGTAGCAGCTGGCCAGCATCAGCGCCTCACCGTCCAGATCACAGACGTGTTGGCCATCGTCCCCCTCCCTTGTGCCACAGCTGAGGCCCACGTCCAGGCCATCATGCGTGAGCTTGAACGCAATGGTCTGCAGGGCGCCCGCATTGCTAGCATGACAGCCGACAGCGCATCTGTGAACATGGGGGGTCACGGCGGAGTGATCGCACAGCTCAGTGAGGAGCTCATGCCGTTGCAGAACGCAGCCATCCGCGCACAGCGGCTGCCAATGTGTGACCCTCGTGTGTGGGACGCGCATGGCACATGGCAGAAGCATGAAGAGCAGATCCGTGCCATGGCCGACATGCACGCGCTGAGTGAGCAGGACCAGCAACGACTACAATCGCATCTGGAGGTGTATAACCTTGCCTGCCCAATATCAAATGCCCCTGTGGAGTCCCTGCTGCAGCTACTCAAGCATGGGACGGGCATGTTCATGGAGCTACCAGCTCTGCTTGAGCTCATGTCCATGCGTACCCACATCGATGCCACTGACGGCGTGGACGTGCTTGACTTTGCACAGCCACTGCCAGAGCTACGCAAGGAAGTGCGGCATGAGGAGGCAGCAGCAGCTATGGCCCGACGGATAGCAAAGGCGGAGATGAAAGCAGCAGCAGCAACTCATAGAGTGGGGCAGGAGGTGGTTGATGTAGGGGGCCATGAGGGGCAGCATAGACTGTCTGCAGCATATGCTCTGACCTATGATGCGCGTATTACAGCCACATCACTGTCGAGGAGGCTCAAAAGCTATCTGTTAGGGAGTTGCAGCAGGGAGTTGCACCAGCAGGAGGTGATGAAGGGGTGGTTGAAGCCCAAGCTGAAGGGTCTTGTCATGGCGCACATTCGCACACTGGCCGGCCTGCATGGGGATGAGCAGGGGGCAGGTGAAGGTGCTGGTGTTAGTGCTGGTGCCGCCCCTGGGCTGCCCACCCCTCCTGCTGCCCCCCCCTGGCAGCAGCTGGCAGCTGGTGCTGGTGCCGCCCCTGGGCTGCCCACCCCTCTTGCTGCCCCCCCCTGGCAGCAGCTGGCAGCTGGTGCTGGTGCCGCCCCTGGCATGCTCACCCCTCCATCTGAGCAGCAGGGGGCCACAGCGGAGCTGAACACGAGCTCGACACGCAAGCAGGGGGCGGGCGTGAGGGATCGGACCCAACATGTCGAGGAAGGTAACATAGCAATGGCATACACACCTTGTGAGGCATTGCAGAGTGGCCAGGCCAGCAGTACTGCTCACGAAGGGGTCAAGCATCGCAGCAACCTTGCATGTTTCTGAGCATGGGTGGAGGGGCGCTGTTACATCGGTTTGGCATGCCATGTGAACCGATTTGACTGCGGCGACTGTCCCTCACTATGTGCAGGTGCTCCTGGGCCACGTCGGTCGCGGCGGTCTCTCGCGGCGAGGCCCGCATGAGCAAAAAGTGCATGGATTTGAATGAGAAGATTTGAGCCGCCATAGCACCCAGCACACTTCACAGTATTTGATGATACAAGCTGCGGCGCATAGCTGAAAGAGTCCTCTATCCAGGGATGTGCGAAACATAAATAGAAACCACGTGGCTGAGACGCGGCGTCGTTTTGATTACTAGGGGTCAGTTTCCTGTCATTTTCTGTTAGTTGGGGACTAGGGCGCGACCGGACCTTGTTAAGGTTGATAGTCTTAATACAACCTTAACACAGCCGCCTGGCCCCGCCCGGCTCTCTTTCTGCCCCGCTCTTGTTGTGATGGATGGAGAAGCAGCCAATGGTTGGGATGCCGACGAGAGCGAGAGCTTAAGCGTTCTGTTTCGTAAATGCCAAGGGTTTGTTAAGGTTTTTGTTAAGGTTTTGTTAAGGTAGTTAAAGGTCCAAAACATCAGGCTGTTAGCCTTACAAAGCATCAAGCTGTTAGTTTTGATGAGGTGCCCAGTGGTCAAGGGGGATTAGCCCCAGGAAAGAGTGCCACCGGAGTGGGGTTTGTAGTCATCAAGGGTGCGATCGAGGTTGCTACAACTTGTTTGTAGTAGCTGAGTGAGATTACCCACAGGCAAGCATGTTGTTCCTTGTTGAATAAGTTTTGTTTGTCTGTCCTCCCACACTCCTTGATGCCTGTTAGTGCTGGTGTGGTGACACCGAGGGCTCTGTGTGATCAGGCGCGCATTCCCTGCATGTAACAAACGCAAATGGTACAAACGTGGTGTAACATTCCGCACGAGGCGTGACTAAGTCCGCTGGCCTCTTACACAACGCATCTACTTACGCACAATATCTGCGTAGCCTCATAGAAGTGAAGCGCTGCGATTAGTGACCACCCTGGACATGCGCATCTCAGGACTTTTGGTGCTGGCGCTCGGTGTTTTGGCCTGCGTCCAAGGCGCCAGAGTTACGCCCGCTGTGGGTGCCTGGGTCATAGCACAGCAACAACAGACTCGTGCCTACAGCGGCCACACGTCTACAGCTGACCACAGCCCTTGCCTGAACATCACTTAGCAGTATTACTGGGCTTACGACACGCGCTACCGCGCCCTGCAGGTTGGATCAGTAGCCGCAGCTCACGACGAGCTTGCTGCTCCTGGGTCGCACAACCCGCCGGATTTCTGTCACAACCTCAACTGCCCGGACTTCGAGGTAAGGCGCGGTGCTGTGACGCACTCGTAATGCTCCGACCGGCCGGGATCAACGCGGCTCCAGCCAGCTGCAGCTATTAGAATGAGCTGCACATGGCGCCTGTGTTACCACCAGTATCTCATTGCACCTCCTTTGTCCTGCTTAGACGCTGTTGGGTGCCGAGGTTGACTTCATGCTGCTGGGTTAGCCTGGCAAATCACTAGCCCGTTGCTTTATGCCCATAGGTGCTGAAGGACTATGGGAATGGCGTGCAGCTGAGGAGGTATGCCCCCTCCACATGGGCTGTAACTGATGTGAATGAGACGTTGTATGAGAAGGCCTCAGCAGTCGGGTTTCAGGTGGGTGTAATTTGCTGCACCTGCAACTGTACCTGACGAGCAATGCTATCCTACCAAGTACCAAAGCCAGCTTCTGCTTCCCAACCATTGCAACGTTCACGTCTCTGCCCGCTCTTCCAGCCGGCCAGCTTTGTGATGACTTAGTGGGTGATTTCCTCCCTTACCTCAGCTGTAACTGCTTGCACTGCAGCGTCTGTTTAAGTACATCCTGGGTAACAATAACCTGGAGGCCAAGATCGATATGACAGCCCCAGTGGTGACAGAGGTGAACCTGGACGCAGATGATGAGTTCACAGACCAGTACTCAGTGGCCTTCTACCTGCCCTGGGAGTGAGTGGCTGATCAGAGGAGTCAGTCTTGTCTGCATCCCACTCCCCTTGGTGCCTGCCTCCCCATCCCCTAGCCTGCTTTTATCATTCGGTACCCCTGGCTTGCTGGCCCAGACCCCTGGTTTTCTTTGTCTCAACCTTCCTTCCTAGTGCCGCCTAATGCCGCCTACTACTGCTGTTATCCCTAAACACTATCTTCAATTTGAGTTGCTGCATTACTATCCGCTGCTCAACCACCTGCTGCTTGTAGGTACCAGGCAGTGGTGGATGAGGATGGGAAGAAGTCAGAGCCATCAGAGGTGCCTGGGCCCAAGGATGACCGCGTTGTCATTGAGGACGAGCCTCGGGCAGACGTCTATGTGCTGCCCTTCGGCTCCTATGCTCTAGGTTTCAGGGTCAAGAAGCTGGCAATCGATTTCTTCGACTTCCTGGTGAGCTGCAGTGGCTGCCTTGCCACCTGCCTCACTGCCTGCTTGCCTTGCATGCCTGGCTGCCTGCCTTGCTGACTCTGCCCACCTCCTGTCCTCCCTCTCTGTGAGTAAGCATGGCCCTTGTGGTGGCCGGGGTGTTATGCTTTAGAGCTGCTGAGCTCCTTTTACATTACCCCAAGGTCATGCATGGGCGTTGACTTGGCATCCCCCTCCCTACCTAAGATGGGCATGACATTGAGCCAAAAGGCGTGTGGTGGTTTTGAGTATGCAGGACCAGCAAGGCATCACAGACTATGAGCGCTCCACATTCACAGTCGCTGTGTACGATGAGCCATGTGAGTTGAAGCTTTGGAAGGGAAAACGCGGACTGCTTCTCCTCAACCCCACCTTGGACTGTCTTCCTTGTTGCTCCTTGTGCTATGCATGTCTTACTCCGTGCGCCGCACCCGCTTCGTTTAAGCCTGTTTGTTTATGTTGTGTTTGCCATTGGATGCAGACAAACCATTCAACAGGCACAACGAGATCTGGGTATTCCGCAAATAGATTGGCGTGTGCGCAGTATGGCCTGCACACGGCAGCTCAGGTTGTGGAGGTAGATGGAGGATGTTGAGCAAAAATGTTGTGCATGGCGAGTGAGGTACTACGTTTAGTTGACACGGGGCATGTAATTGGTTGAAACTAGGAAGGTAAAGGATATGGCAGCCGTTGTATACAGGCGGAGCTGTCGATGGGGAACAATACAACCCTAAGGCTGGTGTTGCTCTGAGGGTGTGTGAGGCTGTGTGAGGCTGGTCTCCATCGGTTGTGTACGGACTGTACCTTAATTGTTAAAACAGCCTGCTTGTGCCTCACTCCGCCGCATCCCGGTTGCCGGCACTTTGGTTGGATGGCGACCTGATGCACCACCCCGCCGTGGGTGGAAATCCAAGGCGGTGCGGGAGGGGTTTCGCAAGGTGGTGGAGCAGCTCAGCAGGCCCAGCACAGATCCCAGGCCTGACAGGCTGGTGATTGTGGATGAGTTCCGCACCAGCCGTGTCAACTCGTCTGTGCATGCCCGCCAGCCATGTGAGCTGCACCTGCTAGATGACCGGCCTGGGCCAGAAGACTGGCCTAGGCCAGAAGACTGGATACCCCCAGCAGGCCAAGTCAACCAGTGGCTGGTGCGCCCAGCCTGGAGCCTGCGACATGCTAAGTACGTGCGGGGCCTGCAGTGGTGCCATCAGGTGCCGCCCAAACCCCCCGCCCCTGCCCAGGCCCCCCCACCTGCCCCTGCCCAGGCCCCCCCTCCCCTCCCCCCAGCCCAGGCCCCACCCCCTCCCCCTCCCCCTGCCCAGCCCCTCCCTGCTGCACCTGGCCCAGTGCCACCACCCCAGGCCCCTTGATGGGGCAGGTGGCTGGACCGGGTCACCAACGCCTCTCTCAACTTCCAGCGCATTTGGGAGAGCAAGCAGCGCCCCCTGGAGCTGTGCCGATGGCATGACCTGGAGGCTCTGCCCCTCCTTGGCAAGGAGTACTAGCAGGGCTACAAGCGGGTCAATGACCGGCTTCCAAAGGTCAGGCAGAGGAAAGAGTGCCACCGGAGTGGGGTTTGTAGTCATCAAGGGTGCGACCGAGGATGCTACAACTTGTTTGTAGTAGCTGAGTGAGATTACCCACAGGCAAGCATGTTGTTCCTTGTTGAATAAGTTTTGTTTGCCTGCTTGTGCCTCACTGTCCATTAGAGCACGACCGGTTAATTTAACATCCTGATGTTTTGGTTCTCTAACGTGCTTTAACAAATCTTTAACATACCCGTTTTGCTACCCTGGGACTGCGTCTCACTGGCCACTTCTGCCTGCATAGTGTCGCTGGGTGCATTGCCGTGTCGTGACCAGAACGACAGCAAAAAACGACTCGTATCAAGACCAAGCGTTCATCTTTAACAAAACGGTTTCACATTAACTTTAACACGTCCGGTCGTGCCCTACTGTCCATCCATCTCGCTAGTTCCTGCAATGGTCTTACCCACATACTCCCACGCATTCCATAAATGCAATGGTACAAAGCGCTGTAATGCTCTGCGCAACGTATGACTGGACCCACCGGCCTCGCATACGGTATGCCGATAGTCTCATGACAGTGAAACGCTGCAAAATATGACAACCCTAAACATGCGCATCTCAGGACTTTTGGTGCTGGCGCTCGGTGTATTGGGCTGCGTCCAAGGCGCAAAAGGCACGGCCGCTGTGGGTGCCTGGTTCATAGCTCAGCGACAACAGCTTCATGCTTGCAGCGGCCACACGTCTGCACCTCACCGCAGCTCTAACTTCAGAAGTAGTACTAGGCTCGAGACTTGCTCTACCACGCGCAGGAGGTTGGATCAGTAGCCGCAGCTCACGACGAGCTTGCTGCTCCTGGGTCGCACAACCCGCCGGACTTTTGTCACAACCTTGATTGCCCGGACTTTGAGGTAAGGCGCGATGCTGGTATGCATTCGACCGGCCGGGACTAACGCGGCACCGGCTAACTTCAGCTATCAGAATGGAGCTGCACATGGCAACTGCGACTTGCCACCAGTAGCTCTCTGTACATCACCAGCGTTGCTCGATGCCTATAGGTGCTGAAGGACTATGGGAACGGAGTGCAGCTGAGGAGGTATGTCCCCTCCATGTGGGCTATGACTGATGTGAATGAGACGCTGTATGAGAAGGCCTCAGCAGTCGGGTTTCAGGTGGGTGTAATTAGCTGCACCTGCAACTGTACCTGACAAGCAATACTATTGTATCACCCACCAAAGCTAGCTCTTGCTTGCCAATTTTCACTTCCTGCCCGCTCGCCCTACCGCCCGCCTGCTCACCAGCAAACTTGCCTGCCTAACCAGCCTTCCTGCTTTGTAGTGACTTAGTAGCTGCTTTTCCTCCCTGGCCTTTGCAGCGCCTGTCCAGATACATTCTGGGCAACAACAACCTGGAGGCCAAGATTGAACAGACAACCCCAGTGGTGACAGAAGTATACCTAAACATGGACGATGTATTCACAGAGCAATACTTGGTGGCCTTCTACCTGCCCTGGAAGTGAGTGCCTGCTACATAAGGCCAGCTCTGTCTGCACCCAACTGCTTGATGCCTGCCTCTCCTTTCTAAAGGCTGATTGTTCTCCCTTGACACCTATAGTGATCCTGTGCTCTTTACCCTCTCCTCTCACCTTGCCTGCCCTCTCTGATCAGCACCCTAAACACCCTAGGCACCCTGGCCCCTCCCCACCAGTTGTCTCCCGCACGTGTGATGGTAGTTTTGTCTGTTCTGCTTTTCCCTCCAGCGGGCTCCTACCACTATGTTGTGTATCACATGGCACATGTAATGCAGGACTACCACCCACTGCACAACTATCACACTCCCATCACTGCACAACTATCACACTCCCTGCCCTACCCCTAACTCATACTGCTCAGTCACTAACAGGGTTGACCAGATCTAGAGTTTACATGGCCCAAACATAAGTGCAAACCGTGAAGGGTGACCACCTGTGTCTTGTAGGTACCAACCAGCGGTGAACAAGGACAACAAGCAAGCAAAGGTGCCGGAGCCCAAGGATGACCGCGTTATCATTGCGGACGAGCCTCGGGCACTTGTCTATGTGCTGCCCTTTGGCTCCTATGCTCAGGGCTCCAAGGTGAAGAAGCTGGCAATCGACTTCTATGACTTCCTGGTGAGCTTCAGTGGCTGCCTTACTACCTGCCTTACTGCCTGCCTGCTTGCCTTGCATGCCTGGCTGCCTGCCTTGCTGACTCTGCCCACCTGCCGGCCTCCCCCTCTGTGAGTAAGCATGGCCCCTGTAGTGGCCCGGGTGTTCTTGTGGTGACCCTGGAGATGTCGAGCTCCCTTCACATCACCCAAGGTCAAAGATGACGTTGACCTCGCATCCTCTTGAGATGGGCATGGCATTGAACCAAATGTGATGTGTGGTGGGTTATGGAATTGCAGGACCAGCAGGGCATCACAAACTATGAGCGCTCCACATTCATGGTTGCCGTGTACGATAAGCCATGTGAGTCGGAGGGTTGGGAAGGGGACTGCTGACCATCTTGCAACAGCCCGCCTTGGACTGTCTTCCTTGTGCTCCTTGTGCTATGGATGTCTTACTCTGTGTGCCGCATTCGCTGCGTCAAAGCCTGATTTTTTATGTTGTGTTCGCCACTGGTTGCAGACAAGCCATTCAACAGGCACAACGAAATCTGGGTGCTCACCTGGTAGAGACATGTGTGTGCGTCGTGGCTTGAGGATGATGGTGGACGCTATAACGCGTGTGGATGCAATCGTGCAAGGCACCTGATGTACTCCGTGCAGATAACAGGGAATTGTTAACACAGGAACGGTGAAGGATAAGGCAGGCATTGCTAAATGAAGCTGTTGTCAGTCAAACAAAACTTATTCAACAAGGAACAACATGCTTGACTGTGGATAATCTCACTCAGCTGCTCCAAACAAGTTGTAGCATATTCATTGGCGATGGTGGGGTTCAGCGCACCAGGCATGTAGGTGAGACTCCTGAAGAGGACCTCCGTGTGCTTGAACTTTTGAGTCAGGCCAGCCCGGATGACATTGTCACTGGTTGCCAAACATTTCATGAGTTGGCCTGCGGAGGGGCAGCACCCAGAGCCAGGGCCTCCTGGACGTGTGAGTATGTGTGACCATGTGTGCCATGAAGCTGTTGTCAGACACTGGCTTTTGGTATTGCTATTGATCTGAGGCTGATATATGCGTCTAATGCTACTGCGACCGGCTCCATCACAGCTGCTTATTAAGAAGCAACGGTATCACCGGGTACTAGAGGATATTACCAGCACTTCCAATGCAAGCACGAGGCTGAGTTGCAGAGGTAATGCAAGAGTGTCCAGCGTGTCAGTTTGCTGGCCAGGCTATCCGTCAGGCAGGACACTTCTGCGTGTGCCGGTGGCATGAGTTGCCTTGTGCGAACATGGGCGTCAGGAAAATACCAAACCCGGCTCAATTGCTCCAGGCTAATAATCACTGTTTGTTGCCAGCCAGGCGCTGTTAAGTGCCATGAGCGCTGACGGTGAAGACATGGAGGCGATTGAGCAGTTCTGCCTCATCACCGGCAAAGACCAGGGTGTCGCCAAGGAGTGGCTTTCCCTATCAGAGAACAATGTAGAGCGGGCTATTGGGCTGTTCTTCGAAAATGGGCCGTCCGTCCCGCCCCAGCGTGCGAGCAGCGGCCCCGTGGACATGACCGAGGAAGACGCTGCTGCGGCAGCAGCGGCGATGCAAGATGTAGAGGAATACGGTGCGTCAACTGTAAATACAGCAAACCAGCCCGCACCACCTCATCACATCACCGCACTACACCTCACATCACATCACATCACCTTACCACCTCGCATCACGCCTGATGCCCTCCCTAGCAGGAGAAGCAGGAATATGGGGTTGAATGTGATGGCTGCAACTATGAGATGCTGGGACATGGGCTCATGCAAGACAGGGGCATGGCCCAAAGGAAGGTGTGGTGTTGGGCTCTGGCATGCAGGCGATCTCCATGTGGCTGGGACTACAGCGCCTACCTCTGTGGCTGGCACTCGGCGCGTGAGTGCGGCAGCGCCATCATTGTCACTAGCACCACCAGCAGTGACAGCAGCGACAACAAAACTGGCATTAGAGACAGCAGCAACAGTAGCAGCAACAGCAAGGACAGCAGCAGCAATGGCAGCCGCTGCGGCGTCCCAATCACTTGAACCATGGCACAGTGTAAAATTGTGTGTTGCAGCAATGCCAGCGGTGTTTACTTGGACCGCACATCAGCAGATGCCATGTGATGCTATTGATACTGAGTGGCAGTGATGGGCATATGAGCAGCAGTGGCAGCACCAGATGTTTGAATGGGTGTGTTGGTGTGTGACCAAATACTCTGAGCATGTCATGCGCCCTGCCCCCTCCCTGGAGCCTGACTTATACACACAACACTGTTGTGCCTACCTTTGTTCTTTAAACCTACCCTAAGGTACACCTGTAGGGTACCCCATAAGGGAAGGGGCGGCCATTGAAGCTCCAACCTACAGCGTTTGGTCGAACAGCTGCTATTAATGACAGGCAGGCAGGCAAGCAGCCAAGATACAGGGCAACACACAAAAGTTTTGATGTGGCCAAGACCTCATTCTCCACCCTGCGACCCTGCATGCCACCAGAGTTAGCATGCTGCGCGGGTGATGTTGCAGACCAGCTCAAGCGTGCTTGACGATGACGAGGAGGACGAGGCGGCCATGATGCGCACCATGGCCCACAACCGGGCTGCAGGCAGGGAGGCGGCTCAGGAGGCGGAGCGAGCCATAGAAGGTGAGGCCCAGGCAGGGGCCAGCGGGAGCAGGGCAGCTCTTGGCCGCTCTGCGCCAGGCCATCGTTTGAGCAGCTGCTGATGCACACCTGGCCACGCAGGTTCAAATCCTGGCACCTCCCCGCTGTTTTGGGTGCAGGGCAGGCAGTGGGGGTCTGTTAGGGTAGTAGCTTGGGCAGCGGACTTGGGCAGCTTGGGCAGCGGGTGGTCAAGTGGTGGAGGGCCAGGGGCTGCAGGCACAGCATGACGCCTCAAGGGTGCATGACATGTTTTGGCTGGTTGCCTTGGGGTGGGCAAGCAGCTAAGGGCTGGCCTCAGTGCCCTGAGACTGAGGCCACAAAGTCAGGAGCAGGGACAAACAAAGGGCTGGGCAGGTAGGGTCCGCCTACTCCCTCCGCATCCCACTACTGCGACTGACAGCTCACGCAACAAACATCAGGATGGGGCAGGGGACTTATGAGGCAGCATGCTGTATGCATAATTTATGTGCATGCGCAGCATGGAGATAGTGTCAAGCAGCGCCCAGGTAGGGTCCAGGGGCTGCCCGTGACTGCATGGTGAGCAGCCATGGTGTCTGCATTCACTCCAAGTCCAGCAGCTCGGAGCAGCAGGGCGCCGTGCTGTCCCGCTGCCTGTGCAGCCATGATGGCGGTCACACGGGCTGCAGCCAGGCGCCAGGGGACCCCGCCGCTGCCCCTCCTGCCTGGTGAGCAGTTGGGACTGCAACTGCCTGCCACCCCACCCCACCCCACCCCACCCCACCCCACCCCACCCCACCCCACCCCACCCCACCCCACCCCACCCCACCCCACCCCACCCCATCCCACCCCACCCCACCCCACCCCACCCCACCCCACCCCACCCCACCCCACCCCACCCCACCCCACCCCACCCCACCCCACCCCACCCCACCCCACCCCACCCCACCCCACCCCACCCCACCCCACCCCACCCCACCCCACCCCATCCCACCCCATCCCACCCCATCCCATCCCACCCCACCCCATCCCACCCCACCCCACCCCACCCCACCCCACCCCACCCCACCCCACCCCACCCCACCCCACCCCACCCCACCCCACCCCACCCCACCCCACCCCACCCCACCCCACCCCATCCCACCCCATCCCATCCCACCCCACCCCATCCCACCCCACCCCACCCCACCCCACCCCACCCCACCCCACCCCACCCCACCCCACCCCACCCCACCCCACCCCACCCCACCCCACCCCACCCCACCCCACCCCACCCCACCCCACCCCACCCCACCCCACCCCACCCCACCCCAACCAAGCCCACCCCAACCAAGCCCAGCCCACGCCTCCATCATCAGTCCCCTTCCAGCTCACCTGCCTGCCTAGCATACCTGCATCAAGCCCTGCTGTGCTTCCCCTCTGCTATGCTTGACCAACCTAAGCCCCCACACACCTGGACCTCTTCTTGCAGGGATGCTTCCTGGCACACTCTTGCCACCCCCTCTTCTCCCTCCTGGTATGCTGCCGCCTGGCTTGGGGTCATCTGGGCTCCCTGACCGGCTAGGTGGGTGACCCGCCCCCCCTCCCCCCTCCCAATCGTATGTTGAATGATGGTGATAGTCTGCCATGGTAGTGGTGTATGGCGCAGGGTCAAGGGCGCGGCAGAGGAGCAACAGCGGGCCACGCAGCCACAGCCAGCAGCCAGGCGCTGACGTCGTACTCCTTGGCAGTGACTCAGAAGGGGAGGTGCCGCCCCGCCGCCCCGCCTCAACCAGTAAGTGCTCGGAAATTGAAGACGAGCTCCATTGCTGGGTGCAGCATGAGTTGAGTGCAGCACAATGCATGGGAGGATGCATGGGAGGACCTCACTGTGACATTTGTGTTTTGCATGCATGTCTGATCTGGTGCATGCCGCATGTCTGATCTGGTGCATGCCGCATGTCTGATCTGGTGCATGCCGCGCTGCCATCACCGCTGGCCATCACTGCTGCTGCCAATTGCACCTCCTTTGCTGCTGCTGCCATCGCCACTCCCGCTGCTGCTGCTGGCACTGCTGGCATCATGGCTGCTGCTGTTGTCGCTGCCCCTGCTGCTGCTGAGTATCCTCCCCCATGGCCAGCTCTCCCCTGTGCCCTGTCCCGCAGCCACGATGGACGATGATGAAGCGCTTGCCCGCCGGCTGATGGAGGAGGAGGAGAGGGGCCTGCAGGGGGTGGGCCAGGGTGGCCACGGCCCCTACCACACCCTGCCCAGCAGAGCGCCTCGCCAAGGAGCAGCTGGGGCCTCACAACTTGGCCGGCTGGGCTTGGAGCCCGAGGGCTTGGGGGGGGGCAGGGGAGGGGTCAGGGGGGCCAGCTTGCTACACCCTCAAGGGCCAGGGGCTGGGGGGCGCCAGGGGGAGGGACAGGGGGAAGAGGAGGAGGAGGAGGAGGAAGAGGAGCATACGGCTTTGGGGGTGGGGCGGCAGGAGCTGGAGGAGGCCCGCATGATTGAGGCTGCCATGTTGGGCCTGCCGTACGAACCTCGCCTGCCGCTCAGGTGGGGCCTGGCGTGTTAGCCAGGCTTGCTGTGACTTTATGTGCCCTATTGTGACGAAATCTGGCCTGCTGTGACAAGATCTGCCCTGCTGTGACGTGATCTGGCCCGAGCTAGCCTGGCCTGGCTCACAGCAGAGCTCCCTTAGTGGCATTTCACTGCTACCTCCTGCCCTCCCTACCCCTCTCATACACGAGTCACTGCATGGTCTGACCCGCTGCACTCCTGATGCCGCTCCTGCCACCCCTGCTGCACCACCATTGACAGCACAGGTACCTTAGCCTGCGGTGACTGCGATCAACACCCTGGCTGGCAGTGCTGCAGAGCCTGCCGCTCCTGCTTAGATTCAGTGGATGGTGCCCGGTGCAGGGGGAGGTCAGCAGGGGGGAGGCAGGCAGGAGCAAGGGGGGGGCCCCCGCTGGGCGACCCGGACTTGCATGATGGCAGGAGCCTGCGCTGGGAGCAAGACCAGGCTTATGAGGAGTCGCTGGCAGCAGACAAGTGAGTGCCATGGTGCATGGAGAATGGTGCATGGAGAATGGTGCATGGAGCATGGTGCATGGAGGTGGAAGGAAAGCAGGGTGGGGCACGCTTGGATCAGGAAGAGTGGTAGGCAGGGAGGGGAGGTGGCAAAGGAGGTAGTTGGGGCACACCTGCCAGCCTAATCTAGCCTGGCAATGTGCATGTGAGAAGCCAGCTGAGGAACTGACTAAATATGTCTGCTTGCTTGCCTGGCTGGTCTGCCTGCTGCCCCTGCCAGTCCCCCTCATCCTGCCCGTCCGCCTGCCTGCTGCCCTCCTCCCTCCCGGCCAGGGCCAAGGCGGACAGCAGTGCAGAAGCTGCCAGGGAGGCAGCAGCAGCAGCCCGGCGGCTGGCTGAGGAGGCAGCTGCGGCAGAGCGGGCAGCGGCAGAGGCAGCGGCAAAGCTAAAGGCCACGCTTGCAAGGAAGGCAGCAGCTCTCGTCCCAGAGCCTGCCCCTGGTATTGACAGCTCACTCAAGCACCACAGTCTAAATGTCATCCCTGACTCTGGCCCTGACCCTGACCCTGGCCCTGACCCGTGCCCTGACCCGAGCCCTGCCTGCAAGCATGTCTGGCCTTGGGCATATCCGTAGGTTGTGTGTTCATATCCATAACCTAGCAGATCTACCCCCTGACCCGCTGGCTTTTAACCATGCAAGGCTCATGCATGACATGCATGGTGCAGGAGACCCGGAGGCTGTCACCATCATGGTCCGCTTACCAGATGGAATGCGGTTGAGCCGCAAGTTCAAAAAGTCAAATGCATTGCAGGTGAGGGGCAGGGGCAGGGGCAGAGGCAAGATCAAGGGCAGGGGCAGGGTTCTCCGTGCGAGGTTTGGGTGTGTGCTGGGGTACTATCAGCAGAGAAAGCTGGGAAGCAGGAGTAGCTCAGTAAGACCAGGTGCATGGAATGATCAGGGCCAAAACAGTGAGTAATGTGTGGCTGCAGGCTGTGTTTGACTATGTGGACGTGCAGCACCAGGCTGCCACGTACCTTCCAGGTAATTGTAAGCCTCGGTCTCGCGTTGTCGTGCATGCGTTCATGCTTTCATACCAGTTCCCAGACATGCAAAAATGACGTAGTGCATCACTAAGTTTACTCGCTGCCCCTTGCTTGCAGGCCGGTACAACCTCGTTAATCAGTTTCCCCGACATGTATTTCAAGAGTCCGACGCGACAGGCACACTGGCTGACATGGGCATTGTCTCGGGGACAGCCTTGTTCTTGGAAGTGGTGCAGTAGCTCTGCATCTGGGATCTGTTCTCCCCATCTGCTCTCCACAGCGTGACGGAGCCGCGCTACTTAGCCAGCAGCCTCACATGTAGGGGTTCAGTGGGGCAAGTACCCGTGCAAGGGTTCAGTGGGGCTAGTAAGGTTCAGTCAGCTAAGTAGTTTGAGTTTTGGGCAACCCCGCATAGTATTTGAAACCGTGTCACATGCGAAGCAACCAGCCCCTCGTAAACATTGCCGCGGCTCTGCTGATGTTGGTGTCGATCCCTGGCATGTAGCGCCTGCTCATATTGACGCCTATATTTTTCCCTACACCTCAAATATACAGCGGTATGTATATAGCGATATGTATATATAGCGGTGTCTGTTGTCAGGGAGGCCAGAACTGGCGTGCATATGAAGCAAGCTTACAAACACATTAGATTCAGTTGATACGAACAGCCACCAGCAACACATCCAGGCAGGCTGATGCCTGCTCCCTGTGTCAGGAAGCCTAACCCTAAGCCCCCGCCAATCACTACGAACTTGCATGAGCCCATGTCTGTCTGCCAACTCTTAGTTCCGCTTTCGTGTCTGATACGCTAAAGCCATCTACCACCCCCATGACACTTCCCCTGCTCAGCGTGTCGGTCCTGTACCAAGGCCATTTGTTTCCAGGAATGTTAGGATGTCTATCTGTCGACCTGCCAGCTTGCTACCATGCACTGCTGCCTTGCCACACATGCTGGCCATCCAAACCCAGTCAGCCCAGGGGTGGCGCACAGCACTGCAAGGCCAGGCACAGAGGAACGGGGTTGGGACCTACATGTAGAGCCTCAGTACATCCTGCATGATTGCCGCGTGGTTGTCTAATCTGCTGCTGCCTGGCATGTGGCCGGCGCAACCTAGCTGCACGTTCACCTGCCTGACTACCGCCTGCTTCTGTCCCCGCGCGGAAAGGTGGCAGCACCCTGCTCGGCCCCCAGCCGTGCGTGCTATGTAAATTCAAAATGCTATGTAAATTCAAATCGGCATGCAGATGCCGGGGGCGGCTCTGCTCCGCAGCCCACTGCGTGTGTCCCCTCTGGCCCTGTCACTAGCCTAAACCTAATCAGGCAGGATCGAAGCACATGGGGTCACAGCATAGCCAGGGATGAGGGAGGTGCTGGTTGCTGTGCCTGCTCACAGGCTGATGATGAACTGGTAGGCGGGTTCAGGGGCGTCAAAGAAGACCTGGTCGCAGGACAGCTGGTTGGTGGGGGCACTGCCAACACCACAGTACATGGAGGTGGTGGCAGACCTGCACAAGGGAGCAGGGCGGCACCTGGGTAGCTGAGCAGCAGGTGGCTCACCTTCAGTAGGGGGGAGGGGGGGAGGGTCCCGCATGAGAACCGGCGTAGGGGAGGGTGCGCCGCCATCCTGTCAGTGTAAGTATTATGCTGTGCACCTTGACACACTTCTCATCATCTTCTCCGTCATCATCAACCATCTGGCGTCACTGCTAGGGTGGCGTGTTAGGGGGCTAAGTCCCCAGCATCAGGAGGGGGGTGGCCGGGGGCGGGTCCCAGAAGCAGAGGAGGCTCAGCATGGAGACAGGGGGCGTCACATGTTCAGTGCTACATGGAGCAGTGGGCTGAGTGACAGGGTGAGGGAGGGGGGCATGCTGGGGGGGGTGCCAAGGTGCTGGGTGCAGCCACAAGGTGTCAAGGTGCTCAGGGCAGGTGCTGAGGGCTGGCAGCTTACTTCCCAGTGGTGGGACAAGTGCAGGCAAAGGGAGTGATGGAGGAGCTCAAGCCCAGACTATGACCTGTAGTGTGGGGTCTGCCACACCGCTGCCTAGACCTTGGACACTGCCACCCTTGTCAGGAACCACAGGCTAACCCTCCCTCCACTTGCACTCCTCTGTCAGAGGGAGTGCTGGGAGGGGTGCAGTGAAGGAATACCTCCAAGAGCAGGGGGGGGTGCAGTGCAGGAAGAATTGCAGAGCAGGGAGGGCTCCAAGCAGTGCAGCACTGGGCAGGGGAGGCTATCAGCATCCGAGTTGTTACCCCTACCCCTTTGCTCCGCCACAGCCTAGCCTCAGGCGTGACTTGCGCCCCCTGCTCAAGACGCTCCTGCTCTACTCAAGCAAATGAAGGGCAGACTATGTCCTCGTCAGCGGGAGGAGGGTGGCATTGGGGACGTGTTCTTATGCTACTACCCTCTTAGCATGGAGCTGGCTGCTCACTTGATGGCCACACTGTCCCCGTTGACGATGATGGCGCCTGGCAGAGCGCCAACCTTCTCCAACACAAACCACTGGGTGGGGTCTGTGGCTCCTGCAGCCTGCACACTCCAGCAGCAGCAGCAGCAGCAGCAGCAGCAGCAGCAGCAGCAGCAGCAGCAGCAGCAGCAGCAGCAGCAGCAGCAGCAGCAGCAGCAGCAGCAGCAGCAGCAGCAGCAGCAGCAGCAGCAGCAGCAGCAGCAGCAGCAGCAGCAGCAGCAGCAGCAGCAGCAGCAGCAGCAGCAGCAGCAGCAGCAGCAGCAGCAGCAGCAGCAGCAGCAGCAGCAGCAGCAGCAGCAGCAGCAGCAGCAGCAGCAGCAGCAGCAGCAGCAGCAGCAGCAGCAGCAGCAGCAGCAGCAGCAGCAGCAGCAGCAGCAGCAGCAGCAGCAGCAGCAGCAGCAGCAGCAGCAGCAGCAGCAGCAGCAGCAGCAGCAGCAGCAGCAGCAGCAGCAGCAGCAGCAGCAGCAGCAGCAGCAGCAGCAGCAGCAGCAGCAGCAGCAGCAGCAGCAGCAGCAGCAGCAGCAGCAGCAGCAGCAGCAGCAGCAGCAGCAGCAGCAGCAGCAGCAGCAGCAGCAGCAGCAGCAGCAGCAGCAGCAGCAGCAGCAGCAGCAGCAGCAGCAGCAGCAGCAGCAGCAGCAGCAGCAGCAGCAGCAGCAGCAGCAGCAGCAGCAGCAGCAGCAGCAGCAGCAGCAGCAGCAGCAGCAGCAGCAGCAGCAGCAGCAGCAGCAGCAGCAGCAGCAGCAGCAGCAGCAGCAGCAGCAGCAGCAGCAGCAGCAGCAGCAGCAGCAGCAGCAGCAGCAGCAGCAGCAGCAGCAGCAGCAGCAGCAGCAGCAGCAGCAGCAGCAGCAGCAGCAGCAGCAGCAGCAGCAGCAGCAGCAGCAGCAGCAGCAGCAGCAGCAGCAGCAGCAGCAGCAGCAGCAGCAGCAGCAGCAGCAGCAGCAGCAGCAGCAGCAGCAGCAGCAGCAGCAGCAGCAGCAGCAGCAGCAGCAGCAGCAGCAGCAGCAGCAGCAGCAGCAGCAGCAGCAGCAGCAGCAGCAGCAGCAGCAGCAGCAGCAGCAGCAGCAGCAGCAGCAGCAGCAGCAGCAGCAGCAGCAGCAGCAGCAGCAGCAGCAGCAGCAGCAGCAGCAGCAGCAGCAGCAGCAGCAGCAGCAGCAGCAGCAGCAGCAGCAGCAGCAGCAGCAGCAGCAGCAGCAGCAGCAGCAGCAGCAGCAGCAGCAGCAGCAGCAGCAGCAGCAGCAGCAGCAGCAGCAGCAGCAGCAGCAGCAGCAGCAGCAGCAGCAGCAGCAGCAGCAGCAGCAGCAGCAGCAGCAGCAGCAGCAGCAGCAGCAGCAGCAGCAGCAGCAGCAGCAGCAGCAGCAGCAGCAGCAGCAGCAGCAGCAGCAGCAGCAGCAGCAGCAGCAGCAGCAGCAGCAGCAGCAGCAGCAGCAGCAGCAGCAGCAGCAGCAGCAGCAGCAGCAGCAGCAGCAGCAGCAGCAGCAGCAGCAGCAGCAGCAGCAGCAGCAGCAGCAGCAGCAGCAGCAGCAGCAGCAGCAGCAGCAGCAGCAGCAGCAGCAGCAGCAGCAGCAGCAGCAGCAGCAGCAGCAGCAGCAGCAGCAGCAGCAGCAGCAGCAGCAGCAGCAGCAGCAGCAGCAGCAGCAGCAGCAGCAGCAGCAGCAGCAGCAGCAGCAGCAGCAGCAGCAGCAGCAGCAGCAGCAGCAGCAGCAGCAGCAGCAGCAGCAGCAGCAGCAGCAGCAGCAGCAGCAGCAGCAGCAGCAGCAGCAGCAGCAGCAGCAGCAGCAGCAGCAGCAGCAGCAGCAGCAGCAGCAGCAGCAGCAGCAGCAGCAGCAGCAGCAGCAGCAGCAGCAGCAGCAGCAGCAGCAGCAGCAGCAGCAGCAGCAGCAGCAGCAGCAGCAGCAGCAGCAGCAGCAGCAGCAGCAGCAGCAGCAGCAGCAGCAGCAGCAGCAGCAGCAGCAGCAGCAGCAGCAGCAGCAGCAGCAGCAGCAGCAGCAGCAGCAGCAGCAGCAGCAGCAGCAGCAGCAGCAGCAGCAGCAGCAGCAGCAGCAGCAGCAGCAGCAGCAGCAGCAGCAGCAGCAGCAGCAGCAGCAGCAGCAGCAGCAGCAGCAGCAGCAGCAGCAGCAGCAGCAGCAGCAGCAGCAGCAGCAGCAGCAGCAGCTGGGGGGTGCTGACCAGCTGCTAGCTGTCTCTCCCTTGTTGCACCGCATTGTACGTTGATTCGGCTATGGGGACACATCTGGACATGTACCACACCCATCGCTGCCAATGTAAGCACTACCACTACACGCACTGCTGCTGCTGCTGTTGCTGCTGCACGCAGCCAACCATCATGGCAATGATGCCTGCCTGCCTGCCATGCCTGCCTGTCTCTTAGCAGGACAAGATGTGCCCTTCCCACCCTTTACCCTCAGTGTGACGTTGTAAGGGCTCCTCTCTTGCACTACCCAGTTGAACACCTGCACACCAGGCAGCGCGCGGCGCATGAATGACAGCAGTAACGGAGGGCAGCCACAGCACGGGACAAAGCAGGGCTGGCAGGGCATACCACGCAGCTTGGTACCGCAGGGCATACCTCCAGCCTGGCTCAGACATCACACTGGCAGGGTCCCTGCGTGGTATTGCAGCTGTGGGTGGCGAGCAGCGCCGCCCCACCACCTGCTGCCACCCCCTCCCCCTGTTGTCCCCCCACCCCCTCCCCCTAACAACTCCTGCTGTCCACCCCCTCCCTGGCACCTCCTGCTGCCCACCCAACCTTCTGGCTCCCAAACCCTACTCCTCACTTGGTAGCGGTAGAGGGTGTCAAACACTTTGAAGCCCACCACCATGCCTGACACCACGCTGGCGGCCCCTGGCCTCCTCAGGCCCATGGAGTAGGTGGTGCGGAAGTTGCTGGGCGCCAGGCGGGGCACTGTGCAGTTCACGTAAGGACTGGGAGAGCAGGCGCAGGGGCAGGCAGGGGTAGGGGCAGGGGCAGTGAAACGGGCAGGTGTAGGGGAAGGAGCAGGCAGGGGTTGGGGCAGGGGCAGGGGCAGGGGTAGGGGCAGCAGCCATGAGGAAAGCACGGGAGCAGAAGCCATTCCTCTCAGGGCCAGGTTTAAGCACCAGGGGTAGGCACCAGGTCACAGGGTCTGGGAAGGGGCGGCAGCAGGGGCAGCGTTGTGAGGCGCAGTGAGGCACAGCCCTGCATCTGGGCAGCGCCCTCCTTCTGGCTGCGCCCACATCCAGTCACTGTCTTGCCTCCCTCTAAACCTAAACCTCCTGTGCCTGACCCAGCTCCTGCCTGGCCCTGCCTTCAAACTCAGATGCAAGGCAGCTGCACGCCTGGCACCAGAGATGCCTGGTCTGCTCGGCACATCAGCAGTCGGCACTTGCTGAACAGCACGCTGCGTTGCGTGGCGTGGCGAGGCCTGGCTGATGAGCCGCCTGTCAGAGGCCGAGGCCTAGGCTGCCGCACTGACATTGCACCGTCGGAGAGCTCCAGCTGGTAGGCTCCACAGCTAATGTTGACCAGGCTGCTGGTCAGTCGCACCCCATAGTAGCTGTTGTAGGGCATCTGTGACGGGCAGCACAGCAGCAGAGGTAAGGTCAGGGTAAGGGTGAGGCCCTGGCAGAGACAGCAGCAGCGCCAGAGACCAGGCAACCCCTAAGATGAGGGATGAATACAAAACCACAACCGCAAAACATTACAGCCCCAGCACATTCCCCTACTACTAGGAGCTGCGTTATCTGTAATCCGAGCCGGCACCAATACCTAATTCCTACCCCCACCCCCTTACGAGGTGCTCTCTGCTCTCACGACTCTCACTCTCGCGACTAACAGGCGGTTACAACATTTGGTTTGGCCACTACAGCCCAAGCACCTAGCACCATCCTAGTGCCATCTAACGTAAACCTGCCTCACTGATGTGTGTGTGGAGTGGGGAGCAACAGGCGAGGATCAAGAATGGACGCTGCATGGACGCTAGTGGACCAGCGCCTCTCACGCTGTGTGTGGGGAGCAAATGGGTGCCAGATGGTTGTGTGGGCTGGCCTTGGCAAGCCTGCACTGGAAGAGAGGATCAAAATACACAGATGGTAGCACTCTGCTCGGCCCCAGTTCTGCGTACCAGCCCTGAGTGCCAGGAGGCCACACCGGCAGCAGCCTCAGAACCTGGGCCCAGCACTCCCCTGCCAGCCAAGCGCAGCAAGCGCACTGAGGCTAAGCAGGCAGCTGAGCCCACCCAGCCCACCAAGGCAGGGGCAAGGCTGCCAAGGCTGCCAAGGCAAAGCCAGCTCCACAGCCAGGCAGGTGGCTGGACAGGGACTGCAATGCAGCGCTGAACATGCAGCGCATTGGGGAGAGCAGGTGGCGCCCACTGGAGCTGTGCTTCTGGCCAGAGCAGGGGAAGCTGCCAGCCAAGGGCAAGGAGTACCCAGGGCTTGGGGTACAAGCGGGTGCGAGACAAGCCACCCAAGACCCAGCCTCCTGTGGCACAGTAGTGTGTGTCTCCCTTTGAGCTGTTATCAGCTTACATTTGTGCATGCAAGACATGCAACTCTACATCAGAACCCTCCGGGGTCAGGCAACAGTGTAGGTGGTAGGCGACCATGACCATGTGTATGCCATGTCTATGCCATGTGTATGCCATGTGCATGGGGAGTCCACACAGATGAAACACCGTTTTGTAGGGGTTCACACTCAGTGTTCCACTGCAATGGAGGCTCTAGGTTGAGTGCCAAGGTGCTGGAAGAGGGGTGTAAGGAGCTACTGTCTGGGGCATGGCCTGCTACCACCACCTAGAAGCAAAGAAACCCGCAGGCTTGCACTCCTGGAGGGGCCTACACTACAAGCACGTGCAACCACACTGCCGAGCCCGCCGCCATTCGAAAGCTCCCTCTTCTGCACACAGCATCACTTGTTGGGCTGCAGCCACGGGTTGAGGCAGGAAGCGGAGGTGGAGTGGGGAGAGAAGGCCTTGATGCAGGTAAAGCCGGGAGTGCTGGTGCGGGCAGTTGCAGTCGCAGTCTGTCCCTCCCAACCTCATTCCCTCGCATTGCCACACACACACGCACACACCCCTGCAATAGTGGTTAAGGTCGTTGCGGCGGCTAGTGGCGGTGGTGGCAGTGCTGCCAATGGCGGTTATGGTGATGCTGTTGGTGATGGTGGGTAATGTGGGCAGGTGAGGGGGCTGGAACCTGGCAGGAGAGCTGGGAGGTGGTGGTGGAGGGCAGGGAGGGAGGGGGCTGTGGTGGTGATGGTTAGTCCAATACCCTCCTCAGCCAGTGGGACGCCCCAGCATTATGAACACCCTGTGGCCACCTAGTCACTGTGACATCTGACCTACCACCACCTCCGAAGCCCTGCCTACGATCTGGTGCAGCAAGATCAGGAACAGCAGCGACAGCGTCGTGGCAGCAGCAGCACGAACACGGTGGGTACATACGTTTGGCAAACACTGCTCCATGTGACCCTTTTGAGCTAACGTCATTACGGTGTCTGCATGCTTGGTCCCTATCTTACGACCTTGGATTCACAGCCACCCTGCATCCTACCTGAGTGTGTGGTTCTGTCAAACATTACACTAGCACAGCCACCAGAGCTGTTAACACATTGGCTCAAGGAGGTGTCAAGGCTGGCGTCCCTGGCTGCTGGCTGGGAATGGGCCCTAACTGGCGGCCTGATCGCATTCAGCTAAGATTAGCACGTGTCGGTTCCCGCACCTGCAGCAGCGCCGCGGCGGAGCGTTGGGGTGTGTTGCAGTATAACAGCGCACTGCTTCCGCTGCCTTGTATACGGCAGTACTGGCCTGCGCTCCGGAGGAAGAAGCTGTCGGAGGTGAGGTTCACAAAGGGCTGACCGGACGTCGTCTCCACCGTGAATAGCGCAGCTGAGGTGTTCGTGACACCTGCATATGGCAGGCAGGCAGGCAGGCAGGCAGGCAGGCAGGCAGGCAGGCAGGCAGGCAGGCAGGCAGGCAGGCAGGCAGGCAGGCAGGCAGGCAGGCAGGCAGGCAGGCAGGCAGGCAGGCAGGCAGGCAGGCAGGCAGGCAGGCAGGCAGGCAGGCAGGCAGGCAGGCAGGCAGGCAGGCAGGCAGGCAGGCAGGCAGGCAGGCAGGCAGGCAGGCAGGCAGGCAGGCAGGCAGGCAGGCAGGCAGGCAGGCAGGCAGGCAGGCAGGCAGGCAGGCAGGCAGGCAGGCAGGCAGGCAGGCAGGCAGGCAGGCAGGCAGGCAGGCAGGCAGGCAGGCAGGCAGGCAGGCAGGCAGGCAGGCAGGCAGGCAGGCAGGCAGGCAGGCAGGCAGGCAGGCAGGCAGGCAGGCAGGCAGGCAGGCAGGCAGGCAGGCAGGCAGGCAGGCAGGCAGGCAGGCAGGCAGGCAGGCAGGCAGGCAGGCAGGCAGGCAGGCAGGCAGGCAGGCAGGCAGGCAGGCAGGCAGGCAGGCAGGCAGGCAGGCAGGCAGGCAGGCAGGCAGGCAGGCAGGCAGGCAGGCAGGCAGGCAGGCAGGCAGGCAGGCAGGCAGGCAGGCAGGCAGGCAGGCAGGCAGGCAGGCAGGCAGGCAGGCAGGCAGGCAGGCAGGCAGGCAGGCAGGCAGGCAGGCAGGCAGGCAGGCAGGCAGGCAGGCAGGCAGGCAGGCAGGCAGGCAGGCAGGCAGGCAGGCAGGCAGGCAGGCAGGCAGGCAGGCAGGCAGGCAGGCAGGCAGGCAGGCAGGCAGGCAGGCAGGCAGGCAGGCAGGCAGGCAGGCAGGCAGGCAGGCAGGCAGGCAGGCAGGCAGGCAGGCAGGCAGGCAGGCAGGCAGGCAGGCAGGCAGGCAGGCAGGCAGGCAGGCAGGCAGGCAGGCAGGCAGGCAGGCAGGCAGGCAGGCAGGCAGGCAGGCAGGCAGGCAGGCAGGCAGGCAGGCAGGCAGGCAGGCAGGCAGGCAGGCAGGCAGGCAGGCAGGCAGGCAGGCAGGCAGGCAGGCTGGCAGGCTGGCTGGCAAGCAGAGAGCATGGGACCACTAGTGTTGCAACCCTGCCCACTGCTGCTGTGCTGACAGCCTGAGCTGCAGTTGCTACCACGTAAACGCATAAAATTGACCCTAGCCTGGGCTGTAAGCGGCTGTCCACCCAAGGCAGAGCAGCAGCAGCAGCAGCAGCGGCAGCCTGTGGCGCAGTGGTGTGTGTAGTACCCTGTACACCAGGGCGCCCTTTCACTTGTTCTCATCTCATGCAGACAAATTACAACATGTAGTGTGTGGGGCCAATGCCAATGACTCTCTGCCACAAGCACACCTTACCCCAGGGTTGGTAAGGGAGGTTTGGGTCTGCTGTAACCCTGTTTGCCGCACACCACGTCACAGTTGCTGGGAGTACCCATGAGACAGGCTGAAGTCACGCGCTAACCCTAATCTGTTGGTATATATATACGGAGAGTGGAGAGGCTGCGAGCCAGAGGTGCAGGAGGTAGGTGTTGAGCAGGATTTTGGGGCCAGCACTGTATAACTAGGTGCCGAAGTTTGCATGCTGTTTCCTGATGCTGGCGCTGAGGCAGCTGTGAGGTCCGTGCTGACAGGGCTTGTCGCCTTTGGTCTGAGTGCCAACTCTATGCATTGCCAACTCTATGCATTGCCCTGTCACAGGGGTCAGGCAATGCTGTAGGTGGTAGGCGACCGTGACCATGTGTATGCCATGTATAGGCCATGTGCATGCCATGCGATGGGAACTCCACACAGACAAAACACTGTTTTGTAGTGGTTCACAATTAGTGTGTTTGACTGCAATGAAGGCTCAAGGTTGAGGGCCAAGGTGCTGACCCTAACCTATCAAGACGCGCTAACCCTAGTCATATGTGAGACGTCTGTCCTTCTGCTGTCTACTACAAACCGCAGTGAAGGGCAAGATACGCAAGGGCATGGATGAGCAGCCCAAGCAGCCCAAACCCAAACAGGGAAAGCTTGGTGCGGGTGACAAAGTGCCCCTAGTTGCAAGGGGGCGCGCTGAGATTGTCAGTTTTGGCAATAGCTGGAGTTGCTGGCTGGGATTGCTGAGCACTAGGGACCAGGTCAGGCTGGGCTGGGCACCAGGCCTCCACAAGTGCCTGGCACACCCTCAGGCACCCAGCAGCAACTGTTGCAGGTGGGTGTAGAACCACGTACATGGTGACCCCCACCTGCGATGATGGCCCTCCTGCTGTTTAGGCTGGAATAGGAGTTCATGAGGTTGAAGCTCCGCAGCAGGTACACAGCCCCATTGGAGATGTTTTGCCTGCTCCGCAGCTCTGCCAGAGGCTGCAGGTGTGTGTCATGCGCCATGGTCGTGCTGGTGCTGCTCAACCTGCTTGTTGACGCTGTCCCATGTTCGTGTTCTCTAAAACTCGAGGCAGGTGCTGCTGTCCCGACCACCTTGCCTGCTCCCGCTCACAACATCTGCCTAAGCATTGCCGAGTTGCTGGAGTGCTGACCCCAGCCTTGTCATCCACACCGCTGCAGTGACTGTTTTGCTGCAGCTACTACAGCTGCACAAGTCATCTGTGCCAAGCTGGCAGTTTCCTTATCCCAATGCCCCTCGAAACACACCACACAGCAGCTTGGCGGGTTGGGGTTGGGGATGGGGTCACAATGTCATGCTCAGGGAGGCTGGCTGGGGAGGGGTGCATGGGGCCCCTGAATGATGCATTCCACCAGTCGGGAACACCAGAGCTCATCATCAGGTGCTGCCTAGCCTGCCTGGCCAGCTGAGGGAACAGCACTCGAACCTTCCCCTGTCTATCTTTCCTTTCCCTGCCTTCCTAGTCATGAGCTGAGCTAGAGCTGGTGACAAGGGTGGGCCATGTGTGCTGCTGCTGCTGCTGGTAGCAGGAGGCTGCCGGGCAGTGAGGCAGTGCATGCTGGGTGTCGGCCCCTGCCTGATGGTGCTGGCTATGAGCAGGGCCATGAGCTGCCAGCAGCCCACTCACTGGCAAGAGCCGGAACAAGAAGGTGCTGTCATAGGGTCGCCGCTGGCAAGTTATGGCACATGTCCCAGGACCTCCTCTGGGTGGGAAGTTTTGCAGCGAGCAGTTGGTGGTGGCGGTAGACAAGGATGACCACCAGCCAACTGAGGTCAGGCCGGGCACACGAGGCTGCAGGGCAGCTTGCCATGTCTACAGCGATGCTGTGTTGCTTGCAATAAAGATGCTCTGAAACTGGAGGTGAGGTTGTGGATGGCCCTAGTTTAGCGATAGGTGGCTCTGGAAACGGACTGCAGCTGCCTTTACTACGTATGGCATGATGCATGTGCTGATGTGGATGGCACCGAGCCTGCAGCAATGCTTCGTTTGGTGAGTGCCATATGTAACAGTGAGTAGTCCCTTGTTAATTACCACCTTGAGCTGCACAGCATGTGTGCTTGTAAGTGATGGAATGAAGGCCAGAAACATCATCGTTGTCGCCCCGGCATCACTGCCTTCAACACGTGACACACTTTCTAGCACTCCGGGCCTGAGCAATCACCAACCCGTTGTCCACGACGAATGTAGCGTAACTCACACGGTGCTAGCGGTTCCGTCTCCTCCAACCTTCTGCGTATTACTTCGACCTCGCCTGCAGGCGACGCAGGGCTTGGTAAAGCTTGGTGTAGCTAGAGAGGTACAAGTAACTGTGAGGTACTGACTGGCTGGCGCAGCGCAGACGATGGACAGGACTGCGAGGCCAAGCCACCACCAGCGCCACGCCATCCCAGGGCGAGCTGGAGAGCTGATGGGCTCTTCGGAATAGGTAGAACCTAGCCTAGCGCATGACAATGGCTCAGGCGGCCTGGACTCGAAGAGATGTACTGGCGTGCTGAAGGCGGGCGGCATGCAGGAAGTTTTCACAAAACTGTGATTAGATGTCATCATTGTTCGATGTGTCCACCACGCGTCAAAGGGGCATGGTGGCAGGCTTCAGGCTGGGCGCAGTAGTCACTGGTTCGTGTCCAGTTCTGGACACACTAAGCCCTCAGACCTGGCCTGCCTGCGCTCCATGCATGGCAACTTACAAGACAAGGGCATGAAACAGCATACCTGAATGGCATTGATATCATCCACAAGCACCACCCTGTCAGGTGCCGGTCCTGTCAGGTGCCTGACCTGTCTCACAACACCGCCACTGTGCACAGGCCCAGCAGAAATGACCAGCATTCACGGGCACAATAGCACCCGCATCCGCTGCATTGCTGCAACATAACCCCTACTGCGGCAGCATCAAAATACTTGCACTGGTATCAGCAGGGAGCATGACCAGCATTGATTGCACAGTAGCATTTGCAGGCTGGCAAGGCTCTAGAGGAGCTTAGCGGGCTTGAACAATGAGCAGAAAGCGCTGGGTACTTTCCAATTGCTGGCTTAGCTGCTGCCTGGCATCGGGTGGCACAATGGGGCTGCGTACTCAGCTGCTGGCTGCAGGCTGGGCCGAGCGCCCCCATATGCCATGCTGATGAAGGCCTTCCCACTCTGAACCTGCCTTGCTGCATACGCCCCCTTTTCCGGCCTATCCTACTACTCTCCGCAGCGCCTGCAGCATCGGCGCCTGCGGGTAGACTGCCTCCTCGGACATGGCTGTTGCCGCCCCGGCACCAGTACTCCCCGATTGGTAACCTCGCGGCGCCCTGTCCCAAATGCCTCCCTACACTACCACCAATACATCACGAGCCTGTGTGCGGATTGTGACTCGCCTCCCCCTTTCTCACTCGTGACGCCGGGAAATGCAAGCCGGCTCTTAAGCAGCCCAACATCTCAGTTCTGAACGTAACCAGTTAAGAGACAATCAACTGCACCAGATCACAGCAAAAGATGGCCGTGTCCTCCACCCAGACCTGCAGCCGCATCGCGCCAGCCACTCGTGGGCTGGCACCGTTGCGCACACCCAGCATCAAAGCTCTGCCAGCCAGGTGCGTCACGGCCAATGCGCCACCTCGCGCCGCGCGTATCGCTCGCTAGTTGCCTCAAAGCTGCCCGCTAACAGCGACTACCGAGCCAAGCCACGCTGACCTCTGACCCGCCACAGCCTTGACCGCTGGGTCGCAGGCGTTCCGTTGCCATGCGGTTCAAGGAGCGCTCAGAGCTTGAAGAGGAGCTGCTGCAGAAGGGGCCTCCTTCCGCCAGCCAGCCGCAGGTAGTGCCGCCCGCCACTGTCTAACATCACAGCCGCGCTGAGGCACAGCCCTTGGGTAGCTGTGCTGGGATGTCATCACGAACTGGCCTGATGGCCACACTGGCATCCCTTGACTGACACTCAGCCCCCAGCCCCCTCCTGCCTGCGCAGTCCCCCCCACCCAAGGGTGATGCTGGCGCCAGTGTGTCCAACTACATCACCACAGCGTCCATGCCACCTCGCTTCGACCCTGCTGAGCCAAAGGTCAGCAACCATACCCCTACCGACGCGACTCACAGCCTTCTGCATGCTGGCGAAAGCAATGCACCAGTGCACCTGCTGCACTGCCACTGCCATGATCGCAATCAATGCCCAGCAGCGCTAGGCGATGTGCCCCCTTCATTGCCAGACTCTCCTACCTCACCCTGCTTGCAGTTCCCTTGGTGGATCCCCGCCTTCACCCGCCGCCGTGAAATCTTTGCGGGCCGTCTGGCCATGGTGGGCTTCACCGCAGCCTGCTTCTGGGAGGTAAGCTTACTGGCCACTACCAAACCGCACCTGCACCACAGCAGCCCATGCAATCACTTGCCCCTGGTGTTGCTGCCAGAGGCCTGGGCATGTGGGGTTGTCATTTACAATTGACCCCTCCTCTTCTCCTCCTTGCTGCATGTGCAGTATGCGATTCCAGGCCACCCCAACATCATGCAGCAGCTCACCATCCCCTTCCAGCTGGCTGGTGTGCCCTTCACTGTGGCCACCGCCGCCTCCCTGCTCTCGGGCTTCATCTCCTACAGTGCCCTGGCAGCCCTGGGACCTTGGAGCCCTAGCTTTGACCCACGCAACCTGCAGGTGGGGCATCACATCAGCATGGCTGCAGCTGCTGCTGCCTGGGGTGTGTGTGCTGGGTCAGCCAGTGAACAGAGTTCCCTTTCTCCCACGAACCAGCTGGCCACACTCTCGTGCTGCTCAGGTGGTGAGCTGTGCCTGCACCGTGTATGATGTGCTGTGCAGGACATCATGCGCCGCCCCGCTGGCCCCCCTCAGGATGATGTGAGCCCTGTGGATTACAAGCGCTGGCTGGGTATCACTGGCCTGGGGCACTTCACCAAGGCTAACGAGCTGTTCAATGGCAGGTCAGTGCTGCATGGTGGTGATGCATGTTGTGGCACCACAAGCAAGTGAGGGCGGTCCCTGGAGAAATGTGTCATGGTGGGTGGGTTGTGAGTCTTGCAAAGAGGTGAAGCCTAACACCTGCCAACAACTAATGCATGATGTGCACTGATGTGCAGGATGGCCATGCTGGGGTTCCTTTTTGCCATCTGGAACCAGATGGGTATCGGTGGTCTGGCTGGTCCTGGTCCAGTGGCGCAGGTCGGTGGATATGAAGTGACATTACCCTAGCGATTCCTTCCTAGTTCTGACATTGATGTGCCGCGACGTTGCAGTAGGTCAGCCACCACCAGCCCACAGCTGCGCATGCTTGTATGTGAGCATGGTGATGAGCCTGGTGCTGTCTTTCCATTTCCGACTGAGGTCCATGTCGTTGTTCTGCAGGTGGGGCTGTTCTTGGGGCAGCTGCCAACTCAAGCCTTCTATGATGGTATCCCCATGACGGTGAGTGGTCATAGCCTGGCATAGAAGCCGCTGCGGCATGTGCTGCGCTTGGTCGCACTAGTGTGACGTGTGCTAGGGTGGGTGGGGGAGGAGGACAGGTGTATGGGAGATGGACGTGTGGAAACCATTGGTCACCTGGTGCTGTTGTACTTGCTGCTTCTGGCTGCAGTTTGCGCTGTGGTCCCTCCTGTGGGGTGGACTGGCTCTGGCCCAGGGCAAGTTGGGCAACCCTGAGGGGGATCTGGACATCTACTGAGCAATGCCTACTGTTGCCACAAACATTTTCAGCAGCTAACGTGCTGACTAAGTTTTGCATGGCACATGCGATCAAGAGTTGATCATGGCTGTACTCCTGCAGCTTCTACAGACATTGTGACATTCTTTATTCAACTAAGCATGGATTAGACATGGTGATGCATGCGGTATGTTGACGCACTGGTGGTTGAGTTGTGAACATGAGTGTGATTGGTGAGATGATTGTGGGAGATAAGACACATATACTATGATGTAATGGTGGAACTCCCTCTACACTGATCGGGTAAGCCCGAACCAGGTTGTGACCACTGAAAAATTTGATGTGTAATGCTCGGTTGTCATGCAATCGCTGTTCCTATCACTGCTAGGCTGTAGATGCAGCCAACAAGGAGGTAAATTGCCAGGTAATAGTAGCAGCTATACTAGATTAGGTTAGGTAACTGGATAAGGTTGGTGAAACAACAATCAGGACAAATGTATCAACCTCCTACCAGTATCCTTTCCTTGAACAAATGGTGTGGTCAAACGTAGACTAAAGCAGTTTACGACGTACCGTACTGATACGCCCTGTTGGTGATTTCACCAAATCAAATCGTCACCAAATTGTATCACCATTTGTTTGAGATGCGGCTGTCACCAAATTTTTAGCAGCACCCTACACTACACTAGAGGTGACACTGCACTAGAGGTGCTGCGCCATAGTGATACTGGTAATAGTAAGCTGAGGTGACAACATTGTGCCTAAGACCATATACATGACAATGCTACAAATATTGTGCCTGTCTTGCTGTGGGTGCACGAAACTTATCAAGCACCTGTGCAAGTCCAGCGGTGGTCTCACCCCAACTCTATTGGTGGCATTGTCACCCCACTGCACCGGTGGTCTCCCATGTGTTGGAGCTAATTCTTCCTGAACCTGGTTAGTGGCAGCGTGTTGGGGTGCGGGGCAGGCAGGCAGGAGGGTGGGGGGCAGGGGGCAAGGGGTAAAGGTTGAAGACCGCAGGGTTGGGTTGGAGAGGTTATCTCCTCATTGCTTTGTCATGGCCCACATACTCGTCTTCTCTCAGCTGCTGGCAGCGCCGACTTGCAAGTCAAGTTGAGGAAGGGCCAGGCCATCTACCTCGCTGCCAATGAACCCCACGAGGCGCGTTGACAGCGTTCTCAATGGGGCGAGCATGACGGGGCAACTCCCCACCCCAGGTAACTATCTTGCATACCGTACTGATACGCCCTGTTGGTGATATGCTGATTTGGTGAAACCCGAAAAAACGGTCCCAAAGGCCCTATTGGCACATATTTGGTGACAGCGCCTGGCTCAAACATTGAAGTGATACATGTTTGGTGACTCCCTATTCTTAATAGATCAACGAAGCCAGAGGCTGCCAAGTGCAACACCTAGCAATAGCACATTGTCCACATATGTATTTGTTCACTAGTGGGGCAGCCGCCTTCGAGCACTGAAGCGTGTGGCTGCTTCCATCACAGCCTCATCATCCTCACAATCACTCTCGCTATCAGAGCTGCTGCTGGCTGAGCTGCTGGCACTGCTGCTGTCGCTTCCATCAGCCTCCACCGTGGCAGCAGCCCTCAAAGCTTGTGTGACGATGTCGTCCTCATCACTATCAGAAAGAGGTTGCCTGCCCCTGCCCCTGCCCCTGCCCCTGCCCCTGCCCCTGCCCCTGCCCCTGCCCCTGCCCCTGCCCCTGCCCCTGCCCCTGCCCCTGCCCCTGCCCCTGCCCCTGCCCCTGCCCCTGCCCCTGCCCCTGCCCCTGCCCCTGCCCCTGCCCCTGCCCCTGCCCCTGCCCCTGCCCCTGCCCCTGCCCCTGCCCCTGCCCCTGCCCCTGCCCCTGCCCCTGCCCCTGCCCCTGCCCCTGCCCCTGCCCCTGCCCCTGCCCCTGCCCCTGCCCCTGCCCCTGCCCCTGCCCCTGCCCCTGCCCCTGCCCCTGCCCCTGCCCCTGCCCCTGCCCCTGCCCCTGCCCCTGCCCCTGCCCCTGCCCCTGCCCCTGCCCCTGCCCCTGCCCCTGCCCCTGCCCCTGCCCCTGCCCCTGCCCCTGCCCCTGCCCCTGCCCCTGCCCCTGCCCCTGCCCCTGCCCCTGCCCCTGCCCCTGCCCCTGCCCCGGCCCCGGCCCCGGCCCCGGCCCCGGCCCCGGCCCCGGCCCCGGCCCCGGCCCCGGCCCCGGCCCCGGCCCCGGCCCCGGCCCCGGCCCCGGCCCCGGCCCCTGCCCCTGCCCCTGCCCCTGCCCCGGCCCCGGCCCCGGCCCCGGCCCCGGCCCCGGCCCCGGCCCCTGCCCCTGCCCCTGCCCCTGCCCCTGCCCCTGCCCCTGCCCCGGCCCCTGCCCCGGCCCCGGCCCCGGCCGAATGCTGCGTAGGCCGAATGCATGCTCTGCGACAAACCCGCCTCTGCTATCGCTCTAGTCGCTCAATTCGCAGCATCCATAGGCTGAAGGATCGAGGTCAGCAGGCTCTGTTTCAGCTTTGGCGTCATATACCATAGAGTTATGGTGAACTTGAGGGTGCTGCTACAAATTTGGTGACAGCCGCATCTCAAACAAATGGTGATACAATTTGGTGACGATTTGATTTGGTGAAATCGCCAACAGGGCGTATCAGTACGGTACGTCGTAAACTGCTATAGTCTACATTTGACCACACCATTTGCTCAAGGAAAGGATACTGGTAGGAGGTTGATACATTTGTCCTGATTAGTTGTTTAACCAACCTTATCCAGTTTACTTAACCTAATCTAGTATAGCTGCTACTATTACCTGGCAATTTACCTCCTTGTTGGCTGCATCTACAGCCTAGCAGTGATAGGAACAGCGATTGCATGACAACCGAGCATTACACATCAAATTTTTCAGTGGTCACAACCTGGTTCGGGCTTACCCGATCAGTGTAGAGGGAGTTGCACCATTACATCATAGTATATGTGTATTGTCTCCCACAATCTATATCTTCAAAATCGCTAGGGGGGGGGGTCGGCGGAATGGCCTGCGATTGCGCACACAGCCTCGCACTAATTACGTAAGGACTTCCCCCGCACAGAATCTCGAAAGAAGCACTGTGCCGTGAGATCGACTGCCGATCTGCGGTTGTAACGCCCCACAAATAGTAGCTACCAGCGAACCTGGCTCAGCAAACGTTGGCGATGCAGCCAGCGAAGAGATCGTTCTGCCTCCGCGGACGGTCAAAAAGTCAAACTGTGCACTGCCAAAAAGTCAAACGAGTCAAGTCAAACGATGGCTGCGGCCACATTTGCTTGCGGCTGCTGACTAGCTACAGCGTAGCCAGCTCTAATAGCCTCCTCATGCGACCCTCCTCCGTGCCGCTCTAACAGGGCATTGCGACAAGTAGGCAAGATGATTGCAGTTGGCCTTTAAGCCGTGCCAGGCCACGCTGTAACGAGGGCTACACAGGTATACGTAGCGTACCCCGAATACCAAAGGTTTGACCGTGCAAAGGATGCAGGGCGCACAATTCACCGTGATTGTGGTGTGGCCGTAATCGCGGGTCAAATGCAAGTCGCTGCGACAGACAGCCAGCCATGACAGTCATTGCATGGGAACCACCTGATGATGCATACGAGGATTGTGGCGACGAGACCCGGCCATGGCAGCCGGGTAGCCGGTCAGGGTAGGGCAGCAGCAGGGAAGCAGGGCAGCCGGTCAGGGTAGGGCAGCAGCAGGGCAGCAGGGCATCAGGGCAACCGGTTAGGGAAGGGCAGCAGCAGGGCATCAGGGCAGCCGGTCAGGGTAGGGCAGCATCAGGGCAGCCGGTCAGGGTAGGGCAGCAGCAGGGCATCAGGGCAGCCGGTCAGGGTAGGGCAGCAGCAGGGCAGCAGGGCAGCCGGTTAGGGTAGGGCAGCATCAGGGCAGCCGGTCAGGGTAGGGCAGCAGCAGGGCAGCAGGGCATCAGGGCAACCGGTTAGGGTAGGGCAGCAGCAGGGCATCAGGGCAGCCGGTCAGTGTAGGGCAGCAGCAGGGCAGCCGGGAAGCCGATCAGGGTAGGGCAGCAGCAGGGCAGCCGGGCAGGGTAGGGCAGCAGCAGGGCAGCCGAGCAGGGTAGGGCAGCAGCAGGGCATCAGGGCAGCCGGTCAGGGTAGGGCAGCATCAGGGCAGCCAGGCCGGGCAGGGCAGCCGCAGGGCAGCAGGGCAGCCGGTCAGGGTATGGCGGCAGCAGGGCAGCTGGGCAGGGTAGAGCAGCAGCAGGGCAGCCATCAGGGTAGGGCAGCAGCAGGGCAGCAGGGCATCAGGGCAGCCGGTCAGTGTAGGGCAGCAGCAGGGCAGCCGGGAAGCCGGTCAGGGTAGGGCAGCAGCAGGGCAGCCGGGCAGGGTAGGGCAGCAGCAGGGCAGCCGGGCAGGGTAGGGCAGCAGCAGGGCAGCCGGGCAGGGTAGGGCAGCAGCAGGGCAGCCGAGCAGGGTAGGGCAGCAGCAGGGCAGCCGGTCAGGGTAGGGCAACAACAGGGCAGCAGGGTGGTCGTTTTTATAGCTGTTGTGCACTTTTGCAAAATGATGACCTTGCACCTACGGTTCGCCCTACGGACCTACGCATACACTATAAACATACGTATATACCGTCATTTTAGTCGCCGCATACGCTTCAGGCCAACCCTACAGATAATGTTGTGTACAATGAGGTGTATGCTGCATAGCCTGCTGGCCCTGACACCAGTAAGGGGTTGGTAGGGCGGACACAGCCATTGCTGTCACAATCATTCACTCGGACTCACTTACTCAGCACTCGAACTCACACATCCAGAACTTAGACTCAGCACTGTGGCCTGGTGCAAGAGCTGGTGCAAGGACTGGTGCAAGAGCGCTGTGGCCGGAGGCCGCAGCTTGGTCAGTGTGCCCCGTCCGCTGTCGGACGGGCCCGCTGTACTAGTCATCTCACCAATCACACTCATGTTCACAACTCAACCACCAGTGCGTCAACATACCGCATGCATCACCATGTCTAATCCATGCTTAGTTGAATAAAGAATGTCAAAATGTCTGTAGAAGCTGCAGGAGTACAGCCATGATCAACTCTTGATCGCATGTGCCATGCAAAACTTAGTCAGCACGTTAGCTGCTGAAAATGTTTGTGGCAACAGTAGGCATTGCTCAGTAGATGTCCAGATCCCCCTCAGGGTTGCCCAACTTGCCCTGGGCCAGAGCCAGTCCACCCCACAGGAGGGACCACAGCGCAAACTGCAGCCAGAAGCAGCAAGTACAACAGCACCAGGTGACCAATGGTTTCCACACGTCCACCTCCCATACACCTGTCCTCCTCCCCCACCCACCCTAGCACGCGTCACCCGGGTGCGATCAAGCGCAGCACATGCCGCAGCGGCTTTTATGCCAGGCTATGACCACTCACCGTCATGGGGATACCATCATAGAAGGCTTGAGTTGGCAGCTGCCCCAAGAACAGCCCCACCTGCAGAACAATGACATGGACCTCAGTCGGAAATTGAAAGACAGCACCAGGCTCGATCACCGTGCTCACATACAAGCATGCGCAGCTGTGGGCTGGTGGTGGCTGACCTACTGCAACGTCTCGGCACATCAATGTCAGAACTAGGAAGGAATCGCTAGGGTAATGTCACTTCATATCCACCGACCTGCGCCACTGGGCCAGGACCAGCCAGACCACCGATGCCCATCTGGTTCCAGATGGCAAAAAGGAAACCCAACATGGCCATCCTGCACATCAGTGCACATCATGCATTAGTTGTTGGCAGGTGCTGCGCTTCACCTCTTTGCAAGACTCACAATCCACCACCCGTGACACATTTCTCCTAGGACCGCCCTCACTTGCTTGTGGTGCCATAACATGCATCACCACCATGCAGCACTGACCTGCCATTGAACAGCTCGTTAGCCTTGGTGAAGTGCCCCAGGCCAGTGATACCCAGCCAGCGCTTGTAATCCACAGGGCTCACATCATCCTGAGGTGGGCCAGCGGGGCGGCGCATGATGTCCTGCACAAAACATCATACACGTTGCAGACTCAGCTCACCACCTGAGCAGCACGAGAGTGTGGCCAGCTGGTTCGTGGGAGAAAGGGAACTCTGTTCACTGGCTGACCCAGCACACACACCCCAGGCAGCAACAGCTGCAGCCATGCTGATGTGATGCCCCACCTGCAGGTTGCGTGGGTCAAAACTAGGGCTCCAAGGTCCCAGGGCTGCCAGGGCACTGTAGGAGATGAAGCCCGAGAGCAGCGAGGCGGCGGTGGCCACAGTGAAGGGCACACCAGCCAGCTGGAAGGGGATGGTGAGCTGCTGCATGATGTTGGGGTGGCCTGGAATCGCATACTGCACATGCAGCAAGGAGGAGAAGAGGAGGGGTCAATTGTAAATGACGACCCCACATGCCCAGGCCTCTGGCAGCAACACCAGGGGCAAGTGATTGCATGGGCTGCTGTGGTGCAGGTGCGGTTTGGTAGTGGCCAGTAAGCTTACCTCCCAGAAGCAGGCTGCGGTGAAGCCCACCATGGCCAGACGGCCCGCAAAGATTTCACGGCGGCGGGTGAAGGCGGGGATCCACCAAGGGAACTGCAGGCAGGGTGAGGTAGGAGAGTCTGGCAATGAAGGGGGCACATAGCCTAGAGCTGCTGTGCATCGACTGCAATCATGGCAGTGGCAGTGCAGCAGGTGCACTGGTGCTTTGCTCTCGCCAGCATGCAGAAGGCTGCGAGTTGAGTCGGTAGGGGTATGGTTGCTGACCTTTGGCTCAGCAGGGTCGAAGCGAGGTGGCATGGACGCTGTGGTGATGTAGTTGGACACGCTAGCGCCAGCATCACCCTTGGGTGGGGGGGACTGCGCAGGCAGGAGGGGGCTGGGGGCTGAGTATCTGTCAAGGGATGCCAGTGTGGCCATCAGGCCAGTTTCCTGATGACTGTGCAGCACAGCTACCCAAGGGCTGTGCCTCAGCCCGGCTGTGATGTCAGACAGTGGCGGGCGGCACTACCTGCGGCTGGCTGGCGGAAGGAGGCCCCTTCTGCAGCAGCTCCTCTTCAAGCTCTGAGCGCTCCTTGAAGCGCATGGCAACGGAACGCCTGCGACCCAGCGGTCAAGGCTGTGGGCGGTCAGAGGTCAGCGTGGCTTGGCTCGGTAGTCGCTGTTAGCGGGCAGCTTTGAGGCAACTAGCGAGCGATACGCGCGGCGCGAGGGAGCGCATTGGCCGTGACGCACCTAGCTGGCAGTGCTTTGATGCTGGGTGTGCGCAACGGTGCCAGCCCACGAGTGGCTGGCGCGATGCGGCTGCAGGTCTGGGTGGAGGACACGGCCATCTTTTGCTGTGATCTGGTGCGTTTGATTGTCTCTTAACTGGTTACGTACGGAGTTGAGATGTTGGGCTGCTTAAGAGCCGGCTTGCATTTCCCGGCGTCACGAGTGAGAAAGGGGGAGGCGAGTCACAATCCGCACACAGGCTCGTGATGTGTTGGTAGTAGTGTAGGGAAGCGTTTGGGACAGGGCGCCGCGAAGTTACCAATAGAGGAGTACTGGTGCCGGGGCGGCAACAGCCCATGTCCGAGGAGGCAGTCAATTCACAGGCGCCGATGCTGAAGGCGCTGCGGAGAGTAGTAGGATAGGTCGGATAGGGGGGCGTACGCAGCAAGGCAGGTTCAGAGTGGGTAGGCCTTCATCAGCATGGCATGTGGAGACGCTCCGCCCAGCCTGCAGCCAGCAGCTGAGTACACAACCCCGTTGTGTCACCCGATGCCAGGCAGCAGCTAAACCAGCAGTTGGAAAATACCAGTGTTACCAAATACGGTCGTAATACGGCCGTACTCCTCGTATTCTCGGATTCTGACTTTTTGGCTGAAAAAAGAGCGTACATGCGCATGACGATACGATACGACTTTTCAGGCTCAATGAGCTAGTTGCGCGCTGCGTGATGCGACGCCTCAGCGCCTATCACGCAGCAGTATGGGAAACGGTGCATAGGGAGGAGTCACCTAGCAAGTCGGCATATCAAGTCACTTGCAAGCGCTGCCCCTGGAAAGCCAGCATAACGAGCGTAACGCGCGTCGCACAGCACATCAGCGGCTCTACAACTGATGTCAAGAAATGTCCGGCCCCCGACCCAGAGATGGCACTGGCCATGAAGGTCACCGCGCAAGTGGCATCGGCCACCTCCTGCGAGCGTGCTTGGAGCAGCTATGGGTTTGTCCACAACCCCCGCCGCAACCGTTTGACAGCCGGCAATGCAGAGATGCTCACACAGCTCTACTTCAATTCCCGGCTGCTGAAGCGTGCTGGCAAGGGTGCAGCGAGCAAGGCGTGGGAGTGGCAGCTTGAGCAAGGGGACGGGGAGGGGGAGGAGGAGGGAGAGGAAGAGGGGGAGGAGGAGGGGGAGCTACTCCAGCGGCTGCAAGCCGTCAATGAAGATGCCCTTGAGGTCGCAGTGGAAGCAGATATGGCTAAGGAGGCTGCCCGTGTGGCAGCCCTGGAGGCTGAGGCTCAGGCCTTGGCCTTCAACACATGAACCACCTTCAGCACCTAACCATGCGCCCACCTAACCCACCACTTGATCAACCCTGTGATCCCTTGACACTTGAGCATTAGGCCTTCCTTGTGTGTGATCCTGCATTGTGATGCCTGAAGCTATGGAGGATGTTTGCGTTTGCGTGACTACCATACTTAACTACAAGCAGCAGGCAAAAAAACCAGTTTTCGGAAGGATTTGAACAGGCGACCTCTCGCAATTCGACGAACACGTATCCAACCGTAGCGTACTGTCGGAAATACGCTAAATCGCATTGTGCGGTCGCTCGTATTTGGTAACACTGGAAAATACCCAACACTTTCTGCTCATTGTTTGAGCCCGTAAAGCTCCTCTAGAGCCTTGCCAGCCTGCAAATGCTACTGTGCAATCAATGCTGGTCAAGCCTTCTACTGATACCAGTGCAAGTATTTTGATGCTGCCGCAGTAGGGGCGGTATGTTGCAGCAATGCAGCGGATGCGGATGCTACTGTGCCCGTGAATGCCGGTCACTTCTGCTGGGTCTGTGCACAGTGGCGGTGATGTGAGGCAGGTCAGGCACCTCAGGCTTGTGTATGATATCAATGCCATTCAGGTATGCTATTTCATGCCTTTGCCATGTAAGTTGCCATACATGGAGCGCAGGCAGGCCAGATTTGAGGGCTTAGTGTTTCCAGAACTGGACACGAACCAGCGACTACTGCGCCCAGCCTGAAGCCTGCCACCATGTCAGGCCTTTCCCCCTGCCTGATGTGGTGCCATGAAGCACGTGCCACACGACAAAGCTCGACAAGTGCAAGGTGTAGCGTTCCTGTGGCCACAGCTTTGATGCAGAGCTGTAGTCGCTGAGGTGTCGCTGAGGTGTATGATGCATGCTGCATGGACTTCCAGTTCTCCACTGCCTGCACCAGCACAAGGGCATGCTGCTGCTTATGGCAGGGGCTCGACCACTTATGGCAGGGGGCTCGACCAGTACCATGGATGCAAGGCAGTGCATCGTTGGGAAGAGAGTACAGCGCCCCCTGCATCTAAGATGGCTGCCATACCGGGCGCCAGCAGGTTGCAGCTCAGCAGCATGCGTCCCAGGCGCTGTTTGCCATGATATCACCAGACTATCGCTCTGTGGGTCAAAACTAGCTCTGCGCTCAGACAAGCACTGCACCAAGAGTTGGCCCTTCATCGAGTTTTTTGTTTAGAGAGAGAGATTACAGGAGAAAGAGAGAAAATGAGTTGGCCCTAGAGTGAGCAAGAACCTCCTGAACCCTACAGCCCTCCTGCTACACCAAACCAAAGCATGAGTTGCAATAAAACACAGGCTGCGAGATTATCAATGTAAAGGCTTCTGACAGTGTGCCTAATGCCCACTTCAGCTCAGCCTTCTGGTGTGTGTGCCAAAACCACACACATCCCCTTTGTGACGAAGGCAATGCCTTAGAATACTCAGCTCAAGTTCATGCGCCAGGTACTAGTGAAAGCTTTGTGTTACATACCAGCGTGTCCAGGGAGCTACCCACTGCCACGGTCGACAAAAAAGCTCACATTGTCATCTTTCGCTTACGCGAAGGCGAAATTGGAGCACTGCTTTCTAACAAAGACATGATTGCAAGGGGGCACGCACTTGGCAATGCCACGCACTCTAGTAGAAAAGTTCCCCGAGACCTGCGTACCCGTGCTATGTCGGAGGGAGCGCCGAAGCTTCCTGTCGACCTGAGTGCTGGTGAGCCGCGATGATTTGACCTGAGTCGATGTTGTGAGGCCACCTGGTACTGGGTGCTGCATCTCCGCAGTGCTTGGCGAAAAGTTAGGCAGGTGGGCTGCTACACCCTGGGATGCCCTGACCTTTGGCCCTCGTGCTGGTGCTGGCGCCTTAGTAAGCTTGCCAGAGAGGCTCCAAACACTGTGAGTTGGCCAGTGTCCTCTGCAGGCTGTCCTCCATGCTATCGTTGTAGTCTGCCTGCTAACCAGCAATTCCTGCTTGGTGTTTTCTACATTGTAGTCAAGGAGACATGCAGCGCTTGATTGAGCTCGTACAGGATCCTCGCCCTGTGGAAGACAAGCAGGCCGTCTTGCTCGAGGTCAGCACTTCCCTCATCAGCTTAGCGCGCATCAGCGGGCAAACAACGCAACCTTATGCCCCTTACCAAGGGTGGTGCTTTGCTCACATAGCTTGTAGGCTGACAGCGCTGCGCGCTTGCACACAGCCTCACATACATTTGCTTGATGTCAGTACCTGCCATTAGCAGTGCATAGAGGCAATTGCTCTGCAGATACCAGACGCCTGCTGAGAAATAACCATGCGCAATGACATTGGTACACAGCATGTGTCCCACCCACTATACCTGACCTCAGGAGGTCGAGAGTACAGTACTGGAGTTTTTGGAACGTGGAGCCGTTGTGGAGCAGGATGTCTTGGCAAACTTGAAGACCATGCTGCCTGCTGAGGCCGCCAACGTCCTTTCTGGATTCATTCCGGATCCTCCTAATAAAGTGGCCCAAGACAGCTACATGCCTGACGGAATGGCTGCCGCCACAGACAACAACGTGCCCTTGGTCACTTATGGCCAGCAAGATGTCCTTGCTGTGCAAATAGGTAAGCAAGCTCATACTCTTAGGGTCAACCATGCCGCCTTGCATCTTTACCCAACTGCCTCATTGTCTGTGTTATCTGTGTCTCCCATGCCTAATGGGAGCGCATGCCTATACCTAGGTGTCTTTGGTGACATGCTCGTTCAGCTGAACATGGCTGGTCTTGATGCCTTGCAGCCAGCGAGATCACAGAGATTCGGAATGCGGTGGCGGGGCTCAAGGGCACGCTTGACTCCATGCGGTCCAACGAGGACGTGGCGGCTGTGAATATGCTGAAGTTGAACCTACGCGAAGCGCGCGACCAACTTGCCCGCCGGCTGACGGAGGTGTCGCCGGTCACCGCGCCCGACCCCTCCGTCGCTGCTGCCACGCGGGAGGCCGGCATCCTCTTGGAGGAGGTCAATTCCATGTTTTTTGCTTAATAGGGGCGCATCGATGCTCCTCCTCCCGTGTTGGCGCCTCGCTCACTGTCGTTTCTTGCTTGCTTAGCCCATTAGCGCGGCCAGCTATTCACTTGCAACACAAAGTACACGAGTCTGCCCCAGCGGGCACATAATGAGCGATCATTTATTTAGACTTGCACACGAGTAGAGGTGTATACCACGAGAGTGGTCTGAGGGAGTTGTGCATGCATGTGGGACACTGCGCCACCCAGCGGCATAGCAAGCAAGCGAGGGGCGAGGGGAGCAAGCATTGCGCAGTGTAAACCGTATGGCATGTGGGGCACTACTCCCTGGCTGCAGCCAGTGGCTGAGTACACGAGTAAGGGCCTTGTGTGATGCCATGTGGTGCCAGGCAGCAGACCAAGTCGCATCAAGTACGCTTACCGCGGCTCCTTTTGCCTTCTCAACAACAACTCCCCTGTGCGAAACGGAACATAGTGTTGCTTGCGGGTGATCCTCCTTCACTTCTTATTGACTACAACATCATCGGTCGCATCCTTGATGACTATAAACCCCATTCCGGATGGCATGCCGTTCTCTCACCATCCGGGCCCCTCGTCAAAATTACTGCTGCTACTGTGCACAGTAGTGCTGGTCGCTCCCCCTGTTGACCCCAGTGCAAGGGTGGTGGTGCTACTGTAGGAGGGGTCCTATAATGCAAATGCGCTGCAGGGCAGGGACTGGGACCCCAGTGAGGCGTCACCGGTCTGCGAGCACGGCATTAGGTGAGCCCCAGAGTCTTGGGGACCACATGGGGTCACCCCCGCCATTGCAGTATTGTACACAATGTGTGGTGGCCAGTTTGCCCCAGCCCACCTCATCATGCATCAATTCAGGATGGAAACGCATCAACAATTCATAACACTCTCTGTCATACTCCACCTCCTTCACAGTGTCTTGAGACATGGGCATGGGCACTAGTGGGGTGGTGTTGTCAGGCTTCATGCACGGCAGGCATGGCACACTCATGCACGTGCTGCATGCACAACCAGCCATGGCCCATTGAGGCTGCTCCCTGTCAGGTGTGAACACCATGCGGTGCATCGCCCTGCACCTCTCCACATCATCATGCATGCGCTCCACACCAGCCTCAGGCATGCTGCATACAGCGGCTTGCCTAGCGTCGTCCAGCACCAGGTAGCGCTGAAGCATGATGTGGCCACGTTGCCAATGCTTGGCCGTGGTCTTGATGCCATGCTGCACAACGCCCCTGCCCAATGTCATGGCCAAGGCGGTGTTGCACAGCTGCTGGTGTGTTGTGCGCTGTCCACCCGGGGCGGGCTTGGTGCTGGCAAACACAAGCCTGAGCGACTCCACCATGATGCCCCCAACACCTGGTCAGGGGTGGGGGGGACCATGCCAATAACCAGGCTGACCACGGACCGCATGCGGCGGTGCTGCTGCAGCCTGCCCAGCAGCTCTGCACCCTCTTCCACTGGGTACTGATGAAACGTATCCAGCAGCGGCTGCAGCTTCAGCTGCCAGGCCTGGGGGGAGGTGCTGAGGGGTTGTGGCTGCTGTTGCTGCTGCAGGTGCGGGCTCAAGTCTCACACCGGACGCCGGGAGAGTGCCTTGCCACACTACCCCTTTGCGGGGCATAGTGAGGCAGGGCTTGCTGGGGCGGGGCTGCCCCTCCCTCTCCTTCTCCCCCTCCCCCTGCCCCCTGCCCCGGGCCATGCCCCCACCCCTGCCCCTCGCCCAGGCCACATCACTGGCCTTTGCCCCTGCCCCTGGCCCCACCCCTGCTGCCCCTGACCCCAACCCCAACCCCAACCCGTCTATGAGGCGGCAGCTGCCTTTAGCACAGCAGCCACTGCTGCTGCCGCTGCTCCATGCTCGTCCAATCTGCACTCAGCAGCAGCAACAGCAGGGCAACAGCGGCGGGTGGGCGTGTGGGCGGGCTAGATGGTTGGCTACCGTTATGGCTACGGTTCTGGCTGCTTTAATTAAACACAAGTGGCACAACACGAGTGGCAACTTGGGCACAACACGAGTGGCAGCAGCACTCACTGTGCAGGGTTGTTTGGCGGTGGCTGGACTGGGTTGGGCTGAGGGGGAGGGGGCGCGGCTGCCAGCAGCAGACGATGGTGGTCCCCCACAACAGCTGAGTATGGCAGCCCAGGGATGCGCAATGCAGGGGCCACAATATGATGCCTGTGCATGCACACATGCATCCCACAATGTTTTTGTGGGAGGTGTGGTGGTGGGTGTCTGGGTTGAAGTGCTTGGGAGCCGCATACCCTGCTGGAAGAGAAGGCATGGGCGTGAGTGTGGTGTCTTGGCGTGGGCGCTTGAAGAGGGGTGACCTGCTGTGTGCATTGGGCAGCCTGCGCATGTGGGCATGTGGGCAAGAAGCATGGCACGAATGCTTGGCAAGGGGCAGCTTCAGTGATTGGCAGTTGATTTCGTGGCTGTGGTTAGGGTCATAATCACCGTGCATGTGTGTCCATCTGCAATGTGCAGCCACACAGCTCACCCTTAAAATGGGCTTGCCAACCTTGCGCGAGAGCATTAAAGAGTAGTGAGCTGCTGTGTCTTGGAGTGCAGGTCCGCCTGCTGCTGCTGCAGCTGGTGCTGCCGCTCAGTCACATACTGCTCTCTCCAGTGAAGTTTCGCCTGCTGCTGCTGTTGCTCTGTCAGTTGCTGCTCCTGCTGCTGTTGCTGCTGCTGCGCCACCAAGTCAGCCAGCTGCTGCTCACCCCGCTGGCGTTCCTGAACCTGTTGCTGTAATTGCTGCAAGCGCTGGGTTGTGAGCAAGCTGCTGCTCCCTTTGCTGCAGGTCTGCCTACAGCTGGTGCAACTGCGCCTCAGCCTCATCAGCACAGCATCAGCCTGGGCCTCAGCCTCGGCCTCAGCATCAACAGCCATTGCTTGCGCCCCATTCAAGTCAACACCAACCTGTGCCTGGGCCTGGGCCTGAGCCTCAGCGGCACCAGCTTGGGCCTTGGCCTAAGCCTCAGCAATCCTGAGCTGTGCCATAACCTCCCTCGCTGTCTGCAAACCGGCACATCTAGCCTTCACTCCCCTTGTCTTGTCAACCATGGCCTTCCCTGGCCTGCACAGCGGCAAGCACAGTTATCAGATCAGTTTCTACATATTATCTACTGCTTATTCCTGCTCGTGGTTGCTCGGGAGCCATCGTGTGCAACCTGCAACAGTCATCGCACCAATCGACGGCCTCATCCGTGCAGAAATGAGTTAGATGTTATCTCTTGAGCCATGGGGGTGCCTTTTTATCTCTTGGGCCTGGGGGGTGGGCCAACCGCGGGGGTGACCATGGGCTTCTCCTGGTGGTCTTGCCTGGCGCTAGCTACTTCAATGCTGGTAATGGACAGCTAGCTAAGCAGCTATTGTGGAGTAAGGAGCTATTGTGTAGTATATTGACTCGCGGCTCCTCGCCCTGCCTGGGTTCTCAAAACGCGCGGCCATGCATGTGCATGCATGATGCATCGCCTTTCCTAACCTTCGACGGGCCATGATGAATCGCTCTTCCTCCCCTTCGGTGGGCCTTATCTATCCGTAAAAACAGAGGATGAACATACTCAAGAAAATGGGTCGGCCGATGTTGCGCTCCATCCTAATCGCGCAAATCCTATCCTTCCTACTCTGCATAACAGGTACGAAGCAGCGTCGTTTTGCATGTAATTGCATGTGTGGCGTCTACTCCAATGTTTTTCACTTTTGCCCCAGGCATTACCTCCGGCGTGCTCGCTGACCGCGGCATCAATGCTCCCACAACGCAATCGCTCCTAAACTACCTGTTATTGGCAGTGACATGCGGTGCAGTCCAACTCTACAGACATGGTTTGCGGCCCCTAAGCAACCCGTGGTACATCTACCTCGTCCTAGCCTTCTTGGATGTGGAGGCCAACTACCTTGTGACAAAGGTGGTTCCTGAGCTGCAACTGTCTCGCAGGACCAGGGCATGTCCATAGCCAGCCTGTAAAGAGTGGCATGCACCACCAGCCTACTTTGTGTGAGACCTGAGCATTGCTTCAGTAGAGAACCAGCATCTAAGTCCGTCTCTGATGACTGTGTCTTGCTTCGCTCGGCATTTTCGCTGTGCTACCACCTCCATCCATTGCCATGATGTGAGAATGTTCCAATTCTTTGCATGGTTGTCAAGGCTGCAGGCATACCAGTACACCAGCATCACCAGTGTGACACTGCTAGACTGTTTCACAGTACCAGTCGTCATGTTCCTCACCTGGCTGCTTTTCAGGCAAGCGCCACTACTAGCTCAGTCCAAGTGCAGCTAGAGTGCTGATTTTCACCCCACCTGCGTCTCCTTCATTTCAGCCACCTGCGTTGCCAATACCTGGCCATCTGCCCCGCCTTGACCCACCCTGCCCTGGCCTGTGGTGCCTTTCTACACCCTGCTCAGTCCATCCCTTCACACAGCCTTCCACCCTGCTCTGCCCTTCACACAGCATGGCCCTGCCCACCTTCCTCCCACTTTCGCTAGCACGCCCTGCCTTTAAAGCAGCTCTACCTCTTGACTTGCCTTCTCCCCTGCCCTGCCTCACTGGCCTCACCCTACTCGCTACCTGGCCCAGCCCTGCCCTGCTCTCAGGACACGCTATGGTGCAGGCCACCTGGCAGGAGCAGGCCTGTGCATAGCGGGGCTCAGCATGCTGGTGCTGACTGATCGGCAGTCAGAGACCGGTGGCCCTCAGCCCCTGCTTGGCGACGTGTTGGTCCTGCTGGGGGCATGCGTCTACGCTGTGTGCAATGTGGCTCAGGCAAGGGCTGCAACACCTAGGGCAGCAGCAGGGGCAGCAGACGTGGGAGAAGGCAACCTAATCAGGGCCATAGGGCGGCAGTCAGGGTCACAGGGCGGCAGCAGCAGCAGCAGAAAGGGCAGCAGCAGCAGAAAGGGCAGCAGCAGCAGAAAGGGCAGCAGCAGCAGGGGTAGCAGCAGGGGCAGCAGCAGCAGCAGCAGGGGCAGCAACAGCGGTTGCAGAAGCAGCAGCAGCAGGGGCAGCAGCAGCAGGGGCAGCAGCAGCAGGAAGGGCAGCAGCAGCAGCAGGGGCATCAGCGGCAGCAGGGGCATCAGCGGCAGCAGGGGCAGCAGCAGTAGCAGGGCGTGGGATGGCAGCAGCAGCAGCAGGGGCAGCAACAGCGGTTGCAAAAGCAGCAGCAGCAGCAGGGGCAGCAGCAGCAGGGGCAGCAGCAGCAGGGGCAGCAGCAGCAGGGAAGCAGGAGCAGCAGGATCCATACCAGGAGCTGGGACAGCAAGCAGCTAGTCAAGGTACCCAGCCCTCCATGCCAGGCACATGCCACCCTCAACTAGGCAGCTGCAGGCTCCACCGTGGTGTCAAACCCTGGCGCAGGAGCGTGTGCTGGTGGACACGCCTGCATACGAGTTGCTGGCGATGCTGGGAGTGTGTGGGGCAGGGGTGGCTTCAGTGCAGGTGAGCTGACTGTGCAGCTCTTGATTTACTACAGGGCAGGCAGCAGCAGCCACCCATGCCTTGGCTGCATTCAGGTTTGCTAATATGGCTGCTGGCTGGGCAGCAATGCTATGGGGCAGGACAAGGCTATGGGTCAGGTTCAGCAGGGCTAGGGTCACGAAAGAAGACAGAGGCAGGACAAGGCAGTGCAGCCTGGGTGTTGGGTACCTGCCAACTAGTGTAATTTTTTGTAGTAAAAGAGTGTCTATTGTGGCCGTAGCCCCAGCCTCACTACTGCCAGGCTGCATCCTAGCCTAGCACTGGAGCCACATGCTTTGGAGACTGCAAGCACACCCTGCAGCCCGCAGTGCAGGGCTGGGGAATGGGCAGGCAAGGCAATGCAGTCAAGGTAGGGCAGGTTGGAAGGCAGGCAGCAGTGTAGAGGCAGGGAGTGGCTGATCCCCAATCTAGTGATGCGCCGGCAGGCTCGTCCACTCGTACCTACCCCTGCTGCCCACCATGCCCACGTCAGCAGTGCCAGCTCTACACATGCTCTTGGCTGACCGCAGGCTGTTGTGTTGGAACGCGACGCGTGGCACAGCAGCAGCTGGGATGCCCGCAGCCTGGGCGCCCTGGTCGGCTTTGCAGCAGCGCTCTTCTGCTTCTATGTCCTGGTGCCGCTGGTGCTGAAGTGGGGTGGCAGCACTGTGCTCAACCTGTCGCTACTCACCAGTGACTTGTGGGCAGCTGGCGCAAGGTGGGCGTCAGGGCCACAGGTCACTCATGATGCAGACTCCAAAGTCACACAATGTTACACATTCTGCCACACTTGCACGCTACCCATGCTACTCAGGATGCTGTTTGCATGATGTCAAGAAATTGACAGCCCTCAACACGCATGCACTCTGCTCATGCCTGCCATGCTGCCAGTTTGGTCAGTTTGCCAGCTGGCCATGGCACCCAGCAGCCAATGAGCGGTGCTCTATCATGGAGGCTAGTGGCTTGCTTAGGCACTTCTGGTCCTTAGGAACCAAACATGCCGGGCTTCCCAGTCGCTGCCACAAACTTAGCAGGTCAGCTTTGCAGATGGCAGATGTGCTGCTTTTTGTCTCGCTGCAGGGCCTTGCTGTTCCATGGGTTTGGAGGCACCGCCCCTTACTTTGCAGTGGCCTTAGTGGCTGAGGCCAGCGGCATCTTGGTGTACAGCCTGGCAGGTCCCACCACCACCGCCACCTGCCACCAGCACCCACACCAGCCCCTGGGCAGCAAGCTGGGCACTGAACCCGGGCCTCCATCCTACGGTTCAGACGAAGCGCAGGGCGCTGATGATGATGAGGAAGCAGCCAGCCTCTTGCCCAAACCAGCTCTGGTGACCACGGCAGGCCAAGACTGCCTGACCCGTACACCTGACCTACCGGCACCCGCGTCCACATCAAGGCAAGGGTGGAAGAGCCAGCCGCTGCTCGCCCCTGCTGCTCAGCCCAGCCTGCTGCGGAGGCTTGCTGATGCTGCTACGCCTGGTGGAGTCACAGGAGCGGCAGGAGGGTGGACAGGGGAGGGGAGAGAGACTGGCTTTGCCGTACCTGCCCAGCCTGTTGCAATCGTTGGGCGTCCCCTGACAGGGGAAGAGGCTGCAGCCCCCGCCTGGGGCAGCCGTGGGGCTGGCAGCCTGGGGCACGCCGGCAACCCCTCCACCTGGCCCAGCCTGCTGCAGGCCCGCTGGCAGGTGGTGTGCAGCAGGGCTGCCACGTATGCCTCTGCCCTGAGCGTGAGCAGTGACAGCGGGAACAGTGGGGCCAGCTGCAGCAGTGGCGGCGACTGTGCTGCTGCAGCAGTAGCAGCGACTGGCAGCTTGCACTCCTGTGCAGCAGCAGCAGCAGCAACAAGAACGGATGTGCAGGGCACCGTAGGCAAGGGTGAGGCGACTGGGTCGGGTGGCAGCAGTTGTGCGGGTGAGGTGGGTGGCCAGACTACCACTTTGGCCCTAGCCTGCCTCAAGCACCTCAGTGATGGGGCGCATGACAGGCCTGCACCACACCTTGCCTGCGGCCAGCCACTGGGCCAGGCATTGACGTGAGTGCTGGCTTGTTTTCTTCTTTACTTGAGATGCTGCTGCAGCAGCTTTGAAAACCCTTGGTAGTCTGTAGAAGCTGTGACCACTGGCACTAAGCCTGGATGTCTTCATAGCTCACTGCCGTTGCTGAAGGCCGTCACCATAAGGTAATGGGTATTGGCAGCCGTTCCTCGGAACCTGTCTCACCATATCTTTGCTCTGCCCGTATATAAATATATGCCGGCCATATAAGTTGCAATTACTGTGTCAAAATGATATTCAAGACCGCGTCAGACATTTTTACAAGTACGCCATGACTGGCTTAGGTAAAACCCTCTTGTTAAGCCTTAGCCAAAAGCAGCAGCAACGCAAAAGCCAACTGACCGCTGTAGTTGCAGACTGTGGTGGCTGACCAAGCCAAAACCTAAGCTGTCTTGTCTGCCTTGTCTGTCTTGGCTGATGCACGAGTTGTAGGAGATAAACAAAGTATTGTGTGTTTCCAAAAAATGTGTCATGCCGCCACTGTGCGCAGCCGCGGTCAACAATCACACATGAGCACATGAACATTTTACAAGCCAGACAAACAAAACTTGTTCAACAAGGAACAACATGCTTGCCTGTGTGTAATCTCACTCAGCTACTACAAACAAGCTGTAGCATCCTCGGTCGCACCCTTGATGACTACCAACCCCACACCGGTGGCACTCTTTCCTGGGGCTAATCCCCCTTGACCACTGGGCACCTCATCAAGACTAACAGCTTTGTAAGGCTAGCAGCCTGTGTAAACTACTAGGGCCTACGCATTCTTGCGGGGCCGACCATCAATGCCTTGGCGGTACTCCGCAGCCCGGTGCAGCCTCTGCCTGACCTTTGGATGCCGGTCATTGACCTTTACAAGCCAGTCACGAGGAAGCTGTCTGGCAGCTGATCTGCGATGCCCTTCATCGCCTGCTTGTGAGCTGCACGGGTGCGAGCCAGCATCCGTGCTACGGACAATGTACTCGCAACCAGCCTGCGCACGACAAAATACAACACGTGACATGAGCGAGCTGCACTATACCTGCAAGGCATGGACAGTAAACCCTGACAATCATCATGGTCTGACCCTGACCCTGACCCCAACCTAAACCCTAACCCTGACCAAATCCAACTAGAACCCTTACCACTAGACCAGGTGAAGCTAACCTATTGGGTGACACCCGTTCCTCAATTGCACGGCAGCGTAGCCCTCCAACGGTTGACTGCCACATGAACTGTGGCTTGCCTTCCACTGAACCTACTGCAACTGCATGCCCTGGTTGTGCCTCACTCTGCCGCCCACCCACCTTCCAGTCTCCTCCTCCACGGACCCCACGCCCTGCGCCTCCTGCCCGACCCCTAGCCCCAGCCCCGCTCCTCTCCAGGGTTCCTGGCGGTCCACAGGCTGCAGGCCGCCTGCCGTGCAGGGCCCCTGCCCTCCCACCCTGGTCACATAGCGGCAGCTGCTCGCCCTCTTCAGGGTCAGAGCAGTTGCAGTGGCACTGCTGTCTGAAGGTGCTTGCGTGAGAGCCGCCAGCAGGGGCCCTTGCACGTCACTGGTAATAGCCCAGGGGCCAGATCCGGTATGGAGTAAAGTGTGAGGAGGGGTGAGGGAAGAGTGACCAGGAGTGTGGCAGCGAGTGGGAGGAGTGGCTGGCTGTGAAGGGAGGGTGGAGGGTGGGGGGTTTGGCTTGGAAGCTGACAGGTTACCTACACAGGCAGTTGGGTTGCATTGCCAGAGTTGAACTACTGTTAGCAGTGGCGGCAGTAGCAGTGGCAGCAACCCAGCAATAGTCCGGCCAACAATAGCAGCTCACTTCCAGCAGCCAAGCATCAGAAGGGGCAAGCCAAGTTTCTAGGCAGGAGTTTCTTGATCTTGATCAGGGATGTGGCCCCTGCTGAGCCTGTGACCTCAACCGTGGCTACATGCAGCCCATACGTCCCATGCATATATGTATATGCATATACTCATGCAACCATGCATTGATAGATATGCATGGGAATGTTAATATATCTCATGCAGCAAGCAGTAAGAGATGACAGTCACCTAAAGCTGCAGCAGCCATGGCGTGGAAGTGCGACAGATCAAGAGTTGTCTCTTGTGCTGGTGAGTGGCTCTGCGGCGCTGAGTACATGGCCAGGCGCTGGCTGCCTGCACACCAGCAGCAGCCAAGATGCTTTCCTGGCCTGCCTTGCGGCAAAGCAGCAGGAGCAGGGAAACAGCAGCAGGGGCTGCAGCAGCATGGAACCAGGAGCAGCAGAGGCAGCAGCAGCAGAGGCAGCAGCAGCAAGGGCAGCAACATCAGGGGCAGCAGCAGCAGGGAAAGCAGGAGCAGCAGGGGCAGCAGCAGCAGGGAAGTAGCAGCAGCAGGGGAAGCAGCAATAGGAGCAGCAGCCCAGAGCTAACAAGACACAGCCCCAGTCTGTACTCCCCTGCACTCACTGGCATGGCTGGCAATTGCAGGCTGTGCCGCTTTCAAAGCTCGCCGCAGCTGCGTGTCCAGGTGTGACAGCAGGCGGGCAGCGGTTGGGCAGTTGCTGGCCGGCAGGCTTGACAGGGATTGCAACATGGACGACCCTCCCATGACTTTGGCACTGGGGGGGGTGCTGGAGGCAACCACCTGGAGAATGGGGGTCAGCAGCAGTGTGAGCAGCAGGAGGAGCAACAGGAGTGGAGGTAGTGCTGGTGGCAACGGCGGCGGCAGCAGCAGCAGCAGCAGGAGATTGAACAGCAGCAGGGTGCACTGCAGAAGCATCAGAAGCAGCAGCTGTAGTGGCGGCAGTGGTGATGGTGGCATCCGGGAGCATGAGCGCTGTCCTACTTGCCCTAGTCACACCCACTGGTCACACTCCACCAGGTGGGTCACTCCTCTTCTGCCCCCTCACTCACAGGTGATGGTAATGCGGTGGGTTGGCTGTCCGAGGATTGGTTAGTAGGGGTGAAGGAGTGACCATGGGCCTTGACGTCCTCATCTATCACACTCTCCATCCACTACAGCAGTGAGGACGACCGGCAACAACAGGCAGGGGGGTTGGCCTGTGGCCGCTCACGTCTGTTTTGACTGCCTGCTTGACATCACACACAGCTGCCTGCAGGCTGGGGTAAGCTGTGGGCAGGCTTGGGGGGCAGCTGGAAGGCAGCTGAGAGGCAGCTGGAAGGCAGCTGAGAGGAAGCTGTGAGAGCGCTGGCCAAAGGGTTCAGCAGGGCGTGAGGGGCAAGCAAAGGAGAAAGATGTCCCTGGTACAGCAGAAGCTGGCTAGAAGCAGGGCTTCAGGCCAGCCAGAGAAGAGGGGTTGCTGACCTGGAAGAAAAGGGTGGCTGCTGCAGCTGTGGCCTGCTGACCAGCCAGGGCCTGGGTGGCTGCAGCCAAGGCTGTTTGGTGCTGACCCAGCAAAGCAGGGTGTAGAGCCAGGTGCAGCTCATAGGCGGTGAGGGGGGCTGAGCGGGAGGTGGGGAGGGGGCTCAGGGACTCCAGCACCTCCTGGAGTTTGTGCTGCAGCCTGAGGTTAGGGCCAGGGGCAGGCCAGCACCAGGGTCGTTCAAGGGGGTGTGCTTTGTAATAGGGTTGCAGTCAGGGTTGCAGTCAGGGTCAGGGTCAGGGTCAGGGTCAGGGTCAGGGTCAGGGTCAGGGTCAGGGCAGTGTCAGCTCCCTAAGAGGGAGTGTGGACCAGTCCGGGCTGTAAGTCAGCAATAGCAAGATGTTTAATAAGTTAAACATACAAACAAACCGCCTGTCTGGCAGCGTGGTTTGGCTACAGCATGTTCGCTGCCCAGGCCACCATCCATCCATCCAGCCAGCCAGCCTTCCCGTCTGCCCGCCCACCCGCCTGCCTTCCTGACCTGCATCTTGCATCTTCAGACGACTGCAGTGCGAAGAGGTGCGCTCTTGCCCTCCCCAGCAGCATCAGCACATGGTGAGCCCGCTTGCCAACCGCTGCCCAGCTCTGATGCTCATATGGGTCAAGTCCAAAAGCTGGAGGTGGGCTCCGCTGTGGTGATGCAGGCGGACAGGCGGGCAGGCCAGTGGGCCGGCAGGGCAGGCGGGCAGGCTAGTGGGCCGGCAGGGCAGGCGGGCGGGTCAGTGGGCCGGCAGGGCAGGCGGGCAGGCTAGTGGGCCGGCAGGGCAGGCGGGCTGGTCAGTGGGCGTACGGGCGGGACAGTGTGTGGGCTAAGCAAGCGGGCAGGCGGGCCAGTCGGCGTGCGAGCGGGCAGGCAGGTGCGTTGCATCACCAGTCCACCAGCATTGCATGACAAGGAGAGGGCTAAGCAACATGGTCCCTGTTGCCCTACCTCTAGCCCAGGAGCAGCTGCCAGCAAAGTGGGAGTCAGGAGGAGAGAGGAGTGAGGGGTGGGAGGGGTAGCAGGAGGGGTCCCAGGGCAGGGCCAGGCTAAGCTGTTCTAGTCAGCTGTCCGCCACTTGCCTTGGCATTAGTGGCAGGCTTCCAGGGCAGGGCAGCTTGCACAGCTGCCACGTGGGAGCGGGCCTGCTGCAGGCTGGCCGCATACGCAGCTGCCACCTTGGGACTGCAGCCACTGTCCTAGACAAGCACAGCAGCAGCAGGGGAGGCAGGGCAAGGTGGGGGGGGCAGCAGGGAGGCAGGGCAGGGTGGGGAAGCAGCAGGGGAGGCGGGCAGGGTGGGGGAGCAGCAGGCGAGGCCGGGCATGAAGCTAGTATGGCTCAGCTCCATTCCTTCATCTCAGGCAGTTGCCTCCATGCCACCCTTACCCGCTGCCAAGCCACCCCCACCTGCCTGAGTGAAGGGGGGCAGCAGGTCCAGCCAGGGGTTCAGGGCCTGGCCCTCTGCTGCCAGCTGCTGCTCAAACACCCGCCCCTGGTACACCAGCCAGCCCAGGGCCAGCAGCAGGTGGCGGGTGGCGCTGGGTGGCGGGACCTGACTGTGGACCTGGACCTCTGAAGCTGCACAACAACAAAGCCACAGAGGCAGCGGCCCCCATGAGAGTAGCTGAGAAGCAGCTGCCCCTGATGTCACTCTGTGAAGAAGCCTAACTCTTACAAGCAGCAATCCAGCAGGGGGCCGAGCACATGAACAGCTTTCCTTGGTTGCTGTCTGCTTGCTGGCAGAGCCGTTTTTGCCCTCCATCGCTCTTCCTACTTTGCAATCCATGCACCCAGTACACGCTCCCCACTTCCAACATGACATGCCTTCATGCCCGACCCCATCTCACACCTCCCACACAAAGACCCACATGCATTGGTTGAGGCGGTTGACGCCTTGCGCAAGTCCTGGCGCAGGCTCAGCAGCAGCGCCTCTGGACAGCCCCATTGCTGCAGCTGGTGCAGCACAACCCGCATGGCTGCAGGGGCAGCCAAGGGGGTGGGCACAAGCTGGTGGGTGGTTGAGCATGGGCTGGGCTAGGGGGTGAGATAACCTGGAGTGAGCTCAACAACTTCATAGTGGCTAGCATGAAAGAAACCCTGCATGCCTGGAAGGCCCACCATGCCACTGCTGGCTGCACCCCTAGGGCCTGTATCCCTAGGCAAAGCAGTACGTTGCCAGTGACAGCATTGGCAGCAGCAGCAGCAGCAGCAACAGCGGTAGACAGCGTGGACCCAGCCAGTACTCAACCCCAACAAACACCCCACCGCACTGCACCCCCCACCACCCCACCACCCTGCCTCACCTGCCGGGGGGATGCCTCTCCCCCGCTCACAGTCCTCCTCTGCCTGGCACTGCAGGGCACCCAAACCATCCACCTGCTCCTCGGCTATGCAAGTCCACAGCTGCCCCAGGGCGGGGCCTGGCTGCCTGGCGGCGTAGCTGGCTGTGTGCACAATGACCAGGTCATGCAGGGCACGCCACAAAGCAGGGGCCTGCAGGCGCAGTGGCATATGCCCATGACAAAGCAGCCAGGAGTACAGCCATGTTTGGGGCGCGGCAGCCGGGGTAGTGGAATAGGCATCAGCCGGGATGAAACATGAACAGCGCTGAAAGAACCCAACAACACGGCGAACTGGTTGACTGGCTGGCAGGCTGGATGGCTAACTACAACATTGCCGGAGCTGCTCTTCTAGGGTGTCGGGCAAGCTTGGGCATAGGTGCAAGCTAGTGCATGATGCACATCTAGATTTAGCAGGGCATTACGTCCAAGGTACGGACGTACCACTTCGCCATTAAATTTGCCCTGACGGACCGCCTCCGCACCGCCTGGGATGACTACGCCTACTCGTGCTAGAGCGGTACACAGCGCGGCGAGGGCTGTTTTCGCAGAAGCAACGTGTCTTTCAGGCAGCATGCTATGGTGTATTGGTCCAAGGATTGGAGCGGCAGCGGTACGGTGTTGAAGTGACGTCGTCCGTGTTGAAGTGACGTTGTGCGTGTGATGTTAACGGAGTGGACGGAACAACGCTGATCCTTGCTCATTTACATGTTGTCATCAATATGACATTGCCCTTCCCTTCCCTTCCCTGCCCCAGTTTGAGTACCTTGACTATAAAAGCTGGTGGACCACTCAGTGCTGTCTTGCTCAGTACACTGTAGCATCCCTGCCCCTTGCAAGCCTCAGCAAGCTGGCTGGAGGCAGCATGGATCAGCACAGTTGTTCCCCTACTATTACTACAGGGCAGGGGCTGTGTTATCTGTAATCCGAACTGTTTGCATGCAGCAAGCATCCGGCACCAATACCTGATTCACTACCCCAACCCACTTGCGAAGGCCGGGCAATCTATGTTGGCATGAAACACATGCTCTGTTGTAGGAACACATGCTACTGTGCTGCAGGCTGCTGGGCTTGGGCCTTGGGTGCTCGCTCTCGCAGCTTCTTGAAGCCCAGTGCTGGATACTCCTTGCCCTGGGCAGGAAGTCTTCCTCGGTGTGGCCACCTGCACAGCTCCAGTGGGCGCCACTTGCTCTCCCCTGCCCGCTGGAGGTTGAGGGCTGCGTTGCAGTCCCTGTCCACCCATTTGCCAAGGTCCCCAGGGGTGGCCTGGGCCAGCCAAGGGCACCACATGAGCCCCCGCACTGGCGCCTCAAACCGCTTGCTCCAGGCTGACTGCAACAAGCGGTTCTGCACCTGTCACGGCTTGGGCTTCCAGTCCTCAGGCCTAGTGGGCTTGCTGCTGTCCAGCTCCTCCTCACAGGGCTGGGGGCTGTTCAAGATTGAGCTGACCCTGCTGGTGCGGAACTCATCCACTGTCACCACCCCGCCTGACACCCTGTCGGTTGGCTTGCCGTTGTTGGGCCTCTCCACCACCTTGCGGCAGGCCTGCAGCACGGCCTTGGCCCCCCACCCACCCCGGGTGCCAATGCCTGCGTTGCCAAAGAACACCACCAGCTGCTTGCGGGTCCCCCACTCCAGCTGGGACACGCTGGCTGCCTCCTCCCGTCCAGATCAGTAGGTAGCATGTCCTCCATAGCAGCAGTCTCAAGCAGGTGGGTGCGTAGCTGCATGGCTTGGCCGTCACCATGGGTGTACATTCATGGGTGGTGGTGAGGAATGGAGTTCCCAGCAGGCCACTTGTGGGGGATGGTGTGCAATGCAACAAAATCCTGCACTTGAGACCAGAGGTCGCCTACAACATAGCGGCACACTCTGTCACACAGGGACAGGGAAGGGGTGGCATCAAATAGGGCGTCAGCCAAATGCCACAGCTCAGCCAAGGAGGTTTGTCTTAGGCATGGGCTTCAGCATGGTCCTAGCATTTAGTTGCCGTGCCCACCATACCCGCCGACCACGCCAATGGCTCCCAATGCTGCCAAGCAGACCACACCCCACACACCATGGATGCTGACATGGCCAGCCAGGCATACTCAGCGTGGAGATGAACAGCAAGGGACAGGGCTCGGCACAATTTGCGCACTACATCACAGGCTAGGGGGCAGTCCAAGAAAGTGTGGCGCCTCATTGTAGCAACGGGATATCCGGAATGTACAAGTATGACCTATTTCGGTCTATATACTTTGCTACACTCATGGCGCTGCCCATCAGCCCCTCATCAGCCCTAGCCTGCCCATGGAGTAGAGGATCCCGCACCGGCACCCAGCCGCACGGGCAGGCCATGCCGATGTTGAGGCCCCATTGCATAAGGGACCCTGTTGACTGCTAGCCGCCACATGACCTCTTTGATGAGTTCAGCCAGGGTAGCTTGCACAGGGTGGGGAGGCGTGAGGCAAGCCATGCCTCCCCTTGAGCTTGAGGGGCGGAGGTAAGCGGAGGGGAGGGGGGCCACATCCCAGCCAGGGCGACCTAGACAAAGCGAGCATTGGCTTCCGCCCAGAGCATGGTGACCGGCTCCATAAGGACCCAGGTGAAACACTTAACCGTGGCACCCTCGGAGATGGGGATAGGGATGGGGGAGGGGGCGGTCAGCCTGTGGCCTCTTGTGTAGCGCATACACCAGACGATAAGTCCGGTTTGACATACTCCGATTTGACATACTATATTTAGATACAAATGGCGGCTCCAATCACTTCCCATGACGCTGCTGTGAATGACACACAAGCAAGTGAAGCAAACACCAAGGACGTCCGCATGCACAGGCTGTGACCCCCATGCTGCCGAGTCTTACCCAAGCCATAGTACACAGTGTACACTGACGGCAGCAGCAATGACAATCTGGACGAGGCCAAGCCTTGCAGCCATCCCAACTTCATAGTTGCGCTCAAAGTCGAGGCGGGAGCTGCTGTTCCGACCACCTTGGCTAGTCAGCCTTGGCTAGGGCATGTCAAGCCTTGCGGCATACTTGGGCTGGAAACTGAAGCAGGAGCTGCGGTCCCAGTCCGACCACCTGCCCTGGTGGGGGGCTGACTTGGGGTGTACCGACAGGGTAGGAAGATGAGGGGGCTGGGTAGGCTGGGGGCTGGGAAGGAAGATGAGGGGCCTGGGTAGGCCTAGGAGCCCTGTACTCAGTACCCAATTGAGGCATGCAAGGCATTGCCATCAGTGTGCTGGCCACCCATGCCCTTGGCAAAGTAGTGCTTGACAACTGCATCTGACAAGCATGCCTCAATTTGAGCATTGCCCTGCCCAACGGTGATGGCAAGGTGAAAAATCATTGTTCAGTGCACATAACCACACAGCCGTAGCAGGGCCCACGTGCGTGTGTAGCAGGCATGACATTCACTCGAGCCTAGATGGGGCTGGAGCAGCAAGGACAAAACAGTGCGCCCGCCGGGGTTTGCACCCGGGTCTACCGCGTGGGAGGCGGCAATTCTACTACTAAACTACGAGCGCATGGCGACACGGTTGGTTTGAGAGACGAAGCTGACTGACGTCTCATGAGAAGGACCTCCAGCCCAAGTGCGTGCAGAGCAGCAGTGTCCACACATCCAGCGATCAAACACAGGGTGCGTGCCCCAGGTTATGGACTGACACAGCACACGCTTGCACCGCACTATGTGGCCCTGTCACGTCCTCCCACAGCTGGTTCGTACATAAAATAAACAGCACCACCTCAACGTGTCTACCCAAGCGTGCAACAGTATCAAGGCATGTTCGAAGGCTGCAACACAATGGTGTACCTTATAGCTACAAACTCCGAACAGCCCACATCTGCACTCCCTATGAACGAACCAAGAGCGTAGGACTGCAGTGCTTTGGAGTATGTATGCAACGGTATGTACTTTCAGTCACTTTCAATTCATTTATCCAAGAACCCCACACCCCGTGTAACCCACACCCCACCTTGTTGAAGCGCAGCTCCACCTCCTGCTGCACCGTGGCGTTCCAGTAGGCACGGAGCTGCACCCCCATACCACGCGGGTTGGGCCTGAGCGTGCTATCTGTTAACCGCTCCTCAATCTCCAGCTGCTCCGCATCCACATGCTCCACGTCCCCCTCCGTGGCAGCCAGCAGCTGGGGTGCCCTGAGGCCATGATTCACAGCAGGCCCTAACACCATGCATGCAGCCAGTTATTCTCCACGCACAGCATTATTGTCATGTGCTGCGTGTGGCTGCAGGCTGGGACCCTACAACACATGCGTTGCTGCGGGCATGCGCCACTGTGTAGGGTCACAGCCTGCAGCCGCCATTGCCACAATCTTTGAGCTGCTCCTTCACAACGATGGTTACTGTACATTACCATACATACGCTTGAATTGCACTTCGAGGTCCCGTGCCATGTGGACCTCATTTCAATAGCAGGGCCTGCTTTCCTTGGTGATCAAGAGGTGCCACCTATCCCACCGTGACCATTTGGATGGGGGCCCCAAGATCCCACACTACAGCCACCATCTTGTGCAAGGTACCACGACGCAATGGGCCAAACCAGACCAAGCCACCAAAGGGCACCTCCAAAGTGCAAGCCACCAAAGGGCACTGTATCCACTACTATCACTCTCGCGACTTGCATTACATTACAATTACATTACATTTACAACAGTTACATTGACAACAGTTACATTGACAACAGTTAACATTAAGACCAACAGTTAACATTAAGACCAACAACAGTTAACATTAAGACCAACAACAGTTACATTGACAACAGTTAACATTAAGACCCAAGAACAGCAGCCCCCTCTCCTCAGCGTGTTTATTGTGTGAGCCACGGAGGTTGATGCGAGCATGCACAGTGGTCAGGGAGAGTTACGTACCATGCACCCTTTATCACAATTATAGTGAAAAGGCTGTAGCTGAGTGAGATTACCCACGGGCAGCACCATGTTACATGTTGTATAGGTTCAGCTGTGCTCTAGCCATTACCTTGGCAGTATCAATGGCTGTGTGGCCCCAAATGGGCATTTCCAGGGGCTCTTTGTGGCATAGAGCACGGATGACCCTGAGTATGTGTTTGAGTGTGGTGGGTGGGGCAACAATGTCACGACTCAGGCCCAACCTAAGACATGCACTAGGGGCTAGATTATGATGAAAGTCTCATAACTTTGCAAGCGGAAGCCTGGTGCGCCTACTTGGCATCGGCCATAAGCCACAGCCCAGGTGGCCAGGGCAAGAAGGTCAAGCATGCATGTGACTCTGGCAACAGCACTAGCCCCCAGTCCTACCTAGCCAGTCCTATTTCCAAACTCACCTAGCTCTCCAAGGTTGCAGAAATTGCTGCGTCAACAGCCGGTGACGCACCCTTAAGTGCTAGCTCCTTGATTTGCTGGGTAGTCAGGGCCGGGGAGAGAAAGCTCCATGCCAGCAAAGCCTGTTGCTTAGGCTGGCACTCAATGTCATAAGCTTGGGCCCAGGCATTGAGAGGCTATCCTTTCAGAGCAGGAAAGGAAGGCAGGGCCTCATAAATCCCCCAGCCCTCGAGCCCTGCACAGGGAGACGGAGGTGGAGCGAGCAGTGGTAGCGCCGAGGCTGAGCCCAGTCAAGCCTTCCAAACCATCAAGCAAACATCAGATGTGACATCCCCAGCCATCCACGGTAACGTGCTCAGCGCTTACATGTCAGGCAGAAAGCCCCAGGACGCCGACCGTGAAGATGGATAGAGCGTCTCAAAGGAGCACCTTTGAGTCCTGGCTTGTCCTGGAGTAACGCGAAAGCCAGTCCGTCAGGTTTAACTTTTTGAATGTTGGCTGTACACGGGTGGCCCGGTGGCCCGTCCAGTTTCGCATGCCTATCTCACCACATCATTTGCAGCAGAGAACACTGCCGCGGACCTGACATGTATAGAATTTGTCCTGAGCTCGACGTTGCAAAGCAGGCCGGTACTGAACATGTCCTCACTGCGCTCTGTACGCGAAATACGCGCCAGCCTTGCCCAGACTCCGGCTCAATTCAGCGCTGCAGTTGCAGCAAATCCAGAGGACCAGGCAGACCCAGTTCCAGATGCACTCACAGCAAGAGATGCAACACCTCCCACAACGCAGCCACACATCCCTAAGCTGACAACCCTGGCCGCTAGAAACACAACAGAATGCATGCCTAACCCAGTCAGCCTACCCAGCACCCCGGCCCAGCCCAGCCCTGCCAGCATGCATTCCCCACGGGCCCAGGCTGCAGGGTCCCCCTCAATCACCCTACAGCACAAAGCCTCCCCCCGCCTCAGCACTTCAGCCCGTCCTTCCACCATTGCCACCCAGGCCAGCCGGATGAGCTTCAGCGGCAGGAGTGCTGCCCCCACACCCCGCCCAGGCTCGCCCCTGACCAACTCCCCTGGAGCCAGCAGTGTCGGGGGAGGTCCGCCCCTGGCCATGCTGAGCAGGCAGGGGACAGTCAGGCGGCAAGGCGTGTGGGGCGACAGCCACCGCTTCCTAGGCCATGCATCTCCCACACTGGCAGGGGTGCGGCGTGCTGGGGGGGGCCTGGCACCCTACGCCCTGCAGGCCCTGCAGCCCTGCAGCAACGATGGGTTCGACATAGGGCAGCAGCGAGGCAGTGCGGCAGCGTCACCCCGGGTTGACTTGGATGGCCCAGGTGCGACCCAGCCTCCCTACAAGAGCAGGAGGGTGAGAAGTGGGAAGGGTGTAGCCATCTCATCCCCTCCAAACACCTTGGCCACCCTTTAACTGACAATGACCCTGCTTCGCGCTACGTCGCCCTGCCTCTCCCTGCCCTGCCTCAGACCGTCGCCTTTCAAGTCCACCCTGTTGCTGCCATCCCTTACTCAGGCAAAGCCTCAGCAGCAAATGGATGGGGATCACCAGCCTTGCCCCTGCCATATGGCCAGCTGTGTTGGGGTGGTGTGCTACTGGTGTGCAGGTGAAGCTAGGCGGGCGGCTGACTATTCACGCGCTACCCTGCTGCAGGTACAGCACCCCATGCATGCTGGACTCACGGTGACGCCAGCCATTGACCTCATCACCCCTCACCACCCCTCACCACCCCACACAACCCCTCACCACCCCTCACCACCCCTCATCACCCATCACCACCCCTCACCACCCCTCACCACCCCTCTCCACCCCTCACCACCCCTCTCCACCCCTCACCACCCCTCACCACCCCTGAGTTGGTGTACCCAGCTACTTCTTGTGTTCCTACCTCTTACTCGCAAGCTCTGCATCCCACTCACAAGCCCGCCACCCCTGGAGTAGAGCATCAATCTGGGGCTTAGCCCCAATGACGGCCCGGCCGGCCCCATGCTTGAAGCCACGGGAGCAACGGCTGCAAACAGCTGCAGCACACAGCACTGGCGGCCTAGCGGCTGTGGCTGCACAGAGAGATGCACCTTTGTCCACTGCACCCCACCCTGTCCGGGCGCCAGTGACCCCAGGAGCCCCTGCACCGCCCTCCTCCTCTTGCTGCAGATGCTTGACGCAGAGGACGAGGGCGCACCCGACCCTGACACCGCTGCTCGCCGCCTCGACCGCATGCCTACTGTGGCGGCAAACAAGTGAGTGGCAGGCCCTGAATTGACCCTGACTCTCACCCTGACCTCCAACTGACCCAACTGACGCAACTGACACAACTGACCCTCACTCCCACCAGGACCTGGCCCTGACTCTCACCCTGACCCTGAAGCGACCCTGAAGCGACACTCACACCCGGAGCCAGCCTAGCAGTTGCCTAGCTCTACTGTGCTTCCCATTGAAATGAATGCTGGACTCACGGTGACGTCAGCCATTGGCCTTGCATGCTTACCCTCCTCCTTCAGCACCTTGGCTCTCAACCTTGACGAACCTTGATGAACCTTGACGAACCTTGTTTTCGCGGGCTTTCAACCAGTTGCGGCTCTGGCTCCGCGCTACTTGGCCGCTTCCTTGGAGGCATTGCGCCACTAGGCTCATATCTACTAACACCTGCTCACACCGACTTACACCCGGGAGGCGATGTCACTCACTCTCGCACCTCTTAAGGGCATCTCCAAAGGGCAAGCCACCAAAGGGCACCTCCAAAGGGCAAGCCACCAAAGGGCACCTCCGAAAGGCAAGCCACCAAAGGGCACCTCCTCGTTCAGCAGTTGCAACCCACCTAAGGAAGCCTGTCAAGTTGGCCTTGACGCACTGCTTCCTTGCAGTAGCCCGCTGCTCATCCGCGCCCTTGCGCTTCTTGCCCTTCATTGTGCTTTGTAGTAGCCGGCAGCAAGACAGACGTCTCACATATGACCAGGCGAATACGCAACTTTCACGGATTTCACAACTTTCACATGTTTGGAACCGTCCCCTCAGCACCCAGCTGTCACTGACCAGGCACGAGCTCAATGCATGGAAGAGTCACCATTGTCATCATTTGACCAGTGAATACATGGCACCTGCATGAAGTTTCTGCTGCACATAGACGTGGAGATATGACGCTCCATGGTCCAGGGCTTGCCTGATGCGGGCTTGCTCAAGGCATATAAGGGTGTCCATTAGGTGTGAGGTGTCCAGGGGCCAGGGGCCATGGGGCCTGACAGCAGCAGCCTCCCAAGTGGCATGTCCTTGTTGCCTGCAGCCCCTGGCGCGCCAATGTGTTGGGCATCAAGGGCAGCCTGGATCTGCATAAGAAAAGGCTCAAGGAGCGGGCTGAAGTGTACGCTGCTCTGGCATCATGGTCAGAAGGCGTCATGCTCCACAGGTGTGACCTCGCACCTTCACCAGGTGTGACGCAATCCCCTATCACCCTCGTGTGACATATTTTGCTCGAACACATACTTTATGTTCTGTGACACCCAACCCTGTAATAGCAGCTTTGGCAATGCCTGATACCCATCCTAGGCTCATATCACATGCAGCCCTGACCAGGCAGCCGGATGGACGCTCAATTGCAATAGTGATTTGCACATGATTGAAGTTCAGGGGTCCGCTTGTGGAACATCCACAGTGCACCCTTGACAGCTGCATGGCCTATTGTGATGTTCCTGACCCACAGGGTGGCACATCAGAACTGGCACCTGATCTTCTTTAACCTGCCATTGACCACAAGGGGACAGTGCATACCATATGCTCCTGCGATTGTGAGGGAGCAGCTCAAAGACTGTGGCACTGGCGGCGCCAGGCTGTGACCCTACACAGTGGCGCATGCCCGCAGTAATGCATGTGTTGTAGGGTCCCAGCCTGCAGCCACACGCCGCACATGACAATAATGCTGTGCGTGGAGAATAACTGGCTGCATGCATGGTGTTAGGGCCTGCTGTGATTCATGGCCTCAGGGCACCCCAGCTGCTGGCTGCCACGGAGGGGGACGTGGAGCATGTGGATGCGGAGCAGCTGGAGATTGAGGAGCGGTTAACAGATAGCACTCTCAGGCCCAACCCGCGTGGTATGGGGGTGCAGCTCCGTGCCTACTGGAATGCCACGGTGCAGCAGGAGGTGGAGCTGCGCTTCAACAAGGTAGGGGTGTGGGTGACACGGGGTGTGGGGATACTGATACATGTACTGGAAATGACAGAAAGTACATACCATTACATACATACTCCAAAGCACTGCAGTCCTACGCTCTTGGTTCGTTCATAGGGTGTGCAGATGTGGGCTGTTAATGTGTAAAAGTCCGCATTATGGTGTGACCTTCGAACATGCCTTGATACTGTTGCACGCTTGGGTAGACGCGTCGAGGTGGTGCTGCTTTTCTGATGTGCGAACCAACTGTGGGAAGACGTGACAGCGCCACACAGTGCGGTGCAAGCGTGTGCTGTGTCAGTCCATAACCTGGGGCGCGCACCCCGTTTTTGATCGCTGGATGTGTGGATACTGCTGGTGTGCGTGCAATTGGGCTGGAGGTCCTTCTCATGAGACGTCAGTCAGCTTCGTCTCTCAAACTTACCATGCTGCCATGCGCTCGTAGTTTAGTAGTAGAATTGTCGCCTCCCACGCGGTAGACCCGGGTGCAAACCCCGGCGGGCGCACTCTTTTGTCTTCATTGCCAGTCCCATCTAGGATCAAGAAAACGCCATGCCCGCTACACACGCACGTGGGCCCTGCTACCGCTGTGTGCTTGTGTGCACTGTGCATTCGCTCTGCCACAACCACTGGACAGGGCAAAGCTGCGGGCAAAGAAGGCAAAGGTTGCAAAGCTACAAACAACCCGCACAATTAGCCACTAGTTTGCCTTCAAAGTGAGGCATGCTTGTCAAACGCAGTTGTCAAGCACTACTTTGCCAAGGGCTTGGGTGGCCAGCACACTGATGGCAATGCTTTGCATGCCTCAATTGGGTACTGGGTACAGGGCTCCTAGGCCTACCCAGGCCCCTCATCTTCCTACCCTGTCGGTACACCCCAGTTCAGCCCCCCACCAGGGCAGGTAGGCTGACTGGGACCGCAGCTCCTGCTTCAGCTTCTAGCCCAAGTATGCAGCAAGGCTTGACATGCCCTAGCCAAGGCCAACCAGGCAAGGTGGTCAGAACAACAGCTCCCACCTTGACTTTGAGCGCACGATGAAGTTGGGCTGGCTGCAAGGCTTGGCCTTGTCCAGATTGTCATTGCTGCTGCCGTCAGTGTACACTGTGTACTATGGCTTGGGTAAGACTCGGCAGCATGTGGGTCACAGCCTGTGCATGCGGACGTCCTCGGTGTTTGCTTCACCTGCTTGTGTGTCATTCACAGCTGCGTCATGGGAAGTAATTGGAGCCGCCATTTGTATCTAAATAGAGTTTGTCAGATTGGACGTATCCTCTGTTGTATGTGCTACACAAGAGGCCATAGGGTGAAGGAGCTGCCAGCAAGTCAAATCAGCAAGTCATCATTTATTGACTCATACTAGTCGGTGATAATAATGCCATGTGATGATGGTGATAACTTCCACTGATAATACTTACTGATGATAAGCCAATGGTGGCATATAATCTGTCATATTCGGCACATAGAGTCAATGCCATGCTGCTATGATTACCTCATGTGATCAGTGGGATACTGTTCCTCAGCGATCGTGTGAGGACCAGTTGGACACGTATAGGACTGAGTCTGTGGAGCCCTGAGCCTCTTCAGGCTCCTGACCTACAAAGCAACCCAGCTCCTGCCCCGGCTGCAGCCACCCTTGACTGCCCCTGCAAGCCTCCCAGCTGCTTCCCCCTTGGTTTCAGTCGCCTTGCAAACCGCTGGTGCCCAGCAGGCAGCCCCTCCGATAGGTGCCTCAGCCAAGGCGTACCCTACAGCTGCTTGACCATCTCCCCCAGCTGCTGTGAGTCACAGTCCTTATCGTCATGGCTGCTGCTGGTGCTGTCACTGCGGCTGCTGCTCTAGGTCCTCGCATGGCATTTGTGCTTGCATGCAACAGAGACAAACTGCTCCAGTGGCTACTGCCTTGGGTTCTGCCTTGCGTTGCTGGCCTTGCGACGCTTGCACACAAATGCTAGTGCTGGTACTGCTGGTGCTGCTGGCTTGGAAGCGGCCATGGAGCTCATGGGCTCATGATCACGCACATATGCATGGGGTAGTACCAAGGGAGGGACACCATGGCTGGCAGAGCCTCCGTGGCAGGCTGAGCTGCCATGTCTAGTAGAGAGAGCGCGACATGCACATGCAGGCCAGGTGCTCATGACTAGTCAAGGTAATTGCCTTATGCCTGTCGTGCTTGTGTGGACAACACAGCTGATTCTCCCTCAATGCGAGCAGGTGCAGCCCACTCAATCACTATTGGCCAGCCTAGCCTGTCCTGGTGCCTCGTGGTGTAAACCACTGCTGTCTCAAGCTTGAGTTATGCAGCATGCATACACCTCTTTTGGTGTAATGTCTCAAATAGTGTTAAGTCCTCCACATTTCCAGACCAGCAGCTGCCACACCTTTCATGACTCTTCACCACCAGCACAATTGTGCCAAGGGCCATGATGTGGCTGTTTGTGCCTTGCCCCTGCCCCCATCTGATTCTTAAAAGCAGCAAGATCAGTAGCAATGTGGTGGCGTTTGCCTACCTCTACACCTGCCTTGTCTCCACGGTGCGGTGCAAGCCTGTGTTGCTCTAGTCCATAGTTTAGGGCATCCACACCATATTGAAATGAGGTCCACATGGCACGGGTCCACGAAGTGCAATGCAAGCGTATATATGGTAATGTACAGGAGCCAACGAATAGTAACTACTGCTGGTGGTCCAGGGCTACTAGGGCTGGAGGTCCATTCTACGATGTCCTCAGTCATCACCAACACTTGAACTCACCGTGTCGCCATGCGCTCGTAGTTTAGTAGTTCGCTCGTCAAATCAATAGTGAGGCTTCTGCTGGTGTGCACGCAATTAGACTAGAGGTCCCTCTCCTACAGCATCAGTCAGCATCAAATCTCGAGTTTACCATGCTGTCAAGCGCTCGTAGTTTAGTAGTAGAATTGCCGCCTCCCACGCGGTAGACCCGGGTGCAAACCCCGGCGGGCGCACTCTTATGTCTTTAATGCTCCAGCCCCATTTAGGCTCGAGAGAATGCACATTCGTAGACCCTGCCACGGATGTGTGGTTGTTGAGCATGTGCACACGACAGGAAGGTTTTACCTACCAGCAAGGACAGCATCAACATCAGGGCCCCCTTTTAATGCTAGCTTATTGGGCCATGAGAAGCTGGTGACATGTCAAACGTGAACTCCAGCGACTTGCTGACCTCGCTGTCCTGCTGGGCTGGGCTTGCCACAATGTTGCTGATGACCACTCACTGCTGCAGCTACATGGGGTGGTCAGGGAGGGGCTCGGCTGTAGCTGTGTCCGCAAGAGCTGCTGCTGCTGCCTCCCTGTGGCTGCAGCCTGGTCAATTTCCACGCACAGTGTGGGTGTGGGCAGCTAGCATCAGAGAGGACTGCAGAAGGTTTAACATAGGCAGACACCATGATGTTTCCCTAATGTTACCCTGAGCCACGCTTGGGTCCCCTACCACCACATCCTCTAATGCCCTCCACCACCAGCTTCAGTGCCACCACCACCGACTGTGTAGATGCGCGAACAGTGGGACGCGGACATGGCGGCGGAGGCTGAGGAGCTCCAAGAGTTGCGTGTTGCCTGCAAGGAGTTTCGCCAGATGGCTCGCGACTACAAAGACCAGTAAGTGTGAGAAAGGGGCCACTTGACCTCCCGGTCATGGTGATGGTCGAAGCATGCAACCTCCCGCTTAACCCCTGCCTTTGTGCGTTAGCGCCATAGCTGCCCATCACAGCTGCACACCATGGGTTGTTAGACTGCTTGTGGTGCTGAGTGGCAGCGGCATGGCTGGAGCTAGGGTGCAAGCAGCAGTACAGGTGCTTACACAGGGACAGCCATGTGTTTGCCATCATTGAGCGGATCGCCAGTTTTCATGCTCAAGCTGCTAACGGGCAAGGCCAAGCAGCCATACTAGGCTGGCAGTTGAATGGGCGCATTATTATCACCACAAGGCACCGTAGGGCACACCAAACATGGTGCCGGCTAGACCTTGCAATCGCTGAAGTGGAGCGTGCCTCTCAATGAGTATCGCCGGGGTGCTTTGTCCTAACACTTGCCTATACAAGCTCGCAGCGCATCACTAATACAGCTGACCACCTCAACCCGCGGAACATATGATCGACTGCGTGCCGCGCTCTGCCCGCTTGTAGGTTGTCCAGCCTGAGCATCAAGCACGAGCTCCTGCTGCGCCAGAGGCAGAGCAGCAGCAGCACGCAGCACTCGCACCAAAGCAACCTGCAAGAAGCGCTGGCCGCAGCCCAGATCGAGGCGGCGGAAGCCAAGGCTGAGGCCCAGGCTGCAAACGAGGCGTTGGCAAAGCTGGTCGCAGCCGGGACTGACCGTGCTGGAGCAACGCCGCACAAGGAAATCCCTACCTTCGGCAGGGCGTTGCCAGAGCAGCCAAAGTAGGCCACTCCCGCATCACACATGTCACACATGTCTCCTAGCCGTGCGTGCTGGGTTCAGCGACTCTGTACTGCTGACCCGGTGCCATGCAGGAAGGCAACATCACCCAGCAACAATGCCAGTAAGTACAGCACAGCTGGTTAACCAACAGCTCAGCAACGATGCTTACAAGCAGGCGCTTGCATGAGTACATGCAGCCATGCCACTGGCTGGACCCACCCCACCCCACCCCACCCCACCCCACCCCACCCCACCCCACCCCACCCCACCCCACCCCACCCCACCCCACCCTGGTTGCTATCATTGTGGGAGAGTGCAAGACCACTGTTCCATGTGGCTGCAGCCGGCGGGCTAGGGGCTGATAAGCTGGCTGCTGAAGTGGCACACCTGAAAGAGCTGCTGAGTGCTGGCTTCCATGAGCGAGCTCAGCTGCAGAGTGAGGTGTGTGTGACCCAGGGCCAGAGCTAGGGATGGGAGTTGAGTGGAAGCAGGGTCAGGGTCTGGGTCAGTCTGCAGCACATAACCTAGGCAACCTGGGTCATACATATGGTCACCCCCCCCTTCCCTTCCACACCTATAGAAATACACGGGGTCATACCCAGGGTCACACATGTGTGTTCTTGCATGGCCTCTCATGTGTGTGGTTTTGTGTGCTTCTCTGGTGGCCGGCTGGTGTGTCAGGGCGAGGCCGGCCTCATGACCAGCAGGGCTGTGCTGCTGGCCTGCCACCACTGGCCTGCAGGTTGCTGCAGCCACTGAGCTGTGCACCAGTCTGTCAGCAGAGAGGGACGCGGCACTGAAGCAGGCAGACAAGTTCAAGGTGAGCTTGTGCCTCGGATCCTCTCTTTCTCCTAACATAACTCGTGGAGATATGGAAGTCGTCTCTAGATAGGCGGTCTTTTGTGAGGACCATGAGCATCAAGCTGGCGGGGCTTGGTCGGGAATGGCTGGAAGTGTTGCTGGCACCTGTTGACAGGCAAGGGCCTCAGCAGGTATGCAGGCATGTTGTGAAGTCCTGGCAGCTGGCAGCTGGCTGCTGACCTGGCCAGGCAGTGATGAACACAGCGCCAGAGCTTGAGGGCCGCCCGCCCTGCTGGTGGCTGCAGGCTGATGCAGCCGTGCTGGACCACAAGCTGGGTGAGGCGCGGCAGGAGCTGGCCGCCCTGCGAGCAGCCACAGCCACAGCTGCTGCCCTCCCCAGCCAGGCGACCCGGTCGGGCCCAACTGACACCAGTGGGAGGAAGGGGGTGCCAGCAGCCAGCACCAACTCCTCTCCTCCCAAGGCAAGCCAAGCAGCTGTGATGCCCCCCTCAGCCTTGCTCCACTGCTCTGATGCCTAACTACTGACACCTGTCCCTTTGACCCCGCCCTGCTGGTACCCCACACCTCCTCTATCCTCAAGCCACTACTCTGGTACTTCCCCACTGCCTGCCGGCGTGACGCGTGCCATGATGTTTCAGTCAGGTTGCCCGTTGACTTGGCTCAACACACATCTTGACAACACCGCTCGCCTACCCACCCGCCCGCCCGCTCCCTTGCGTGCCCACCTGCCCGCCCGCCTGCCCACTCACTTGTCACCCACCTGCTGACCCGCCTGACCACAGCCTCGGCCCATGTCGGGTCGAGCCCCCTCCTCCTCCTCCTCCTCCAAGGCCGCCCCTCCCTCCTCCCCCTCTTCCCCTCACCTGCGCCTGGGCCGCTCAGCCATCAAAGCAACCAAGGCTGACGTGTCACCTCCAGCCCCGGCTGCTGGCCCTGCCTCAAACCCCGTTCCTGCTCTTGCCTTCCCCACGACCTCAGCTACCCAACTAGCCCTGGACAACAGCGGGGATGATGGAGAAAGGGGGGAGAGGGTGGCGGAGGGGGCCAGGACCACAGGGGCTGTTGGTGAGATGTACCTGCGCCAGGACTTGGGCAGCAGGGAGGGGGTGGCGGAGGCTGCAGAGGGGCAACTCGTGCCGTCTAGAAAGGCAAGGTGAGGAGGGTACTCAACTGCCTGGGGCAAGGTGTGGAATGGGGAGAAGGTGGGCAGAAGGTGGGGGGAAGGTAGTGGGAAGGTGGGCTGGGGGAGAGCAGCAGGGTAACAGCCGGGGAATTTAGGGGGTTGAGGGGAATGGATGGAGGGCAGGGTATGGAATGAAGGGGGTGATGGGTGTGGAGAAGAAAGCGAGGGGGGAAGAGGAGCGGAAGAAGGGGAGCAAGCAGCGGGAGGGCAGTGGAGAGGTCATGTGGGAGGGCAGGGGAGGAGGCAGCCCTCGCCCCACCCTCACCTCTTGCGCCGGCCAGCTTCAGCCACAACACTGCTCTGTATAGGCAAGCACCTCTCCTGCAGGATGTCCTCCCCTCCTGACCTGACCCCAACCCCGCCCGACCCAACTCCGCCTGACCTTCCGACCCTACCAACCAACATTGACAACCCAACCAACCTCACCCTGGCCCGCCTTGCCTGCCCTACTTGCCCACTTGCCCCAACTGACCCTCCTCACTCCCTTCCTCACTCCCCTCCTCACTCCCCTCCTCACTCTCCTTCTCACTCCCCTCCTCAGACCATCCACCACTGGTGGTGGCGGTGGCGGGCCGCCCCTGGCCAGTTCCGGAGTCCTTGCCTCTGCTGCCGCCACCAGCAAGGCGGAGCTGCAAAAGGTGCAAAGGGAGGTGGACCGGCTGGGGCTGGAGAACGGGCGGCTGGTGAAGCAGCTGGAAGCCAAGGCGGCAGAGCTGGCCAAGGTGGGCACCAGGGGGCGGTGGGAGGGTGCAGAGGGGTTGGGGCTGGAGGAGAACGGAGGTGAATGCAACAGGAGGGGTGATGGATAGGTGTCTGGGAAGCATGAGGAAGCGGGGTGAGGGGTTTGTGATGGAGAGTGGTAGGCTGGATGGGGTTGGGCTGGTGGGGTGGAGGTTCAGTTGACGCTGGGCTCATGGGAATAAAGGAGTGCTTGCACACAATTCCCAATCACATGTTGAGTACCGTGGCCCACCTTTGACTCCAATCGAATCAAAACAGCTTCTTGTGCTGGGGAGGTTGTACGACATTGGTTTGCCATGTTATCCTCTGCTTTTGCCATGCCCCACTTTGCCAGGCCCCTCATAGATGAGTTGGTGGTCTGTGACGCATTTGCTGCTGGTGATGAGCAAGGCAGCCGGGAATGACATTTAAAACACGCGTGTGAGCGAGGTGTAACGCCTTCTTGTCAGTGGTCACATACACGTTGCAGCTGTTCTACCTTGCGGGGTGGGTAAGCATCACATCTTGATTTACGTTTCAACGGCCTTGGGGAATCACCCGGAGTACATGCGGTACACCGTAAAACACAAACTGACATGAAACACATGCATGAACATGGACATTAAACATAGACATAAACATTCCATACAGCATGCCCAGTGTCCCTGACCGTGACTTACCTACCCAACTGCTGAACTGCCCACCTGCTTAATATCTCCTGCCCTCTGGCCGCGTCATAGATCACTAACGAGGTCAAGGAGCTGCGAGCCAAGAGCGGGCCCACCAGGAAGTCAGGCCGCAAGAGCCAAGTGTGTGCTGACCACGCTGCTCAGTGCAGGGGCAGCCAGGCCCTGACTCAGTCACACCTAACACAACACTCATCACACCCAGTTGATACATCACACCCCCACTCCTTCATCATACACAAGGCCATATCCATTCCTGCTTCATACCACTCATGGAAATGCTCCTACCCCTATCACACTCCCTGACCTGACCTGACCTGACCTGACCTGACCTGACCTGACCTGACCTGACCTGACCTGACCTGACCTGACCTGACCTGACCTGACCTGACCTGACCTGACCTGACCTGACCTGACCTGACCTGACCTGACCTGACCTGACCTGACCTGACCTGACCTGACCTGACCTGACCTGACCTGACCTGACCTGACCTGACCTGACCTGACCTGACCTGACCTGACCTGACCTGACCTGACCTGACCTGACCTGACCTGACCTGACCTGACCTGACCTGACCTGACCTGACCTGACCTGACCTGACCTGACCTGACCTGACCTGACCTGACCTGACCTGACCTGACCTGACCTGACCTGACCTGACCTGACCTGACCTGACCTGACCTGACCTGACCTGACCTGACCTGACCTGACCTGACCTGACCTGACCTGACCTGACCTGACCTGACCTGACCTGACCTGACCTGACCTGACCTGACCTGACCTGACCTGACCTGACCTGACCTGACCTGACCTGACCTGACCTGACCTGACCTGACCTGACCTGACCTGACCTGACCTGACCTGACCTGACCTGACCTGACCACCCACCCGAAGCTCAGCACCACCCACCTCCCCTCTGCTCTGCTTCCCCTTGGCCTTGCAAGCAGGCAGGCGGCCCCCTTAGCCCAGGGGCTGGCCCCCTCAGCCCAGCAGCCCAGCCCGGCAGCAGCTCCGGCCTTGAGGCAGCAGGCCTGCCTGAGCCAGGCGGAGGGGAGGAGGTGGCAGCATCAGGGGACAGGCAGGTCCAAGAGCCATGGAGCAGCAGGCTGGAGCCAGACACGCTGGTGCTGCAGGTGGGCTGTGGCCGTGTGATGGGGCCACTGAACAGCCACTTGCCACCATGCCTTGTCCACCATCAACACCATCACGAGCACAAGCAGCAGCAGCAGCACCAGCAACAACAGCACCAGCAGCACCACATGGCACTGGCACTGGCTGCCATGTCACCATCACGAGCACTAGGCTGGTCTGGCGGCATGGCCGCTGCTGCGTGTCTGCTGAAATGAAGTGCTGCTGGCTGCTGGCTGGTGGCGAATGATGGTGATGTCTGCTGTGCTGCTGCGTGTGCTGAAATGAAGTGCTGCTGGCTGCTGGCTGGTGGCGAATGATGGTGATGTCTGCTGTGCTGCTGCGTGTCTGCTGAAATGAAGTGCTGCTGGCTGCTGGCTGGTGGCGAATGATGGTGATGTCTGCTGTGCTGCTGCGTGTGCTGAACTGAAGGGCTGCTGTGCTGGTGCGTGTCTGCTGAAATGAAGGGCTGCTGGCTGGTGGCGATGATGGTGATGGGGTTGTGTTGCGGGGTGGGGGTGTTGGTGAGGTGGGGGGGCGGCAGGTAGGTTGTAGTCTATAATGGTGCTGGTGTTTGGAGCTGAGCTCCATGCTCATGACATGGCAGTTGCACACTGCTGGTCAGGTTGCGACTACCAACCACCAAGGCCACATGCACCATGCACCACACCCTCAATAGGTTCAGTGAGCAGGCAGGCAGGCAGCAGGGGGTGGGGGCTGTGAAAGAGGGGAATTTAAGGAGGAGGGTAGGGCTGGGTAGGAAGTGTGACCCAGTGTAATCACACCTCATAGTGTGACGTTGGCTGCTGGCTGTGGTGTGTGCAGTCCAGAGTGGCTGACCTAGAGGCCCAGCTGCAGCTGGCGCAGCGCGACCTGCAGGCAGCCAAAGAGTGAGTGCAGAGTAAAGCCACTGTGACCACCCTCAGTATAACCACCACCTCAACCACCTCGATCGCCTCTACCACCTCAACCACTCAGCAGGGGCCAGCCAGCTTGCTGATAGCAAGATGAGAGGGTGCAGGGCAGGGCTGTGTGGGGTGTGCAGGGCTGCAGGGTGGAAGGGACAGCCAGCACCCTTGCTGCCCACTGAACCACACAGACCAGCTGCAGCTGGTGCTGAGCCCACAGAGTGTGATGTACCTCCACTCTTGCATGGCTGCCACAGATGCAGCTCTTAGCCTTGTGACGCCCCCATGTGAAAACCAGAGCCCATGCGACTGGAGACGGATGGCTTGGCCAGGATAAACCCCCTCCCTCCAGGGTCCTCCCCAGCAGCCCCCTCCCCCTGGCCGGCTGACGCCCGCCCCCCTGAATCACTGGAGCCCCATGCCCCATGCTGCCCCACACAACCCCCTCACCGCCTACCCTACCCCTACCCCTACCCCTACTCCCTCACTTTTGACTTGCTCTTCCTCTTCTTTGTCTGCCGCGTGTGGCACTGTGAGGTGAGGGCACTGTGAGGTGAGGGCACTGTGAAGTGAGGCTGGTGCTGGCCCTCCTGGCCGCAGGCAGCTGCAGCAGCCGCCCCCCAGCCCCAGCCTGGCTGAGGTGGCGCTGGAGCTGGAGTGCAGCAAGCGGCTGCAGCTGCTGGCCAGCATGCAGGTCAGACCCACAGGCCAGGCGGGGCCGGGCAGGCAGGCGGGCGGGCGGGCGGGCGGGCGGGCAGGCGGGCAGCCGGGCGGGAGGGCGGGCGGGTGGGTGGGTGGGTAGGTGGCTTGGTAGGTGTGTGGGGAGGTGGGCTACACAGCCCAGCCCTCCTCACCCGCACCTCCTCCTTGTGATGGGAGCAGCAGGTCAGGGAGGCAGCTGTCACCTCCCTGACCTGACCTTGATCCCTAGCCACCTGCTAGTGTCTGGATGCCGTCTCCTGATCAGCAGCCAGGCCCCAGCACCCAAACCCTGAAAGGCTGGCTGCCCCCCACCTCCCATTCTTCCTCACCCTGCTGCGAAGTGTTGCCACCTTCCCATTATGACAGACTTCGACCACGGGTTAAGCTGCCCTCGCCACCCCCCTTGCCTGTCCCCTCGCCCAGGCTGCTGCCCCCCTGCCTGCTGCCCTCCCCCTCGCCTGCTGCCCTCTTGCCTGATGTCTGATGCCTCTGATGGCTATTGCCTGATGCCCCTCGTCTGCCCTGCCTGCCGCTTTCTCAGCTTGCCCCAGGCCCCCCCACTGCTGCCCCAGTGCTGTCTGCTGCCCAGGAGCAAGTGGGTCCTCGGCTGCAGCAGCTATTGGAGGAGTGCGGCTGCCAGGTGAAACCAGGGTCAGAGGGCGAGGAGGGGGCGGGGCAGCCCGCTGCTGGCTTGGTGCAGCAGCTGCAGGCGCTGCAGGGGCTGCTGCAGGTACGGCTCAGGGTGCAGGGAACAGGGAGGGGCAGGGCCAGGGCCAGGGCCAGGGCCAGGGCCAAGGTCAGGGTCGGAGCCAGGGGCAGGGCCAGGGCCAGCGGGTGGTATGGGAGGGGTATGTGTGTCAGGGAAGGGGGAAGCTAAGGGGTGGATGAAGAGGAGTGGCAGGGTGAAGGGGAGATGGGCAGCTGCGGGTGGGAGGATGAGCGAGTGTGAGAGTGATGGTGTAAGTTGAGCAGAAGGAAGGTGCAGAGAAGGTGAGGAGGGCAAGGCTGGGAGGGAGGGAGGACTGAGATTAGGTTGGGATAGAGGGAGGGAGGACTGAGATAGAGGGAGGAAAGGCAGGAGATGCCCCCCCTGTCCCCCTCCCTGGCCTCCTCCCCCCTCATCCCACAGGGCTGCCTACCTCTCACCCTGATCCCTGACTTGACCTACCCCTTAGCCCCCTACCCCTGACCTCTAACCCCTAACCCCTATAAGTCACCTCTATCTAACCCCCTTCCACCTGGCCCCTGCCCCCTGCCCCCTACCCGCCTTACCAGCCTTACCCTACCCCTCCACCCCTCCCCTCTACCCTCTATCTCCTGCCCTTTGCCCCTTACCCCTCTGCCTCTCACCCTGCTCCCTGACTTGGCCCTGGACTCCGCACCATGAGCTGCCCTCTGCCCCCTGACCCCTGACCCCTACCTCCTACCCCTGACCCCTGACCCCTACCTCCTACCCTTGACCCCTGACCCCTACCTCCTACCCTTGACCCCTGACCCCTACCTCCTACCCCTGACCCCTGACCCCTAAACGTCACCTCTACAGTGTCTAACCCCTACCACCTGGCGCCTGGCTCCCTGGTGCCCAGGCTCTGAGTCAGCAGTACAGTGCGGGGCTGGAGGGCTTGAACCGGGCGGCGCCCCGCACAGCGCAGGCGCCGGGACTCAGGCTGGGTGCTGAGGAGCTGCAGTGCCTGCTGGCCAACAGTGACGCCAAGCTGGCGCAGCTCAAGGTACCGGCAGGCTGGGGCAGGCTGCACCGGGGACGAGGCGGGGCAGGGGTAGGGGCAGGGGACGGGTCAGATCCGGGACAGGCATGAAGCAATGGGAGGGTGGCAGAGCCGTGGCCCTTACCTGACCTGACCTGGCCTGACCCTGCACCTCACCCTGGCTGTGCCTCAGGGGTTGCGACTGCCCTTGGGTCCTCAGCAATCGCCACGCTTTGACCGTGCCTCCCACCCACCCCCCTCCCCTCGAGCTCCCCCTCCTTACTCCCAGCGCCTCCTCGCATGGATCAACGACTCCATGGGGGCGCACGCCACTAAACCTCAGGCATCCCGACCCTCCTCCGCTTGCCTGCCTTCCTCCTCGTCCACCGCCCTACCCTATGCCGCTGACGCGGCAAGAGCCGAGGTTGCATCGAGACGATCTGGTCCGACAGCCCCGGCCTCGCTTGCATCACCGCGGTCGCGAATGGCCACGGCGACCACCGACGCGCGTACGAAGGTGGTCGAGGACAGAGCCAGTTTGGGGACCCAGTCTCAGCAGCAAGGCCTACCAACACAGCCCGGCATCGCGCTGGATGATTCGAGTCACTTAGAGGTGCCACAACCACAGCTGTGCGGTGCAGGAATCACACCCCAGGAGCTGGAGCATGACCAGCCGGGCGGGGACGGTGCCACGGCGACGAACGGTGTGGAGTGTATGGATCCTCCCGGCATACTTTTCGACCTCCACGAAGAGCCGTCCACTGGATATGCGTCTACCGGCTGTGACGAACCGCGGAGTGATGCGGCAGAGGTCACACCAAAAAACATCAGCGTCCCCTCCGCGCCGGCTCAGGCAGTCCATGTCGCACTGCCCTCACCGCCTTTGCTGCAGCCATCCAGCCCCTTGCCGCGTCCTTGGTCCATCGCCGGCACGCCTGCGAGCGGCGGCAGTAGTCCGGCGCTCACGTCCGTGCGCGTGACCACTGTCGGCGCAGTCGGCCAAGTGCATCACGTGCTGACGCGGCCTCTTACCGCCTTGGCCCCATCGGCCCGACGCCTGAACGCCGCTCCATCGGCGAACCCGGGCCGACCTCCCCCCGAGGTCCCAGGTTTGAATCTCAACGGCGCTCGCATAGCCGGCTCACCAGCTACGTTTGGACCCTCGACTAAGGGCCCAACACCAGGAGGTGCCAGCTTTGAACGGCTGCATGCAAGCTACCTTAACCCAGGCGTGTTCAGTCTCACGCAGCCTGCTCCCAGCGAGCAGCAGCACCCCGACACCCAGCAGCAACAGCAGCAGCAGGAGCAGCGGCAGCAGGACGAACATGATCAGCAGCAGCAGCAGACAAAGCTGCTTGGGCAGAGGTTGGCAGGTGAGACAGCCCAGGGGGTCCAGGCAGGGGGTGTGGCCTCAGGCGGTGCCAAGTGGGTGCCAGGCAGCCGTCCTGCCTCAGCCTCTCACTCTGATCACACCACCTGGCGGCCTCTGATCACTGGAGGGGGTGGGGGCGGGGCAGGGGGTGGCGGGGCAGGGGCTAGGGCGAGCCTGGCTCGCAAGCTGCAGCCTCACAGCCTTCCCCCGCCTGGCCCCTGCCCCCCCCACCTGCCTGACGAGCCCTTGCAGCCAGGCCAGGGCGGCGCCGTAGACATGCCGCTGGTGGCTCGGCAGCAGGGTGGGGGGGCCCCTCCAGGCATCCGGCACAGTGCCTATGCAGCCCCAGTGGAAGGACCCCCTGGTGGGGCATTCCGGGTGCGGTTGCTGACTGCCAACCCTCAAAAGGGTGTCACACTGCCTCACTCTGTGCCCCCCCACAGCTTCCCTTCCAGCCCCCCACACACGGCTAACCCCCACCACCAGCACATGTCCGGGGGGGGGGCAGAGCAGCAGGTGGGAGGGGGGGGTTCACCGAGGGCGGTGGGGCCTAGGGGGCGGCAGCAGGGGGGGCAGCAAGGGGGGGAGGCAGCAGCAGCAGCAGGGGGGGTGGGCAGGTGGGGAGGGGGCTACATGGACCTCGGCTTGAATCTGGAGCCAGGCGAGGGACCTCCCCAGGTGATTGGGGTAGGGGAGAGCAGCAGGGGGTAGGAGGAGCAAGGGGCAAGGGAAGGGGAGGGGAGGGGAGGGGAGGGGAGGGGAGGGGAGGGGAGGGGAGGGGAGGGGAGGGGAGGGGAGGGGAGGGGAGGGGAGGGGAGGGGAGGGGAGGGGAGGGGAGGGGAGGGGAGGGGAGGGGAGGGGAGGGGAGGGGAGGGGAGGGAAGGGAAGGGAAGGGAAGGGAAGGGAAGGGAAGGGAAGGGAAGGGAAGGGAAGGGAAGGGAAGGGAAGGGAAGGGTGGAAAGCAAAGAGGAGGGGAGTGGAGGAGGGGGAGAGGGGGACAGTGTTAGTGCCAGCTAGATGCTCCTCACACCTGTGTGCCAGCGCTGTGTGGGCTAACCCCCAGCAAGGACCTACCACCCTGGCCCCTGGGCAGCTCCTGTGGCTCCTTCCCAGCCCTGCCCCTGCCTCCTGCTCATGTTAACGCTGTTGTCTGGGCGCCTGCTGTTTAGGTGGTAGCTTGCCCCGCGCCTGCTATGCTGAAGGAGGTGGTGGGCAGCAGCTCAGGCGTGGCCGCCCCCCTGCTGACCTTCAGCCTGCAGACGCAGCCTGGTGCATCGCCTGCGGGGGGCATGCTGCACATAGCAGGTGGATCACCTCCCCATCCCTAGTCTCCCTCCCCCCAATGCCTCCCATACCCTGCTGCTCATCTCACACTCCATCACACACGTTGCCTCACATGGCCACGCGCATGGCTTCACACAGCCACACACTGCCTAATATGGAGCCACACAGAGGGACGCTGCCCTACCCTGCCACGACACAGACTCACAAGCGCAACCACAAGCAAACAGGCCACCCTCCTGCCACCCCCTGACCCTTTGTTCTATATAGGGTGGTAGCTAGTAGGGTATGGCATGGCAGAGGTGGTCAGGGACTGGTCCTGGTCTTGGTAGGTTAGGGTCATCTGGGCCACCAGCCAGGTGCTATGCAGCATACCCTGTCCCCCCGCACCCAGGCCCCCGTCCCTGCCCACCCCTTCCCACCACCCTGCCCCCCTCACCCCCTCTTGTTCTGCACTTTCTTACATTCGAAAAGTGAGCAGAGCATGGCCGGCTGGTTGGTTGTGTTGCTCGCATGAGTCAGCTGCCCCCTCCCTCTGCGCAACCCTGATGTGGCCCACAGGGGATGACAGGCGCCAGTACTCGGGCATTGAGCTCATGACCCGCAACGAGCTCGTCATGGCTGTGCGGGGGATGCAGGCGCAGTCGGAGCAGATGTACAAAAGGTGAGCGGGCAGGCAGGCAGGCAGGCAGGCAGGCAGGCTGGCAGGCAGGCAGGCAGGCAGGCAGGCAGGCAGGCAGGCAGGCAGGCAGGCAGGCAGGCAGGCAGGCAGGCAGGCAGGCAGGCAGGCAGGCAGGCAGGCAGGCAGGCAGGCAGGCAGGCAGGCAGGCAGGCAGGCAGGCAGGCAGGCAGGCAGGCAGGCAGGCAGGCAGGCAGGCAGGCAGGCAGGCAGGCAGGCAGGCTGGCAGGCAAGCAGGCAGGCAGGCAGGCTGGCAGGCAGGCAGGCAGGCAGGCAGGCAAGCAAGCAGGCAGGCAGGCAGGCAGGCAGGCAGGCAGGCAGGCAGGCAGGCAGGCAGGCAGGCAGGCAGGCAGGCAGGCTGGCAGGCAAGCAGGCAGGCAGGCAGGCTGGCAGGCAAGCAGGCAGGCTGGCTGCCTGGCTGCCTGGCTGCCTGGCTGGCTGGCTGGCTGGCTGGCTGGCGTAAGAAGGAAGTGGTAAGTGAAGACGCACGAACAGCCAGTGGCAACCAGAGACATTGACCAAGATGGGGTAGGAAGGGTGGGAGGGTGAAGCTGGTGCAGCGTCAGTGTCCCCTGTTGGGCGTGCAGGTACATGGCGGCAGCGGAGGAAATGGCCCGTGCTGAAGCCATCAGAGCAGAGCTGGCTGGGGAGGTGGCTGAGGCACGGCAGCACTGGGTGGCAGAGAATCAATACAACGCAATGTTGCAGGTGATCCCCACCCCACCACACCCCAACCCCCAACCTGGCCTGGCCTGACCCCACCCTCACTGCGAACCTGACAAACCAACCTTCATCATTAATTACCAACCACCTACCTCACCAAGTATCCCAACTATAAATCAACAACCGTGCATATGGTGGGAGGGTAGCAAGGGCGTGCTATAAGGCATCTTTCTTTCTTTCTTTCCTCCTTTTAAAACCGTGCATGGAACCCAGTAGCCCGGAGGTGAGCTTGAGCTCCTGCTCACCTTACCCACCTACATCCGCTTGTGCTTACCTGCCAGTATTTCTGTCCCACCCTACAAACCCTACGCAATCCCTGCCCAACCCAACCTGACCTTAACTTATACATAGAAGATTGTATGCTACTTCCATGACCCCTGCCAAGCACAATGCCACCTCCCCACACACACTGGTCGGCAGCTTCTGCATAAGGCACACATCTCACTGGGAGGCGAGCGTGATGGAGAGACCAATGCGTCTGCCATCGGGCTTCATCACGCTCTAGGTCGGCTCTCATTCGACCCTCGTTGAACTGGCACTGACTGGATCGCTGGCGTCCAAGCGCACGTCGGAGCTGTTTGTTGCGGCCGCCGCGCCATGCTGCGCACTTTGTTTGTACGCGCAGGAAGAGCTGGAGCGCATGCAAGGTATCCTCGAAGCCGTCACGCACACTGCCTCGCGCCCCAACGTTTCTTCGGACGCGGCTCACCCTGGCGGGGGCAAGAGGTTGAATGTTGAATAGGGTGTTGTGCTGGCGGGGGGGAGAGTAATGGAGTATAGGAATGAGAGAGGGCAGGCCAGCCGTAGTATTTCAAAAGCCGCCACCCTACCAGTCCCAACGAAACCTAATTCAACAAGGAACAACATGCTTGCCTGTGGGTAATCTCACTCAGCTACTACAAGCAAGTTGTGGCCTCCTCGGTCGCACCCTTGATGACTACCAACCCCACCCCGGTGGCACTCTTTCCTGGGGCTAATCCCCCTTGACCACTGGGCACCTCATCAAAACTAACAGCTTAATGCTTTGTAAGGCTGACAGCCTGTGTAAACTACTAGGGCCTATGCCTTATTGCGGGCCGACCACCAATGCCTCGGCGGTACTGCGCAGCCGGGTGCAGCCTCTGCCTGACCTTCGGAAGCCGGTCATTGACCCGCTTGTAGCCCTACTGGTACTCCTTGCCAACGGGGGGCAGGGCCTCCCTGTCCTTCCAGCTGCACAGCTCCAGGGGACGCTGCATGCTCTCCCCAATGCGCTGGAAGTTGAGACAGGCGTTGATGTCCCGGTCCAGCCACCAGCCCCATGAAGGGGCCTGGGTGGTGGCACTATGCCAGGAGCAGCAGGGAGGGGCTGGGCAGGGGGAGGGGGTGGGGGCTGGGCCTGGGCTGGGGGGAGGGGAGGGGGGGCCTGGGCAGGGGCGGGGGGGGGTCCTGAGCAAGGGCATAGGGGTTGGGCGGCACCTGATGGCACCACTGCAGGCCCTACACATACTTAGCATGTCGCAGGCTCCAGGCTAGGCGCACCAGCCGCTGGTTGACTTGGCCAGTTGGGGGTAGCCAGTCTTCGGGCCTAGGCCGGTCATCTGGCAAGTGCAGCTGGTCACCCCTCCCATTGAACCACCACGTAAGGGACATTTAACTTTGCGGCGTGCCTGGTGAGAGTTGAGTTGTCATTTAACGCGAAATGCCTTATCTCTGCGCCGCGCTTGCGCCTGCGCGCCCGAGCTGCTGGCACCCACGGTGACCGGCAGTCTGCCAGGCACGCGAACGGTTCCGCTGTGCGCGATGGGCCTTTCAAGTGCTGCCTAACAACACCCACAACGCGGGATGCAGAGTTCTCCGCTGCGGTACACTGCGGTACACTTTAGGCATGGAGCCCAGTTTTCTCAGCGTCATCTTACACGGCCAGCTCAATCCCACTCTGCCTGCTCATTCAGATGCTCCAGTACGATGTACCGTAGGTCAGCACGCAAGGTGTTGGCTGGCACATACAACCCCACTGCCTTGCAATACTCGTGTAACATTTTCACGCTCAGCTTCTTGCCCAAGGTGCACAGCTGCTTCACGCTGTCTGGTGCAAATGAGCACAGAAGGGTGAGGCACTCATCGTCCCAATGTTTGTCATCCCTTTTCTGATCGAACATGGGCATGGCCTCAAAGGGCTTAGTGATGGAGGGCTTCATACACACACCCCTTGATGCGGGGGTCATGCATCGGGCACATGCACATGCAGTCTGTGACCACTCAACCTGGATCCCTGCAGCAGGAAAGAAGCAGCTGTGCATGCTCATAGAGCCGGGGATGGATGATGCAAAGGCATGTGCATCCCGCTGTGGAGCACTGCAAAGCTCTACCTCCTGTGTGCTCAGCTCCAAGCACCACCGATGACCCACACTTGCTCGTGCACGGTGAGCCTTGCTGGGGTCAGCAGCAGCAGCTGGCTTGTGATATGCATTGCAATGCTGCACAAACCCCAATGCATTGCACTTCCCAACACGATCAGCCAGGAGCTCACCCCTCAACCACTGCTTCACCACCCCTCCCTCTGAATCATGCCTGCCCTTGAAGTGAGCTGTAGCCCCATAGCTCCACCACACCGGCATGCTGAACCTCTGTGCCATGCCCCAATGCTGTCGCATGGCTGGGGCGCCCTTGAACTGCCCTGCACACCCATCAGACCACATGTACAACTGCCTCATGTCCATGTCATGCTCTGCTAGCAAGTAACACACCACCTGGTTTACTGCTGCTTGGGTAATGGCTGCCGACTGCTCCTTCCCATCTGTCATCACATACACGGTGTGCTCCTTGTAGGCCCCATCTTTGTTCTTGAAGTATGCACACGCCACGAGAATGCCTATCTGCTGCGCATGCCAATGCTCTGACATGATCTCAACGCTGCGCTCAACAGTCAGCTTCTCTGACCAATCACATGAAATCACAACCTTCCCATCCTGGCCTGCCTTGACGGCCTCACGGTGCTCACGGAAAACCTGCAGCTGATGATGTGCCAACCGGTGGTGCCTGATGTACTCTGGCATCTGCTTGTTCAGCATGCCAACAACATCACTCAAGCTCACCCTCATGCATAGCAGCTCAACTTCAGCCTTGCCTGCTGCTGCTGCCGGCCGGCTGCCTACAGCTGATGATGGCATTCCATACTGACGCACAGTGAGCATGACGCTGCCATCTGAATCAGGCTGCAGCTGGGACTGTGATGGGTGGTGGTCTGGAAGATGGTGGGGGCTGGGCGCATGGGCTGGCCCAAGCTGTGCACCTGCTTGCATGGGTGTGGAGCAGAGAGGTGTGGAGCAGAGGGCTGGGGCTGGCCGGCTGGCTCCTGCCCCCGCAGCCGCTTGGCAAGCGCAGCTGCAGCAGCCTGGGCGCAAGTCCTATGGGCCAGTGGAATCAGTGCGGGCTTCAGGTTGCTGCAGGCCATGATGACTTCAGACATCTGAGCTGTGACATGGCCGATGGCTTGTAGACTCTGTCCGGAACGGTAGAAGGCTGCCTCCCCCTCCACATGGATCTCCACGCAGCCAGCATGGCCAGTTGGTGTACACGTCACACACACAGCACAGCGGGCAGCATGCCCTCCCTTCCCCTTGTAGGGGTGATACTTGGATGCAGGCATCCTGCTAGCACGTACACACGTAGGTAAAAACACTATTGGCAATACTCAGCAATAGTTGAGAACTTGGCAGGGGGTCCACAGCTAAGTTCCCTAGCCAGTGACGCAGGGCTGGAGAGTTTGATTTAGTTTGATGGTGGTCATACTGGCATCAGCAGAGTGGGCAGCATGGAGGAGGGTTTGCCCACCTTTTGGAGCCTAATCAACAAGGGATCGATGCAGTTATCACTTCTGTGCTTCTGCCGTGGTCTTCTCCAAGTTTCAGAGCCCCTGAGCCAGCGCATGTTGGTCACGATGTTCGACATTGGGTCGGGCTCCTCGCACATCGCGCACTATCCATCGCGTTAATCAGGGACTCACAGATACTGGGTCAACGTACATCAAGTCCGCAGGCTCGGTAGGGTCGGATACCCGGCAACATGCCCGACCAGCTCAACGTGTGGCTGAGCGCAGCCGCTTTCCGACGCTTCAATCCGCGTGTCTATCCGTGCAGAAATGAGTCCGGAAAAGCCGTTGTCCCTTACCATGAGGGGGGTTGGTGGTCCAATGGGAGGGGTGACCAGCTCACATGGCATCAGATGCTCAAGCACCCTGGCGGTTGCTCAAGAACCCTGGCGGTTGTCAGCAGCTCCATGGCATCTTTGATCTGTGCCAGCAGCTTGGGGTCCCAGTCAGGCGCTCCCAACATTCAAAAAATGACAGTAAACCGACCCCTGGTAGTAGAACGGCTGTAACTCTGCACTCGCTGCGCCAAATTTAGTGCTAGCTGGCTCAGTATGTAGCCAACCCAGCCAGCTATCTTTCACCCATCCAGAATAATTATCCAGTCAGTAGGCCGTGCACAGCAAAGCATGAAAGTTAGTAATTCAAATTTGAGCCGGTTCGGGGCATGCTGTCATCGCTGCGACCACCCGCGCCGCTTAGGTTGCTCTACACGAGCATGCGCATCGGCAGAAGCAGTCGGATTGGAAAACGATTGCGGGAATGTGGCACGAAGGCGGTTGGCAGGTGCGGTTGGGAGAGGTGACCGCTACAGCCTCTGTTGCGCACTTCACAACCTGAGTTGGCGCTGGGGGCCTGTCTAACTATGTCTCGTGGGTCACCGCTTGCGCTTGGCAGCTGTCTTGGGCAGCCCCAACCCAGCAGGTGTGGTACGCTTGCGTAGCGTGAAGCCAGGAGCCGGCGCTGCTGCACCTAGCTCGCTACCTTGAGCCGGGGCAGCCTGCCCTTGGGTAGCGATTGCAGCTAGAGCCAGCTGATACATGTGCCTTAGATCAGGTGATGCAGTAGGCCCTTGAGGTGACTCAACAGGGGGTGCAAGCATCTGCCCCCCAAGGGTTGTGCCCCACGAGCTCCGGCCCTGCTGCTGGGGTGGCTGCTGTGGGGGGGGCTGTACACCTGCTGGCACAACTAAGGTAGTGTTGTCCAGCCCAGCCCAGCCCAGCCCAGCCCAGCCCAGCCCAGCCCAGCCCAGCCCAGCCCAGCCCAGCCCAGCCCAGCCCAGCCCAGCCCAGCCCAGCCCAGCCCAGCCCAGCCCAGCCCAGCCCAGCCCAGCCCAGCCCAGCCCAGCCCAGCCCAGCCCAGCCCAGCCCAGCCCAGCCCAGCCCAGCCCAGCCCAGCCCAGCCCAGCCAGGGGGACTCCCAGATGTTGAGCGGCACTGGGGGGGGCAGCTGTGCTGGGGCGGCTGCAGAGCGGGGGGAGCTGCGTGTGGCAAGGCGGGGGTGAGTATAGGGAGGGCAGGCTGGGTCAGGTGGGGGAGGGGGGCCTGGAGCTGGACCTGCTGCTGGGAAGCCTTCAGTGGGCTGTCCTAGGAAGGACTGGAGCAGCAGGTCAGCGACAGGACCGCTGTTAGGCAGCACTGCTTGCTGCCCATGGTCATGCGTTTGTTCATCTCCGCCACAACAGCGTCAACTTGCGCTGGGCTGAGATCAGGCCGCGCTGCCTCCATGAGGCCACGAATGGCAGCCTTGATGACCTGGCGCCGCTCTCCAACCACCTCTTGCTGCCCACTGCCACTGGCACCTACATACATGGGACGGCACAGCACACGCGCAGCGACTTGATTTAGGGAGTTGCAGTGTCGCGTGGTGCACACTGCGTCGCTTCGTCAGGGGGGCCTAGTCTTTCGTCAAGCGTTGCGGCTTTGCGGCTCACCGGCTGCACTCTGTGCGGGGCGCTTGCGTTTCTTATTCCGCGACATTTGAGGGATTCAGCAACATTCTCGAAGCGGAGTGGTCGTGCGGGGTGGTGCATCAGGTCGCCATCCAACCAGAGTGCCGGCAACCGGAATGAGGCGGAAGTGATATCCATTACACATTTCACACCATTCAGATGCCCTAGGTACAGCACTATGGGACGGAGCCTTTAATTCACAACAGGATGACCAGGCTACAACAATATGTTACATGGCGCCCCCCTGCCACTCCCTCCCTCCCTCCTCCGCTTGCGTGTCTGAGCAGTCAACGATGAGACTGATAGTTAGGCCACGCTCCATCCTGTTGTGTCATGTCACCTGCCCTACCCAGCACGACATGGCCTAGAGCACCGGGCGCCACCCACGGCCCCACCCAATGCAACGGCATGCTGGACGCCCCTGCTGTATCACCATGATTCCAGCTTGCCCTGAGTTTCCAGCAACCAGCAGAAAGTTGGACCCACACAGTCGAGGTAAGTCACAACCAAGGTATGTGCCAGGTCTCGAGTGAAATCCAAGGTATGTGCCCAGTGAGTCACAGTCAAGGTATGCACTGCTGGCTCTAGGCCGCACATGCAGTGGCCAGCACCTGGTAGGCTGCAGCAGGCTGAGCAGCTGGCACTGAGGGCACCACGCAGCCGTTGTCGGCAGGCACCTGGTTGTGGCAGTGAGACAGTGCTCACAGCCATGACGCCGCACCGCTGCTCCTATACTTGACAGCCAGACAGCCGATGGCATCAGTGGCTGTGAATAGATTGCAGCAGCAGGCAGCACATCACTGCGGTGTGTGTCAGCAGGGGACCTTTGGTGGCAGGGGGAGGTGTGACCATGCAGGGCTGTGCTCAGCTATGAAGGGGCAGACAAATGCTGAATAATGTGTACAGATCACAGGGGATGCAGCAACATTAACGACAAGCAGCACTTTGCTCGCCTGAGGACCCTGGACACACCAGGGTGCAGTGCTGCTCTGTGTTGCATGGCGCCACTGAGTGCACAGGCTTCGTGCGCCACTGCCCTACTCACTGAGACCCACACCCTGGTCTTTATTGAACCAGTAAGTTGTTCCTATTTTGTAAAGCTACTGTCTCACCCCCAGGCGGGCTTGCATGCTCATGCTGCTCATGCTGGCATGGCACACATGCGCCAAAGCCTTTTGCACTCAAGCTGCATAATGCCTAGCTGCAAGCTCGTCCCTCACACACGACAAGGTTTAACACCGAGGTGTTTGCTGCATGAGGCTTGCGGGCAGTCAAGGTAAGCTCAGGCATTTGAAGGCCTCCTGAGAGCGCGTGGGCCTGCAGAGTGGGTCACACTGTGTTGATCACACTCCTCAGATCCTCACTTTTCCTCACTCCGCTTGATCACCCTGGGACGGACATGGTGGTGGCCCGCTGCCCGGCCTGGCTGGAGGGGGTGTCGGGATTGGAGCTTGTTGTGATGCTAGCGCCAAAGCAGTTTGCGTCACACAGCATCTGCAGCTCTGTGGGGGAGTACAGGCCGGTGTAGTTGAAGGCGGTGTTGGTCTGCGCCAGCACAGCCACACAGCCACATGCCTGAGGCTGGCAGGGGACGCACACAGCCGCACAAGTAACCCCCTATCACCATAAACAGCACAACGATTGCAGCACCAATAGAGCAGCATTGAGGGCAGGGGTTGGCAAGGGGTGAGCCAGGATTGCATGCCAAGAGTAGTGTTAAACAAGCATACAACACACTGCCAGCAAGCAAGGGGTGGGCCAGAGTTGCATGCCAGGGTTTTGTAACGATCAAGTCAAGTACTGTCAACTAAGCATACAAGGTACTGCCATGGCTTGCCCCTGCCTCACTCCCTGCACTCATCACTGCACCACCCCCGCTCCATCCCCTGCCCTCCATGGCTGGGCGCAACTCAACTGCTTCACATGCGTGCTACAGTGTGGCTTAGAGCTCACAGTGGGTGATACGCTGGTGTTGGCTGTCTTGGACCCTCACCTGCCCCAAGCAGCCTGCTGCACCCAAACAGCCTGCACTTGCTGCTACGGCCCCTGTTGCACACCTATGTGGATCTGCACAGCCTGCCCTGTGGCAGTTGGCAACCTGACCTGCAAGGCCAGCAGGCCGACCCCATGAACAGAGGAGCACCTATTCCTATTAGGCGCCAGGGGTCTGGCTGACCTGCACCCTGACAGTCACTGCCCCAGCACCTGAGCTCACCTGAGGGCACAGCAGCGTGGTGGTGTTGGGCAGGGGGGTCAGAAAGGTGCAGGGGGCCGGCAGCTGCGCCGCATTGCAGTCCCACAGCTTGCTAGGTGCGCACACCAGCTGCAGAAGCAGCAGGATCAGATGCAGCAGGTGAACATCAAGGTAGCAAAGGAAGAGGGTGATGGAGGAAGAGCTTCAAGCCACGTCGTAGAAACAAAAGATCTTCTGGGGCAGAGTGCACCACAGTGCAGTGGTGACTGTGCCTGTCCTGTGTAGGGTGCAGGTTGCAGCCGCAGCACTCAAGATATTGGTGGTGGTTGTGAAAACCTGTTCCACCTAAAGTGCATCACAGCACATGGGGTGATGGTGACACATGCATGGCTGGGTTGGGTGGGTGGGCAGGCAGGGGGTCCGCCAGGCCCCGGTTCTCACCTTGTCGCAGCAGCCATCCAGCGGCAGGCCCGCAAACAAGCCCAGCAGGGCCAACAAGGGGATCAGCAGCGCCAGGCCCAGGCTGGTGATGCTGACAGTGCGCAGCAACCACTCCCGGTCTGTGCAGTGGAGGAGAGGGTAGGGAGGAGCCGTAAGGGGTGCAAGCAGGGGGAGGGTGCCCTGAGGCAACCAGCCTGCAGCAGCCACACTGTTGGATGACCAACCTAGCTCCTACTGCTTTCTCAGGCTGCTCCAATGCCCCTGCCCACTTTCCCCAGCTGCATCCTCAATTACTCCTTCCCACCCTCCAGTTCTTCCCCCTCCAGTTTTGGCCATACTGCCCTCCCCCTTATGCCTAGCGTGACGCACCATTGAAGACAGCGCTCCTCATCCTCAGCATGAGAAAGCCCATAGTAGCCAGCATCCCCACTATGAAGCCAGCTACATTACAGCTGCAGGCAAGAGCAACAGCGACAGCGGCAGATGCAGCACGGGCAGCTGCTGAGGGCAACTACAGCTCAGGTGCGTGCTTGATGACATGCACATGAATGATGCACACATGACACATGTTCTGCACAATGCAAGCCCCCAGGCACGCCTTGCAATGCTAAGTACGGATTCACACACCTCCCCCACGCTGCCCCAAAACAGCCATAGAGCCATTTGATGTGGTCAGAGGCGCATAGGGTGTGTTTCTGCTGCTGGCAGTGAGGGCGGCAGAGGCGGTGCCCAGCGCCTACCTGTTGTCCGCAAAGGGTGTGGCGCCCACCCACAGGTTGAGGGCCAGGGTGGCGCCCAGCATGCCCACAGTCACCAGGTGGCGTGTGAACAGGCGGTGGTGCAGCAGCAGGGTGGCACACATCCCACCTGCACCCACACACCACGTCTAGGCAGGCAAGTCACAAGGGATGTGGACTGACAGCAGCAAGGCCGGCGGCTGGAGTAGCCCCTTTTCTTCCCCCGCGTTTCAGGTACAGTAAAACCACTGGCAGTGGCAACGGAGGCTGCAGCCACGAAGCAAAGCTGCGGCTTGACACTGGCCTGCCTGACACGAGGCCATGCAGAGCTCCACCTACTCCACGATCCTCATTTACCACTGCCCTACCCACTGAGGCTGCACAGCAGCCATTGCTGGTCTCTGATCAGACACATGCCCTCAGAAGCAGCAAGTTTTTCAGAGCCATCATGCGATTGTGCTCATCCACTGAACCATGCTCATGGGCATATGCATTTGTGAGCTTGTGACACTGCAGCCAGGCATACCAGGCGCATGGCAGAGGATACATGGCTCAGAGTGCTTTTGATGACTTTGTACACACAAGTATACGATCACTGGACCCACCTACACCACCACAGGTGTTGCACTGGCTGCCAGCTGGCTTGGAGTCAGCAGTGTGGCAAGCCCAGTGTAAGAGCCCATGTGAGGTGCCCCCAGGACCACAACCAGGCAGCCTTGCCAGTGACCTACCTACAGCCCACACCCAGCGCCGCCCTGCCAGCTAAACCCCTTAACTGCTTGCAACCGCCTGAGGTTGCAAAGGGCCCTAGGCTGCCAGCCAGTGGCCCAGCAGGAAGCGGCACAGCAAGGAAGTGTGCACCAGCACCCATTCCGACCGCCGGCTTGTGATGCAGGCTCATCATGTGGTACTACTGTACCCTGCCCAGGGGCTGGGCAGTAGCCCAGGTGCTATGCCACTGCTGAAGAGCACAGACACCACACTAGGCAGCGGGTGGAGCTGACCATGCAAGCTCACCCACCCATGAGACCGAATGCAGGCCCCGAGGAAGCTGCTGTCACATAGGCAGAGGAGACATTTGCCGACACCGTAGCCCCTGCTGCCCCACTCAGCAGCAGCAGCAGACCTGCGGGAAAGGGTGGGGGCGCGGCAGTCACAGGGTGCTTAGTCAGTAGCCCTCAAGATACCTGCTTTCCAGTCTATGACACAGCTGCCCTGGTCTGCTTCCCATGGAGTGTCACTATGCTCTGCAGCCATGACCCCATCAACACATGTGGCCATCACATTCCCGGCAATCATGGTGGTATTAATCAGTGCCAGCCTGATCTGCAGCAGCAGCAGCTGTACAACTGGCGCATGGGTGGAGAGAACGGACACACACCTAGCTGCCAGGGGCTCAGGGCTGATGACAGGAAGAGGCCAAAGGTCCAGAGCGCTGATGTGTTGGTTGCTAGTTGAATGGCACCTGCACATGTCCATAACCATGCTGGCATCTTTGTCTCCTGACTCCTGCATAGCTGAGGTGTGCAAGTCCAGTGGTTGCCTTAGATGATAGCTGATGCCAATAGTGGCCGCTGGTGCCAGTCATGGCTATACATTTCTGCCTAGGAGCCTGTATCGCACCTGCGCTGACAAATGGGCTGGCCACCAGGCGCCACCACTGCTTGCTTTCTATCATGCGCCGTGTGGCGGTGGCTCTGCAGCAGCGGGGAAGCTTATGGGGCTAAGCGGCAGGGACCTTGGACAGGCCGATGGTTTTTCCGCACCCACACGTATACACGCACCCAACACGTAGCAAATCGTCGCGCCCAAGCCCAAGGAGCGGGTTTTGTCGTAGCAACGCCATGTTCCAGCTGGCAAGCCCTAGCGATGCTATAAAGACAGCGAACCATGACAGACTGACTAGCCATAGGATGGCCTGCACCTGGCGCTGCTCTCGTCTCAGCAGTACGGTGGGATTAGCAAACTTGTCATAACTATTCATCGCCCTACGCGGCTGCAGCGTAGATGCACAGTTGTCACAGCTGAAAAGCGGAGTAGCTGTCACGAAATCACATTGACATCCTTGACATACTTTTGTATTTGTCACCACGCCGTGCGACTGGGACGGGCTTTGCTATGTACGAGCTGTGACTGCCATAGCGGCCAAACATTCGTTTCCCCATGGCGCCCATGTGGCTAACACTCCCTTCATGCACCTATACCTGTGCTAGAGCCGTGCGCCGTGCACTATTATGTGCAGCATGAGGCAGGAGCACGGTGCAACAGGCTACCACCAGTAATGGCACCACAACCTGACTGAACCTACGTGGTATGCAACATATCGTATGTATGCAGCATATCGTCTACCAGAGCACCACATCACACGCACCAACACAAACACCCTGACGCAACGGCGGAGCGGGGATCCCAAACTCCTAGAGGGGCAGGGCGGCCAAGCAGCTCAACGGCTGACGGCTTCAGCTGTGCAAGGCGACACCGCAACGACGATGCAGCAGATTCAGTCCTGGTGCAACGACGTTGCAGCAGGTTGGCGATGACCAGCAGGTCTATAGACGTGCTGCCACTGCGTCCTAGTGGGCCTCCACCACTGCCCGTACATGCATTGCATCGAGTACAACATGCATGCCTAGTCTCTGGGTCCACATACACTCTCGCTCCGTGTGCACTCTCCATGCTGCATGTGGATACTGAACACAATTACCATTGCAACTACTTCATCACAACTCGCCCACACCACGTCCAATCCACCGGGTCAGACATGCTGCTACTACGCATACTTGTGCAATGTGCTTGCTGTACTCTGTGCTGCGACACAGCCGCCTACCCATGCCCCTGCCAATGTACAAGTGAGCAGCGCTATGGCGAGCCCGGTGCAAACTTCAACAAGGTGTTGAACATGTTCACGGTATCTAAACACAGCAGCCATTCTTGGTCTTCACCTCTTCGCTGCCAGCAGAGGGGCCAACCCTGAGCTCTAGCCGTGGCAGGAAGGACACACCAGCAGTGGCCCAAGTGCCTTGTTCAAGAGGCTGTGGGAGGGGGCGACCCTTATGACTTTCAGCAACGCCGCAGGGACAGCTGACACCCCCGGCAATGTGCTACACCTTTGTAAGCAGCGCTATGGCCTGGGTGAGGTGCTTGACCGCTGAGGCCGCATCCTCAAAGTTCAGGGAGCTGATTGCCACCCGGGCTGCCTTCTGAGCCTCAGTGATGGCGGCTAGGCTGGGCTTGTGCCCCGGCGGCAACGCTGGCACCCACACCCCCTGTCCAGCACCCCCATGGCCGCCTGCTTGCATGGCCATGGCAGGGGTGGGCGAGGGCACAGGCCCAGGGGCAGCTGGCCCACCCCTGCTGCTTTGAGTGCAGGGTGGGGAGGGCAGTGGGGGGTTGGCTGGGCCCGTGGTGGGCAGGTTGCTGCTGGCTCCATAGATGGCGGGCTTGCTGGGGGAGGGGGAGGCGGCCAACGTGCTGGTGGGGCGGGGCGGGGGCGGGGTGGGGGCCAGCCCTGGGTGGCCTTGATTGTGGGCCGCAGCGTTGACGCCTGCATGGTCTCCGCCTCGGCTCCCTGGGCCTGCTGGCACGAGCGGGGGGCTGCCGCCCCATGCGGGCGGTTGGGGTGGTTGGGGGTTGCCAAGAGGGCTTTGGCTGTCTTGCATGAGCCAGCCTGGAAGGGGTTGTGATGCGTGCTCAGCACCAGGGCCTGGGATGGGGGGTGGTTGCGACAGTTGGGGGGGGTCTGGCAAGAAGGAGAGCTGGTGGGCTTCAGCTATTCTCTCAGAGCCGTCCGGGAAGCAGACCAGGTAAGAGGGGGGCCTGGCAGGAGGGCAGGCAGGCAGGCAGGCAGGAGGAAGCCGGGCGGCAGGCAGGCAGGCAGGCAGGGAGGTTAGTGGCCTGGCAGGCAGGGGAGACTGGAAGGCAGGCAAGCAGGCAGGCAGCAAGCAATGAGACGTGCCATGGACAGGCAGTGAACAGGCACCTTAGTGCAGCATATGCCAGTGTGTGACTCCTGCACAGCCTGTGGTGTGACCTCACCATGACGCCTCGTCCTTTACTTGGAGCATCCACACCCCCACCCCCGGCTGCTGGGGGTGTGGGCGCCAGTACAGCTGCGCGCCCTCTGGTGGGGCCGGAGCCAGCTGGGCGTCTGCTGCCTCCACAAACACATGCGGCAGAGCCACCGTGTACCTGGCAGGCAGGCAGGCGGCACCCAGACAGGTGGAAGTGCAGGCGGACGGGCGAGGGCAGGCAGGCAGGTGGGCAGGCAGGCAGGTGGGAGTAGGCAGGTGGGCAGGCAGGCAGATGGGAGTAGGCAGGTGGGAGGCAGGTGCGTGTGGCGGTTAGTGCGCAGGACAGTCAGTCAAGCAGACAGGCAGACAGGTTGTCCGGCGTGGTGGCTGTCTGACAGAAGAGCAGCCAGGGAGGCAGGCAGCCAGTCAGGCAGGCAGGCAGGGTAGCCAGCTCACCTGCAGCCCTGCGGCCCGCCTGGCCCCAGCACCTGCCCCACAGTGCCCCGCTCCGGGTGCCACCTGCCTGGCTCTGCACAGAACAGCACGGGGGAGCCTCGGGCAAAGCGCTGGCCGGCAAGCGCCCCACCCCCCTGCCCCTTGTCCCCCACCCCTCCCTCCCGCCCCGCCCCATTGCTGCTAGGGCGCTCGGCCTGACCCACAGCTGGGTCAGGTGGGTTACCCTGCAGCCCACCATAGGAAGCACCCAGCCCCTGGGGAGGGGTCCCAGGGCCATGGGCACCCTCTGCCCACCCCCCTTCCCCTCCCTCCTGTGCTGCTCCTGCTGCTGCCTCTGTTTCTGCAGCAAAGGCTGGAGAGGGAGAGGATGGGTGGAGGGTTGTGGGGTCAGGGTTCCAGGCAGCGTCAGGGGGGCCAGGGGCGAGGTTGGCAGGGGGAAGGCTGGAGCCTGGCTCCAGGTTGAATGCCTCTCCCCCTGCTGCCTGCTGTGCCTGTGCCGCATCAGAGGAGGGGGGCGGGAGAGGGGGCCGCCCCTCCCGAATAGCCTTGCGGATCTCTGTAGCCCTCCAGGCGGCATAGCGCTGCTTGCCCAGCAGGTCAGCGTCCAGGGGGCCAAACTGGTTCAAGATCTGCGGGGCAATGGGGAGGGGAGGGAGGGGGAGGCAGAGGACGAGTGCAGGGGTTGGGGCAGGGGGTGCGGGGTGGGGGGGATGAGGGTGACAGCTCATGTGGAGAGGAGGGCGCCCTGGGGCAGGGGGGTCAGTCCTGGCACGGGGTGAGGTATCAGGAGGTAGCTTTGGGAGTGGCTCGAGGAGGAGGGAGGAGGGAGGAGGGAGGGGTGGGGCAGGGGGGTGCCTAAGGGCCTGGATGCTGAGCGGGAGGTAAGGATGTGGTGAGGGATGTGAACCCTAGGCTGACTAGGCTTGTTGGCTGACAAAGCAATAAGCCGGATACATGGGCCAAGTAAGTCAACCCATCCAACCAGGTCAACCCATCCAACCAGGTCAAGCCATGAAGCCAAGTCAGGCCAGGTCAGGTCAGGTCAGATCAGGCCAGGTCAAACCATGAGGTCAAGTCAGGCCAGGTCAGAGTCTACGGTCCTGACCTCCAGGAAGAAGGAGGCGGCAAAGAAGGCCTTGGCGGTGTTCACATCTGCTCGTCCTGCCCTGTCTGTGCGGTCAGCGTTAGAGAAGATCTTGAGCGCAAAGCTCTCACAGTGGTACCTGCAGCCACGCAGTAGCAGACACAGCACAGCTCTCATTGCCTTGGTCTCCGCAAGCTATTCAGCCCAGCAGCAGCCCAGCAGCAGCCCGACAGCAGTCCGACGGCATCCCAGCAGCAGACCAACAGCAGACCAACAGCAGACCAACAGCAGGAGGCATGTCATTGACATTGTTTGCTTGGTTTGTTCAAGGTAGCCAGCAGCTTGCCAACGCGGTGGCGACTTAGGCGCAAGCTGTGGCCCTTGGGCTACCCCATCAGCGCCACACCTCTGCTGGTCATCTTGACTGGCCCCAGAGGTGCCTGCTGCTCTACTGGCTGCCCAATTGGAGATGAATTAGCTGGCAGGTGCCCATGCTGTAGTGCAGAGCCCATGAGCCTGGGCTCCTGCTGGTGCCTGCTGGATGATTGCAGAGGCAGCCCAGGAGCAGTTCTCCTAAGACTCCACAGCCTTGTCAGGGACACTGTCTTGATTATGATGCAGCAAGCGCATATGTTGATGTTGGTGAATGGGCCGTCACGCACCTGTCTGACTCCTGGTCAAGGGTGAGGGTGAGTTTGGATTTCTCCAAGCTGGCTAAGGTGCTGGCCACTAGCCCGTTGATGTCCTTGTGCCGCTTCTCGAGCTGGAGGGCCTGCATGCATGGAGCACATGTGGGGCAGGCGGTAGGCAGCATACCTCTAGAAAGCCGTGTGCTGCTGCTGATGGGGTGGCGGAACAGCCTGCAGGGAAGCTACACCGCATACCTGATCTACTGCGTACATGCGGCAGTAAAACGCGACCTTGGGGTCGACATTTGCTATCTCCTGTGCTCTCTGCGCTAGTCAGGGTTCACAATGAATGCACGTGAGACCTCCGCGTCCATGATTAAAAGCACCAGAGCAGCAATGCACCTGCAGAAAGGGCACTACCGCTTTCTTCTGCTCCTCAAAGCTCAGTTCCGGCATTTTGTGCGTCGTCGAGCCCTACGCGGTCATCGTGCGGAGTAAGCTTTTGTGTGGCTTCACATAGTTCACATATCGCCATGCTGCCATGGAGGGCGTCGCCGACGGCGATGGGTTCATACACGGCTGTGGCGCACAAATGTGTACTCGTCATTATGCTAAGACATCCATCATTTCACCAAGCGCTGACAGCTGTTCCCCACTTCTAAACCCAGCCCTTATCCCATAGCTGGATGTATGCTAGTACAGATACAAAGATCCAGCATGAGACCGCCAGTGGAAGGCTGCAACCTTCGGCGCAAAGGATGAGTGAGGTAAGGCATTTGTTTTGTGGGCCTGTCTATAGAGCAGCGGTGTCGACGACCTCCTCCACATCATGCAGCAGGCAGCAGGCAGGTTGACAGCGCGGTGCTCGCCGGTAGGCGCTGGGACAAAATTGCACGCACATCGGCGCTGCCCACAGCGAGGCCATCGAGCATTGTGCGCGGTGGAGAAAGGTAACATCCGGGTCTTAGTGCGCTAGTTGACGTATGCCAGCCCACTTGAGTGAGCCTGTCCACCGTAGAATCTCCACCTGTATCCGTGCAAGCGGAAGAGGCGAGCACCAGCGAGTCTGGCGCAGACTTAACCAAGGAGTTGAACAAGTTCACCCGGACCACAGCTGCCACTTTTGCTCCACGCCCCTCCACTGCCAGCAAAAACCCAGCTGTTAAAGGCAGCGTGTTGTACAACGTTTTTGAAGTCCAAGGATGGTTGTCCTTGATTGTGGGAGGCCTGCTGTCATTCAATGTGTTGTACCCCAGTGACCAGCCCGACATTGCACGTTTACTTGGGTGAGCCTGGGCTGAAAGGCTACATTATGGTCACCCTACACCACTTGCCTACCCAAGACTTGCTCCATTGCTCAATGTGTGCGCTACCCGCTTGCAGGATGTGGTCCATCTGGATGTTCACCATCCCTTCCCTGCGTGCCAAGGAGTGCACTGCCAAGGAAAAGGATGCGCTGAACGTGCTCTTTGTCGGCATGCCCCTCCTCAACGTGGCATTGCCTTTCGTATGGAAGAGCTTCCCCTTCATTTTTGTCATGGACACACTCATGTTGCTGGGGACATATTATTGGAAGGGCGTGTGGGCGGATGTTTATGGTCTGAGCTGGGCGGCACCAGCAGGAGCTGCAGAGGCAGATGCTGCCTCACCGGCGGGCAAGGAGTCTGAGCAGTGATGGAGGTCAGCAATGCAGGGGGTGTGGCAGCGGCATGTGGGCAGTCCCCGAGAAACGGCTATGTTACAATATGATGACACCAGGCCCCCCATGACACAGTCGTGATGGCTGAGTCAGGTTGGTAAGTTCTGCTCGGTGCACGGCACAATGACAGAGCAGACCAGCACATTGGGACCAGCGACCATCCTTTGTTGTGCCTACAGTGGTTGCTCTAGGTTGGGACTCGATCCTGTTGGCAGCTGAATGTTGCAGTTGGCAATGCTACTTGCAACCGCGTATGGCAGCCATCTGCAGCTGTAACATCAGTGTGTGTTGAGGGCACCACGCTGGCTAGCAGGCAACTAGATGCAGCCAGCTCGCCACTGTAGCAATGTGGTGTGTTGCGGCGCTGTTTTATGCACCCTGTGACAAATTAACACATCCAGTAGCATGAACTGACGCAGCTACAAACCTACGCCACAAACGTCACTCTCTTGCGAGAGATCCTCGGATCGAAACCCGCAATGGAGTCAAACAAATCTGGCTCTATCAGTTTGGGCTCGAGGGCAGCACCTGCCTAGCGCGAGATGGGACCTCAGGTGGCCCCAACTAACAGAAAATGACAGGAAACCGACCCCTGGTAATCAAAACGACGCCGGGTCTAAGCCACGTGGTATCTAATTATGTTTCGCACATCACTGAATAAAGGACTCCATCAACTATGCGGTGCAGCTTGTACCATTAAATACTGTGCAGTGTGCTGGGTGCTATGGCGGCTCAAATCTTCCCATTCAAATCCATGCACTTTTTGCTCATGCGGGCCTCGCCGCGAGAGACCGCCGCGACCGACGTGGCCCAGGAGCATCTGCACACAGTGAGGAACAGTAGCCGCAGTCAAAACGCAGTCACATGGCACGCCAAACCGATGTAACGACGCCCCTCCACCCATGCTCAGAAATATGCAAGGTTGCTGCGATGCTTGACCCCTTCGTCAGCAGTACTGTTGGCCTGGCCACTCTGCAATGCCTCACAAGGTGTGTATGCCATTGCTATGTTACCTTCCTCGACATGTTGGGTCCGATCCCTCCCGCCCGCCCCCCGCTTGCGTGTCAAGCTCGTGTACAGCTCCGCTGTGCCCCCCTGCTGCTCAGATGGAGGGGTGAGCATGCCAGGGGCGGCACCAGCACCAGCTGCCAGCTGCTGCAATGGGGGGGCAACAGGAGCGGTGGGCAGCCCAGGGGCAGCACAAGCACCAGCTGCCAGCTGCTGCCAGGGGGGGGCAGCAGGAGGGGTGGTCTGCCCAGGGGCAGCATCAGCACTAGCACCTGCACCTGCCTCCTCATGCTCATCCCCATGCAGGTCGGCCAATGTGTTGCAAATGTGGGCCATGACAAGACCCTTCAACATTGCTGAACCCTGGCTAGGCCTACCATCACCACCTTCCAATCCTTTCCTTTCCTTGCCCCGCCCCGCCCCGCCCCGCCCCGCCCCGCCCCGCCCCGCCCCGCCCCGCCCCGCCCCGCCCCGCCCCGCCCCGCCCCGCCCCGCCCCGCCCCGCCCCGCCCCGCCCCGCCCCGCCCCGCCCCGCCCCGCCCCGCCCCGCCCCGCCCCGCCCCGCCCCGCCCCGCCCCGCCCCGCCCCGCCCCGCCCCGCCCCGCCCCGCCCCGCCCCGCCCCGCCCCGCCCCGCCCCGCCCCGCCCCGCCCCGCCCCGCCCCGCCCCGCCCCGCCCCGCCCCGCCCCGCCCCGCCCCGCCCCGCCCCGCCCCGCCCCGCCCCGCCCCGCCCCGCCCCGCCCCGCCCCGCCCCGCCCCGCCCCGCCCCGCCCCGCCCCGCCCCGCCCCGCCCCGCCCCGCCCCGCCCCGCCCCGCCCCGCCCCGCCCCGCCCCGCCCCGCCCCGCCCCGCCCCGCCCCGCCCCGCCCCGCCCCGCCCCGCCCCGCCCCGCCCCGCCCCGCCCCGCCCCGCCCCGCCCCGCCCCGCCCCGCCCCGCCCCGCCCCGCCCCGCCCCGCCCCGCCCCGCCCCGCCCCGCCCCGCCCCGCCCCGCCCCGCCCCGCCCCGCCCCGCCCCGCCCCGCCCCGCCCCGCCCCGCCCCGCCCCGCCCCGCCCCGCCCCGCCCCGCCCCGCCCCGCCCCGCCCCGCCCCGCCCCGCCCCGCCCCGCCCCGCCCCGCCCCGCCCCGCCCCGCCCCGCCCCGCCCCGCCCCGCCCCGCCCCGCCCCGCCCCGCCCCGCCCCGCCCCGCCCCGCCCCGCCCCGCCCCGCCCCGCCCCGCCCCGCCCCGCCCCGCCCCGCCCCGCCCCGCCCCGCCCCGCCCCGCCCCGCCCCGCCCCGCCCCGCCCCGCCCCGCCCCGCCCCGCCCCGCCCCGCCCCGCCCCGCCCCGCCCCGCCCCGCCCCGCCCCGCCCCGCCCCGCCCCGCCCCGCCCCGCCCCGCCCAGCCCAGCCCAGCCCAGCCCAGCCCAGCCCAGCCCAGCCCAGCCCAGCCCAGCCCAGCCCAGCCCAGCCCAGCCCAGCCCAGCCCAGCCCAGCCCAGCCCAGCCCAGCCCAGCCCAGCCCAGCCCAGCCCAGCCCAGCCCAGCCCAGCCCAGCCCAGCCCAGCCCAGCCCAGCCCAGCCCAGCCCAGCCCAGCCCAGCCCAGCCCAGCCCAGCCCAGCCCAGCCCAGCCCAGCCCAGCCCAGCCCAGCCCAGCCCAGCCCAGCCCAGCCCAGCCCAGCCCAGCCCAGCCCAGCCCAGCCCAGCCCAGCCCAGCCCAGCCCAGCCCAGCCCAGCCCAGCCCAGCCCAGCCCAGCCCAGCCCAGCCCAGCCCAGCCCAGCCCAGCCCAGCCCAGCCCAGCCCAGCCCAGCCCAGCCCAGCCCAGCCCAGCCCAGCCCAGCCCAGCCCAGCCCAGCCCAGCCCAGCCCAGCCCAGCCCAGCCCAGCCCAGCCCAGATTGGCACTCTCACAGGGCTGCTGGCCATTCACTGCTGAGCTGACCCGGCTGGTGCGGTGCTCATCAACTAGCACTACCCTGCCCCGCAGCTGGTCTGAGCCCCTGGGCCTGCACACCACCTCGCAGCAGGCCCGCAACACCGCATCAGCACCCCACCCTCCCCCAGTGCCAATGCTAGCCGCGCCAAAGAAGACCACCAGCTGCTTGGCACGCCCATGGCGCTCCATGGACAACCGCCATGTCCTCCTCCAGCTGCAGCCATGCACACAAGGCACACATATGGTGGCTGACATGGTGGCACCAGGTTAGGCATGGCACAGTCAACTACTCTTTCATTTCATGCCTAACCCACCACCTCGTCAGTCCCTTACCGTCCCTCTCACACACCAACCCACACACCCACCCTCACCTGCTTGAAGAACTGCTCCAGCGCCCGGTCCTGGGCTCCGTACAGCCTCAGCCACTGCCGTGCACACTTGGGGTCCAGTTACACCTCTCACACCGCATCCCAGGTGGCCAGGGTGACGGTGATGTGCCTCAGGTTGGCCACCATGGAGGTGCCGGTTGAGCTTGCTGCTGCCAGGTGATGGAGGTGGGCCTTGATGGGAGCAGGCCACCGCTGGGTGTCGCGGCGGGAGTTGTTCAAGCCACTGGCCTGCTTCATCTGGCCCTTGGTCAGCTTCCACCGGTGCAGCTGGTCAGCTACCAGCTCGCCTTTCTCCTGTCCCACATCCCAGAGGCTGCGCTGACTGCCTGGGTGACACCGGGGTCGATGCCCACCCCAATTTGTGTGGCTGGGTCAGACACAAACTCACGCGGCTCAGCTATGGCCTTGCCTATGTGGGGGAGTCCCACTGCATGGGCCGCTGCTGCTGCTGCACTAGGGCGGCTGTTGCTGCTGGCCGCAGGGGGTGGGGCAGGAGGAGGGGGGAAGGGGTGTGTGTAGTGCATGCACACACGCTGACACCGTCCGTCTCCACAGTCCTCTCAAACTGAAAACCCTTGTTGACAAGCCTGTCTGTGTTGAACCACCTTACCCGGTGGTGGCTCAGTGCTGGCTCTGAGGTGAATGCTGCCCGTCAGACCCAGCTCTTTGGTCAGACCCAGCTGCTTGCACACCCCATGCAACACCCTACCATCCAGCTAGATGAAGTGCACCTCCACCCTGGCCATGGGGGTGAGGGTGAAGGGGGGCGGGCAGGTCAGGGTCCGGGGACCACCCCTACGCCTGCCACGCTCTGGCTGCCATGGCACGTGGGGTAGGGAGCTGCTGCCACTGCTCCAGGCACCAGCACACATGCACCGCATGGAACATGCGGCAGGGCAGGGGCAGAGTGCCCTGCAGGGACCCTTGCTTTTTAAGGCCCAGCAGGCAGCGGAGCTTGCTGGCCTCCTCTATCAGGTCAGCCACAAGCCCCTTGTCCAGGTTGCCGGACTGCAGCTTCTAGCTCTGGGCGTTGATGCCATACCCACATGCCATCCTAATGAACAGCTGAGCCTCCTCGCCGCTCCAGTTGAACCGAGCCTTGGCTGCCTTGGCATACAGCTTGACAAAGCGCTCTGCTTGTGCATGAAGGTCAGGTCAGGTCAGGTCAGGTCAGGTCAGGTCAGGTCAGGTCAGGTCAGGTCAGGTCAGGTCAGGTCAGGTCAGGTCAGGTCAGGTCAGGTCAGGTCAGGTCAGGTCAGGTCAGGTCAGGTCAGGTCAGGTCAGGTCAGGTCAGGTCAGGTCAGGTCAGGTCAGGTCAGGTCAGGTCAGGTCAGGTCAGGTCAGGTCAGGTCAGGTCAGGTCAGGTCAGGTCAGGTCAGGTCAGGTCAGGTCAGGTCAGGTCAGGTCAGGTCAGGTCAGGTCAGGTCAGGTCAGGTCAGGTCAGGTCAGGTCAGGTCAGGTCAGGTCAGGTCAGGTCAGGTCAGGTCAGGTCAGGTCAGGTCAGGTCAGGTCAGGTCAGGTCAGGTCAGGTCAGGTCAGGTCAGGTCAGGTCAGGTCAGGTCAGGTCAGGTCAGGTCAGGTCAGGTCAGGTCAGGTCAGGTCAGGTCAGGTCAGGTCAGGTCCAGGTCCAGGGTCTGTGTCACGTGATAAGATGCTCCTGGACGTGATAGCACCACCATTACTTGCCTGGGTCGGAGTAGTGCTGCTGCATGGCGACCGCCAGCTGCATAGAGTGCGCTCTGATGGTGTTGTTGTCACCTCTCAGATTAATGCTGCCCAGCTCCAGCAGCTTGGCCAGCAGCGCCTGGTTGATGGGGTCCTCAAAAAGTGGCATGAGCATGGGGTGGCGGCGCTGCCCTTTGCGCACAAGCCACTGCTTCAGCTGGTTGTACACGCCCTTGCAGTTGGGGTTAGCAAAGAACTTCGTTGTCAAGGGGCAATGGAGGCCTGTGGGTGCTGCTGGTGCAAGGGCTGCCAGACGGGCGCTGCAATGCCTTGGGGTGGGCTGCGTGACTGTCTCAGCCTCTGGCTATGGCTCTGAGCCAGACCGTGACTCCCGGAGTGATTTCACAGTCCGACTTGGAGTGGGAGTCACTGCCCCACTACATGCTGGCGGGCTGGGCAGGGGCACGTGGGGGTAGGGGGGGGTGCACCAGGGGCTTGGGGGTGCTGCACAGCTGGAGGATTAGTGGCGCTGGGGAAGCCCCACGCAGGTCGGGAAGATTCTGAGCACAAACAAGGAGGCAATCACGCGGAGCTAGGAGTGGAGTTGCCCCCGCAGCTTGAGGTGCGCCATCAACTTGCGCTTCGTCGTTTTGCAGCCGCGCAGCACAGCGCCACCCGGGACTATGATCACCTGCAGGCAATCAAAATGAAACCATTAGTCAGCACTTTGATAGGCCAAGACACAATGCGGGGACACACACGGCAGGGGCGGCCCCTTACTTGGCGCCTTTTCGTTACCCAGCCGTTCCTGCGCTCCTATCGTTGTTTTTTTTAGGCGAGCGAGACGCTGCGATGGAACCAACAGGAGAGCCGGGTAATTAAGGCTAGGGACACACAGTCGGCTAGGGAGTCCCGGTCTTATAGGCGCGGAGATCAAGGCTAGGGACACACAGTCGGCTAGGGAGTCCCGGTCTTATAGGCGCGGAGATCAAGGCTAGGGACACACAGTCGGCTAGGGAGTCCCGGTCTTATAGGCGCGGAGATCAAGGCTAGGGACACACAGTCGGCTAGGGAGTCCCGGTCTTATAGGCGCGGAGATCAAGGCTAGGGACACACAGTCGGCTAGGGAGTCCCGGTCTTATAGGCGCGGAGATCAAGGCTAGGGACACACAGTCGGCTAGGGAGTCCCGGTCTTATAGGCGCGGAGATCAAGGCTAGGGACACACAGTCGGCTAGGGAGTCCCGGTCTTATAGGCGCGGAGATCAAGGCTAGGGACACACAGTCGGCTAGGGAGTCCCGGTCTTATAGGCGCGGAGATCAAGGCTAGGGACACACAGTCGGCTAGGGAGTCCCGGTCTTATAGGCGCGGAGATCAAGGCTAGGGACACACAGTCGGCTAGGGAGTCCCGGTCTTATAGGCGCGGAGATCAAGGCTAGGGACACACAGTCGGCTAGGGAGTCCCGGTCTTATAGGCGCGGAGATCAAGGCTAGGGACACACAGTCGGCTAGGGAGTCCCGGTCTTATAGGCGCGGAGATCAAGGCTAGGGACACACAGTCGGCTAGGGAGTCCCGGTCTTATAGGCGCGGAGATCAAGGCTAGGGACACACAGTCGGCTAGGGAGTCCCGGTCTTATAGGCGCGGAGATCAAGGCTAGGGACACACAGTCGGCTAGGGAGTCCCGGTCTTATAGGCGCGGAGATCAAGGCTAGGGACACACAGTCGGCTAGGGAGTCCCGGTCTTATGGGAGGGTAGGGGGGTCGCCTCTTCTTTGGCTTGATTGGTGGGAGCAGGCCGCGCCCCAGGCGGTAGCTCCTCCCTTAATACACGCCGGTGAATACCGGAGTAGTCTTCTTCTTCTTCTTCTTCTAGTCCCGGTCTTATAGGCGCGGAGATCAAGGCTAGGGACACACAGTCGGCTAGGGAGTCCCGGTCTTATAGGCGCGGAGATCAAGGCTAGGGACACACAGTCGGCTAGGGAGTCCCGGTCTTATAGGCGCGGAGATCAAGGCTAGGGACACACAGTCGGCTAGGGAGTCCCGGTCTTATAGGCGCGGAGATCAAGGCTAGGGACACACAGTCGGCTAGGGAGTCCCGGTCTTATAGGCGCGGAGATCAAGGCTAGGGACACACAGTCGGCTAGGGAGTCCCGGTCTTATAGGCGCGGAGATCAAGGCGCTGACTCCAGGATCGGAGACTCGACTTCTCTGCTGAAGGCCTGGTGGCCTTGCAGTTGGTCAGCCCGGCTGACTCAGCCGTAACTCACAGGGTCTGAGCTCAGGGGAGGGGTGGATGGAGGAGGGGTACACAGCTATGCTACACATCCGTCAATACCATGAAATGACAACGGCGCGCAGGTAAACGAGAGGGTGTTACAGTCAAGCTTGTGAAAACTGCAGATTTTCATTCAAATTTTTATTGAAGATTTCCATCTGCAAAACTGAAGGTTTTCACAGTACAAGTAATTTTATGCCGGGTGCTACCCCCGGTCAGTCCGCAGCGCGATGGCAGCAGCAGCCAGCAGGCAACCAGCGACTCGCCCCAGTACAGACTGCCCGGGCTCTAGTTGCTGCCATCAGAAGGGGCCCGGCGCTCCTTCAACCGCTCCTTCAACCGCTTCCGCCCGGTTTCACCGACGTGAAAGTCTCAATGGACCTTTTTCTAAAACAACGGACCTCTTTCTGAACGCTAAAACAACGATCCGAGCTGTGACGCCCATCCTGCTCAGCGCAGCGCGCTGATGCCGTTTCTGAAATAAACGGGCGTCACAGCGTCAGGCGCAAACTCCCTCACTCCCCTCACACTCGGCCGCAAACCATCAGTATAACCGGCCGGGAAATGTACCCATTTCATGGAAACTTGACATGGTCTTACGTGACACGAGTCGCACGCTGTTGTGTTGCAGGGACAGCCCATAAGCCATACCAGAACTATCAAGCAAGTTATCAGCACTATCACTAGCACTAGCACATGGCAGCACTAGCACTAGCACATGCGCCCGACAAGAAATACAAAAGTTTGAAAACCTGGGCCGCTTAGCGCGATAGCTATTCGCTGATCACAGCCCCACTAATCAGGTCAGTCCCGGCACAACGCGACCAGAATTCACAACACCCTCGCCCGCCCCGGCAAAGGTGCACATCAGCCCGAGCAGCCCGCTAGCCTCGCGCTGGTGAGCTGCACCGCCCTGCGCAAGAATCGCTGAAAAACTCTTAAAGATTAGTCAGATAGTTATCAGGGGTGCAGCCAATGGCGGGGGTGACCAGGTGCGCATTGCGTTGTGCTTGGCACTGGCCTTTGCAGTGAACGCACATGCAGCACATGCAGCAGGCTGCAGGTGTGCTGCAATGCGGGCTGTAACACGCAGCATGTGTGTTGCAGTGGATTAGCAGCAACAGTAGGATGCAGGTGTGGTGCAGTGGATGAGCAGGAGCAACAATCAGCAGGTGTGCTGCAATGCGGGCTGCAACAGACAGCATGTGTGGTGCAGTGGATGAGCAGCAACAGTAGGATGCAGGTGTGCTGCAGTACAGGCTGCAACAAGCTGCAAGTGTAGTGCAGTGGATGAGCAGCAGCAACATCAGCAACAGCAGCAGGCTGCAGATGTGGTCAAGTGGATGAGCAGCTGCAGAAGGCTGCAGGTGTGGTGCAGTGGATGAGCAGCAGCAACAGCAGCAGCAGCAGCCTGCATGTGTGATGCATTGCAGGCTGTAGCAGGCAGCAAGTGTGTTGCAGTAATTGAGCCATGTTTTCAACATGTAAGATTGGTAAACCTCAACACAACCCAACAGTTATGCTTTGGTTGCTGTATAACATGTAAGAACGACGTCATGCCTCAACATGATGTAAGAACAGTGCATGAGCTGCAGCAACATGCTGCAACATAGCCTGTCTCAACACCGACTCAAGGAATGTCAACACAACACCAAGCATGATAGCCAAGTACCAATGTTGTGCCATGCCATTAGGCCTGTGTCATGCCAACATGCCTTGCCACTCTCATACAATGGTCTGTGGGTGGGTCTTGCACATCCAGTGCAGCACCCATCAGCCTTGTTACCGTCACTTCCTGCCCACTTGTTTGTGATGGCAGAATACATATTGTAACCAGCCTGAACAGATGGCCCCACCCCTTCTGTAAGGCTGTACCGCTCAACGCAACGGGGCTGAAATCTTGACACCGCAAAGTGGGGCACGGAGTGGTGTGCAGTGGCCATCGCGCCAATGATGGTGATGGCCATCGCGCCAATGGTGGTGATGGCGAAATGCGTTGGGCCTCAGCGCCGCGTACATGGCTCGCTAGGCATGGCAGGCGCAGTTCGCTATCACGGCGATGCGTCCTCGATGGTGAGGGGGCTCGCCATTGAGAAGGCTGCTGGCCGTGCTGGTGGTGGTGCTACTGTTGCGGGCCCCGCTGGTGGCTAACGACCATCAACGACCATCAATTCGATTCAATAATCTCCAGCAATCTTGCCTTCGGTGCCCACGTGCGGGGGTCCTTGTAGATAATCAAAGTAATTACAAGTAACTTAAAAAAGTGTGTGCGCAAGTTACTGCGCCTCAACGCCTCCTTGGTGGCCCCGAATCTGAAGCGCACTTCAACGTAGCACGTACTGCGGTTGGCGGTCGCTAAGCTGCGGCCCAGCCCCGGCTAAGTTCATAAGAAGGTTCAAATAATCTTTGAATTTAACGTATTTTCAGAAAAAGGTCCAATATCTTACAAACATTGAAGATTTCAAGCGTGAAATGAAACTATGGCAACTCTTAACAAGGAAGATTTGCAACCCAGGTTAGAGTTTGCAACCAGCATGGATAAAGACGAGTAAGAGACCAACACCAACTCCCAACTCCCAACAGATCCTTGTGAACTGTGTACAGCACTAGCAACCCCGCCGACTTCCCCTCCCAACAGCTTTACAGCCAAGGTAGGAACCAGAAGAAGCGCTTAAATATGACCCTTGCCCCTGTACATCAGGCAAGCAGCAGACTGCCGCCCTCTCCCCTCCCCCCCTTTCACCCCTAACTCCTTCTACACATGCTCCTACATGCTCCTTAATGCATGGCTCCTTTATGCATGTACAATGTCCCATGCATGGCAGACACCCATGTGGCTGGGGGAGCAGGTCACAAGTGGCAAGGCAAACTCATTTAACAAGGAACAACATGCTTGCCTGTGGGTAATCTCACTCAGCTACTACAAGCATGTTCAGACCACTGCCCTCCATGGTCCCGTCAAGCTAGTGGGCTTGCATGCATGCCCGCGCCAACCTTGCATGGCAACGACAGCACTCCAGAATAGGGGGGGGGGCCTTCTGGTGCCCACAGCTGCCCTTGGGGGCTGGAGGCCTTGCAGGTAGCTCCGGCTGTTTTTCAGCTCCTTATTAGCTTGAGAATGAGTGTAGAGCCATCTAACATGCCTACAATGCACTGTTGCCCTCCTACTGCCATCATTTGTCCTTCACCTCATCCCAGCTGCCCTTGTTCTCGTGCAAGAAAGAGTGGCTACACCGATACCAGGTGTGACCCCTGCTGCCCTGCTGCCAATAACGGAGGGGAGGGAGGGCCGTCAGTCAATCCCCAAGCGAAGCCGGCAGCTGTGCCACCATCCGCCCTTCCCCTTAGCTGCCTGTAACCCTAACCCTAACCTCACCCTAAACCTCGCTGTCTTCCCCAACTGGCCACACTTCCAACAATAGCTGCTGAGCTGCTGCCTTCACCAGCCTCCTGTGAAGGTGTTGAGGACAGCGGCCGGTTGGCTGCACTCCAGTTAGTTAGCCACCTGATGCACCAGCCGGTTGGCTGCACTCCGGTTGGTTAGCCACCTGATGCACAACACTGAGCTCTGGCACGGCCTCCCCAACTGACCTAAAACTCTGACATTAGCTGCTCAGCTGCTGCCTTTACCAGGTACCCTCTGGGTCCTCAGTAGCAAACCTGTGCACCACTGGGAAGTCCTCAGCCACATGGAAGCGCGTGCTTTTGTTGCCAAACAGCGCTGATGCAGTCCCGGTGTGCTGGATGAGGGACATGTTGGCGCTGCAGAGTGGCAGCCGCCACAGCATCAGCAGCATCAGCATCAGCATCAGGATCATCATCAGCAGCATCAGGATCAGCAACAGCAGCAGCAACAGGGCTGAGGCTCTGATAGGGGTCTGATTTGGACCAGGCTGTGTCCTAAGGAGGGTTAAGAGCTTAAGCTTATACTCAAGGCAGCATGTGCCATCGCAAGCCGTCAATAGCAGGCCACCAACAGCAGCCACCAACCGCCTTGTGTGACCCACCCACCCACCCACCCGCACACCGACTCGCACACCGCCCTTGCGGAAGACCTACACAAAGACGGTGTCCAGTTGCTGCCAAGGCCCCCTGCTAGGCCTGTGCTTGGACCTGGCTTGTCGCCGGGCTGCTGCTGCCAACTACCCAACTAGCTTCTAAGCAGCTACCACTGACCTCATGACATGGCAGGGCTGCGCGGTGGTGTTGCCTGCCACGGGGAGCAAGCCGTAGCAGCGGGCTCGATGGTGGACTAGGTTCAGAATGATGATGTCTTGGTAGCCGGGCACTGGACGCTGCCCTGTTTGCACCTATGCAGTGATTGGAGCAGCAGTAGCCACAACAGTGGCTTAGGCATGTGTCCATGATGCTACAGCATGCGCATGTGCACGAGGAGGGGCATGAGCATGTGCATGGGGAGAAGCAGTTGCCGGAGGCGTAGCAGGTTAGTGCCCGAGGGCTGCTGCTGGACTCCTCAAGGGGACTAAGCCAACCGTTACCAGTCAGCCCTTGTCAGGCAGGAGCAGGTGTAGCAGCAGCAGCAGCAGGTGTAGCAGGCCCACAGACAAGCCAGCCCTTGCCAGGCGCACCCCACTAGACAGGAACTTCCAGGTGAGCCCTGCCAAGGGGTCCCCTGCAGCTGGCTCTGCCCACCTGATGAAAGTGTAGCATTAAGGCTTGCGTCATGAAGGGGGAGAACATCATGCCCTGAGCGCCATAACCCCAGGCAGCAGGACCTTCAAACGCCTGCAGCACACCCGCAGTACGCCCAAGGTGAACCCGCATCACACTGATATAAAATGTGCGCGACGACAGCAGCATGCGGCACGCTCCACATCAGCTCTCCATTTGGACACAGCACTCTGGTGGTGTGCAGCTGAGCACAGCTCCACATTAGGGCAGCGCCTGTCTAGACAGCGCCTGGTCTAGGAAGCGCGCCTAAATAGGTAGCGTCTAACTAGGCAGCACCTGGTATAGGCTGCTCACCGAGGCTAGGGGTATTTCCTTGGGCAGGCTTCCCCAGCTGTCTTCAAAAAGCCCTGTAGCAGCGGCACGGCGGCAGATGCTAGAGGCAACAGCTGAGCGACACAGCCATGCACCTTTGTTGAGGCACGCAGCAGACTGCAGACTGCAGACTGGCGTAGACGCTTACTCCTCCCATACTGTTGCTGTCTTGGTGGATACGGTGGGTGGGGTCAGTGCCCTTTGTGCTTCACCTTTTGCGGACTGCAGCTCACTGCCTGGCTGCCCACCACAAAGAAGTGCATCAGCACGGACGCTCCCATGTGCCCCACAGTGCACACTGCGTGGCTGGAGCCAGTCCCAACAGGGTGGAAGGTGCCAGCAGGGGTTGGGATCAGGGTTAGGGTTTGCTTAGGGTTAGGGCTACGGTTAGGGCTTGGGTTAGGGTTTCACTCTAACCCATGGCTGGAGTCACCCTCAACAGGGTAGGAGGTGCCAGCCCGTTCCCAGTGCAGGCTTGAGCAGTAGCCACGCTAGCACGTCCCACACAACCACCCTCATCTCAGGCTGCAGTGTGCTGCAGAGTGTGCCTGTGCCACAACAAAGTGAGGGTGGTGGTGGCAGGCCCCACAGATCGCGGGTTCTACTCCCAGCTGCCTTAGAAAGAACACCTACCTGACCGGTTTTGTATGTGTCGCAGCCTTTGCATCACAATGTCAAGCTGCTCCACTGGACTCGGGCGGTACAGGTTGAGTACGAAGGGCTCTGACCCTGCCTGCAGCGACAGCAGCCAAAAGCAAGGCAACCAAGCAGTCAGGCGCGGGTGCACGGCACAGCATGACACGGCTGCGCCCCACACAGTTCCAGCCAGCAGCTTGTGTCTGCAGATGCATGAGCAGGGCAGCTGGGAGGGGGACAGCAGCAGCAACCGCAGCAGCAGCAGTGGCAGGTCGAGGGTATCACTTGTGCAGCCACCCTTAACTGACGATGACGTGCCTCGCAGCCACGACAGTGCTGACTGACAAAACATGCTGATGTGGCGCAGCCGCATGCCACCCACCAAGGTCAGGGCGCTTCTGTATGCGCTCGACACTTGACGGTTAAAGCCGGGTGCAAAGGCCACGTCTTCCTCCACCACGACCAGAGGCAGCTCAGGGCAGCCCATGGCGCCAGGAACGGTCAGTGCAGCATAGTAGGCTGAGTTGGAATGCAGCTGTGAGTGCATGCAAGCACACATGCATGCAGGCATGTTGAATACGGCTGTGTCCAGATGTGACGGCAAGCAGGTGAGCAGGGTGCACAACATCAGGACCCATGACCCCACACACACAGTGTCTGGCCAGCCAGCAAGCCAGCCAGCTAGCCACACGACATGCAGGCAGCAAGGCTGCCAGCCGTCCCTACTACTACTACTACCAGAGCCAGCCTAGCCCTAACCCCTACACGAACCCTCATTGCGACTCAACTCCTACATCATGCTGGGTGCCATGCTGGGCAGAGCTGAGCTCCACACGGCGTATGTGTCGGAGTGGTGTTGCAGTCATGAGAACCCAGGCGGGCATGTCAGGGTGTGTGGTGGCTGCTGTCTCCAACATGGCAGACAGGTGTGACCACAGCCAAACCCTCCTACATCCTTGCATGCGCCACAGCTCCATGGGCATAGCTGTTTGTCTCATCAGGGTTGAGGCAGGCTCACAGCCATTGGCGCTGCACCAGCCACTCTGTGTGCCAACCACTGTGTGCATGGCTTCTACGCACTGTGCCAAGTAGGCAGTGTAGACAGCAATGCCACATGTGACCTACACACACACTAACATACGTACAGACATGCATGCGTACAAGTGTTTCTTATGGGACCTGGGAACTTTCTTATAGGCAGGGCAGGCAGATATGGTACCATGCAGGCTTGTGCGTGGTGTGTGCTAAACCGTGATCCCAGGCATCAGTGCAGGCTGCTCTTGGTCTAGCAGTCATTGGTTGTTTGCTTCTAACCCTGAGCCCCTGGGACCCAGAGACCTGGTATGCCCGCATCAAGGCAAGCGTGAAGGTGACAGACTGGAGTTTTATGATGCTATTTGTTGGAGCCACGCAGTTGTTTATCTTGTTGCACATCGGCAGATGTCATGATGCCATCGGCTGCTATACCTCAGGTTCCTTGGTCAAGGTGTGCTAGGCCTGGTGGTATGAGTGGTGCGTGGAGGTGAAGGACGGAGCAGACAGATGCCACCGTTAGCTGCCACGCCATCTCCACACCTTCTGTGACAATTGCACTGCACATACCCGCAGCTGGGGGTGCCATGTGACAATGGTGCTGGTCATGGCTCCATTACATGATGCAACAATTGGTGCGTGGCTTGCCACACCACATTGGGGGCAGCCATGAAGTGATGCTCACACACCGGCATGGATTTGGGGATGAAGAAGACATTAATGCGTTTGTTGTGCCTGAAGTTGTGGAAGAGGCTGGGCAGGGAAGCTGGGCTGTCAGGCCGGTGGTGGCACCAGGCGATGGTGACAGTAGTGGGGCTGGCTTGGCTAGAAAAAATGGACAGCAGTGTGCTGCTGAGGGACGTGGCCCAGTGAGGCCTGCACAAGACAAGCAAGCCCTTATTGTAGCTATGATTTACTGCAAGCCGCCACTGCCTGCCCCATCACTTGCCTGACATCGCATGCTACAAGGGCCAAGTGATAATGTAGGGCTTTCAGGTGTGCCGTCTGGGCCCGTGAGCACAGATCTGCGGCCAAAGCAAAGCGGTGGGTGAGCGATGTGGTTAGTAGGAGGCGTGCTCATTCTACAGGACCTGGTCGGATGGGGAACAGCGTGTCCGGCTCGACGGGAGCTCGCACGAACGCATTGGTGTTTGGGCCGAACAGCTGCGCCAGAACCTCCCGGGAATCTGCTTTCTCGTAGCTGGCCTCCGGGCTCGGGACGGGTGCGGGCGGGCGCGGTGCCCTCGTATCCCCTTGTGGAGCTGTGATTTTTCCCATTTGCAGCCCAGGCAATAACTGCAAGCCTGCTGATACATCAGCTACACCGCAAATTGTCCGGGACAGGAGCACACAAAAGCCTATCAGCCACACAAGGAAACGAACTGTACGCCGCTGCATCGCCAGGCTTTGGCGCGCACAGCTTCGGTGAAAACAGTGTAAGTGGCAGTTCGGGTTCAGACTCCTCTGGGAGCCTTACTCTTATCGACGGTGTCCGTGTGCTGTCAACGGCACATGGTGACTAGAAGAAGGACACCGCGAAAGAAATACAACAAATGAAATGTCGACCCGCACCCGGAAAAACTGAGTATTTTTATTATTATTTTCTTTTGGGGCTCAAGAGAATTGCAGGCAAACTAGAAAAAGAACCAAAGAGGAGGAAATCGAGGATGGACAAAGCAATGAAGGCAGCACCGTCTGAAGAGAAAAAAGAGGGAAAGCCAAACAAGACTGAAGCAACCCAAACAAAGACCACGTCCAAAACGTCAAACACCTTCTCTCTCAAGGAAAAGACGCCCTTTACTCGCCCTACACACCCCCACACCCCCTCCCAACACCACCCCCACTCCCACCACGGCTCCGCCCCCCCACGTCAAGAACCCTAACCTCAGCCCTCAAGCCCTCAGCCCTCAGCCCTCCAACCCTACGCCCCCTCCACAACCCCTTTGAACACTACCCCCACGCCCGACCCAGCCCCAACCCCCAAGTTACTACCCCTAACCTCAACCTCCACACGAAGAGACCCAGAACGCTCACAAGGCCCTTGAAACCACTGGTACCACCCCCAAACCAAAAGAAGCCCCCCCCCCTCCTATCCCCCCCTACTCAACCCACCCCAACCGACCCTGCCGCTCCTCAGACCACAGACCCCGAACGGCAGAGCCACGACCAACGGGCACACCCTCCTCCTAAAACCCCCCTGGAGACAGGCCGGAGGCGAACCGCGTTCACGGCGGGCTAGGGTCCAAAGGCGGGGGAAGGGGAGCGGGGATGGGCCACTCTAGGGAGAGGCGCACGAACAACTCCGGGGCGAGGGGCGGACGCCGCTGCTGGCGAGAGAACCACCCCCCTTACTCTTATCGACGGTGTCCGTGTGCTGTCAACGGCACATGGTGACTAGAAGAAGGACACCGCGAAAGAAATACAACAAATGAAATGTCGACCCGCACCCGGAAAAACTGAGTATATCATCAGTACCTCTGGGGGTTTGTTCCGACTCCAGTGATTGACAAGTGTGTGATAAGGAAATGAAAAGAACCGCGCGGGAAAATCCAAAGAGACTATTGGGCAAAACTATACTGACACGCGTGCATAGCAGCCCATAGGATCTCCTGGGGGGTTATCTCGCGCGGTGCTCCTGCGACAGATCCTAATAGCCCGCCCCGCCCCGCCCCGCCCCGCCCCGCCCCGCCCCGCCCCGCCCCGCCCCGCCCCGCCCCGCCCCGCCCCGCCCCGCCCCGCCCCGCCCCGCCCCGCCCCGCCCCGCCCCGCCCCGCCCCGCCCCGCCCCGCCCCGCCCCGCCCCGCCCCGCCCCGCCCCGCCCCGCCCCGCCCCGCCCCGCCCCGCCCCGCCCCGCCCCGCCCCGCCCCGCCCCGCCCCGCCCCGCCCCGCCCCGCCCCGCCCCGCCCCGCCCCGCCCCGCCCCGCCCCGCCCCGCCCCGCCCCGCCCCGCCCCGCCCCGCCCCGCCCCGCCCCGCCCCGCCCCGCCCCGCCCCGCCCCGCCCCGCCCCGCCCCGCCCCGCCCCGCCCCGCCCCGCCCCGCCCCGCCCCGCCCCGCCCCGCCCCGCCCCGCCCCGCCCCGCCCCGCCCCGCCCCGCCCCGCCCCGCCCCGCCCCGCCCCGCCCCGCCCCGCCCCGCCCCGCCCCGCCCCGCCCCGCCCCGCCCCGCCCCGCCCCGCCCCGCCCCGCCCCGCCCCGCCCCGCCCCGCCCCGCCCCGCCCCGCCCCGCCCCGCCCCGCCCCGCCCCGCCCCGCCCCGCCCCGCCCCGCCCCGCCCCGCCCCGCCCCGCCCCGCCCCGCCCCGCCCCGCCCCGCCCCGCCCCGCCCCGCCCCGCCCCGCCCCGCCCCGCCCCGCCCCGCCCCGCCCCGCCCCGCCCCGCCCCGCCCCGCCCCGCCCCGCCCCGCCCCGCCCCGCCCCGCCCCGCCCCGCCCCGCCCCGCCCCGCCCCGCCCCGCCCCGCCCCGCCCCGCCCCGCCCCGCCCCGCCCCGCCCCGCCCCGCCCCGCCCCGCCCCGCCCCGCCCCGCCCCGCCCCGCCCCGCCCCGCCCCGCCCCGCCCGCCTTCAAGAAACTCGCCAACGGGTCAAGATCAAAAATGTTATGGAGGAGGGGGGGGGGGTGTGAATTACACCGTGTAATCCGGTGATACCTTACAGTGCGCCGACCCTGAGTGAGCGCCGACCCAAATGATGTATCGGCGACGAGCGAGCATACAGATATGTTTCAACCACCCCGTCTAGGCGTCCTGCACGCCCGGCAGGCATCGCGTTGGGTGTTGGCCGGACATTCCATTTGTGCACGACCAGCTCACTACGCAAGCTAGACGGGGTCACAGGGATGTGGCTCACGGTGCCAAGGAGACCCGTCTCGCCGATGTGATTTGTTCGCGGGCACATGTGGCAGTACGCGAGCAAAGACTCCAATGGCTAGCGCTGATGGTCAGATTACGCGGACTAAGCTGTGGCTGCCAATGTGACAAACGCTATCGAAAACGATGCGGTATTGAGAGAGTACTTGCATGAAGATGACCAACCCCATGTTGGGGCCGCCCGACTCAGACTCCCCCTTCATGTAACTCTCGGCCCACTGCCCCCCCCTCGTCTGGCCACAAGCCTGGCCCTCCACCCTCATGAACTCAGCAGGTCATTTGTATGCCGCCATGGTTGGGTTTGTCAATAGAATTTGCTGGTTGCCATTGTCGGTTGCGAGGGGCGTTGCGCAGTGCAAACCGTATGGCATGTGAGACACTGAGTAGTTTGGTATAGCATGAGGGCTGTAGGTCTCAGAAGTTGTTGGTTGCATCTCATTTGTTTCGCACCTCACCGCAGGCCGTTTACCAGGGACGAGAAAGCAGCGCTCAACATACACCGTTGCTTTGCTGACCCCCTGTGAGCGTACCAAGAAGTACGACCCCAACAACAAAAAAACAATGAACCTCTAACAAAGGGGATGTGTGTGGCACAGGCGCAGGCACTGGCAACAGGCACACACACCAGAAGGCTGAGCTGAAGTGGGCCTGAGGCACACTGTCGGTAGCCTTTACAATGATGAGCTCGCAGCCTGGTTCAATTCCATTTTATTTTGGTGTAGCATGAGGGTTGTGGGGTTCAGGAGTTGCATCTCGTAGCATACCAATTATGAGCGTTTGCAACACTGTCTGAGAGGAGCTTAATCTAGTAAGTAGCATGCTGTAAGTCCAAATGGTCGAGCTGTGGCATTGCCCTCAAGGTATGGGGAGGAGGTAGGCTCAGTGCCACATTCCCGCAACCGCTCTCTGATCCGACTCGTAGCACAATCGTAAGAGGTCCATAATCCATTTCCATAAGTCGAGCATTGTGGCGACGCTGTGTTTACGTAGTTGTAGCGTCGCTGATTGAGCAGCTGCACACGGATGGAGTTACGAAAGCGCAGACGAGGGCAGCCTACGGAGCCGCAGTGAGTGCATCCTGTGACTCCGATGTAGGGTGTGGACCTGCTTCAGCACATTCTGCCCTGTCACGCAGGAACCAGAGCGACACGCCACTGCCGACGTTCCTGGACCTCGTTCAAGGCTGTCAGAACCTCGTAGTTTTTACGGGCGCGGGCATTTCCGCAAACTCGGGTCAGCTTTCTTTCCTCGTCTGTCCACCAGTCAGGCGTGCATTTCCTCTCTGCAATTTCTTCATCAGACTGTGGCCGTTTGCAGGTATGTCCATGTTCACATCCAGAGATGGCCTCTATGCACGAGCAAGAAAGCAGTTTAAAATCCAGGTAGGTGTCAGGCAACAGATGTGGCGTACCCCCCTTCCTTTGACAGCTGGTGCGTACCCCTCACTCCACAATGTCTTCTTGAGTTTGATAGCTTACCCCATGTCTGCCTCTGCACCAGCGCTGCGAGCAGCAGCAGCAGGAGCAGCAGCAGGAGCAGCAGGAGCAGCAGGGTTGATCCCAAGACAGGGTGTCTTGTCCTAATCATCTTCTGGCTCAGTGTTCCCATCGGCTGCAGGACGGTATACGACTGTTCACGTACAGCTTCTTCAAGCAACGCCGGGCTGAAGTTCAGGTGAGCCAGGCTCAACTTGATTCTGTGATTGTCCGTAGTTCTTGTGTTTCTTTCTAAAGAGCGAAACCAACAAGGAGATCTGCATGCATGTGTCGGACACTACAATTCCTGTTCATGCCTTGCGGTGGGCCTGTCTCCATGCAAAGCCAGTCAGCCCGCGCAAGTGCGTCATGCATGCAGGCTTTCTTTGCCCAGATCTACTCGGAGGCGCAGGCGTCTAGAGCCGCACCTGGCCATCATGCCCTGGCTGCCATTGCAGAAATGGGCCGCATCAAGCGCCATTACACCCTGAACATTGATGGCCTGGCTGAAGTGGTGCGGGTTCAGCAACACTCCCACCGCCATCTTCCCACCACCACTGCCACCACCACCACCACCACTACCTCTGTGCCTCCACCACAACTCATGCACCGCCCATTACGCCTTGACTGTCACTGATGCCAGCCCTAATTATCACCATCCTCATCGATACATAGCTTTGCCTATGTGGGGGTATTGATCTGTTCTGTGCAGCAAACTTATGATCACCATCCACATTGGTTCATAGCTTTGCAAATGTGTGGCATGCTTTACCAGATTGAATCGATACTTCAGGCCATGGTGCAGCCAACCAGCAGGCCTGGGCTCTCCAGCCGTCAGCTGCACCTGTGTAATGTGTGCTCTGCCCCCTCGTTCTTGCACCACCCTTGCACCTTGGCAGTGCAGGTTGGCAGCAGCAGCAGCAGCAGCAACACGGCAGCATTTTGTGTCACACCTGCAACGCCTTGTCAGGGCCATCATCATGTCCATGCGTCTGTATGGCACTGGCATTGAGCTGTCACTCTTGTTCTTTGTCTTCATGTCGATTGAATCCATGTGTCATGGTGTATTGGCTGGCGTATTGCTGGCCCGCCATGCCTCACTGCCGCTGCCTCCCACCTACCTTTGGCTGGTATGGATGGGCATGCAGGTGGGCATGAGCACCTGGCACCATGAGCTGCACTTAACTGGCAGCACAGTGGAGATGCACGGCAACATCAGGTAGGCAGCAGTGCTTCCTTTTTCCTTTGCCCACGTTTGCAAGATGTACAGCTTAAATTGACATGGCCCAGGTTCATACCCTTACCACTGCTTGGCTGTCATAGCAAACGAAAGAGTATTAGGCAGGCAGGCAGGCAGGCAGGCTGCTGCTGCCTTACATCTTGGTTGAAGAGGGGTAGGGGGGACCCAGCAGTGCAGGGCCGGACGTGTGGCGGCAAGCCCTTCATGTGCAGTGTTGCAGTGTGGGGTGTTTGTCTTAAGGGCAGGGGTCACAGATGGAGGTTGAGGGGGTTCCTTTGCTTCTAGGGTAGGTGGTGGGAGCAGGCCGCGCCCCAGGCGGTAGCTCCTCCCTTGATGTACGCCGGCGCTGCTGGAGCTGTCTTCTGCTTCTAGTGGGTATCTGTGGTGTGCCCCGCAGGCAGCTGGTGTGCCCCGCATGCTTCTCAGTGGAGCCGCTGACCAGGCAGGCCATCAACACCATGAAGGAGCAGAAGGTGAGGGTAACAGAAGCTGCCTGCATCACCTTGACGGTGTCCAGCGGCCATTGCCCCCCTGGCATTGGTGTCAATAGGAAGGAGTGATGGTCATGATGGTGATGGTGGTGATAGTGGCGGTAGTGAAGGTAGCGATGGTGGTGGTAGTGGTAGTGCTGGTTGTAGTGGTGATGGTGATAGTGATGGTGGTAGTATGAGCCAGGGTTAGCAAGTGCTTGCATGGCTACCCCCTAGGTCGAACAAGACTCAACCATCTGCCAATGGCAGAGGGGATTACATCATGTCTCATGACACCATGACAAGTCATCCATGTTGGAAATGTGTTGCCTACACTCTACCAGCTGGCAAGGCAGCGTGCCGGACAACGTGCGCAAAGAGTGCTCACTCTAGGTTATAAGCCTTCACTCTTTCCTACACCTGGCGGTAGCTGCCTGACCCACGCTGTTGACAGCTACATTAAGCACCCTCTAACTGCTGGCTAGCTGCCTATGACCTGAAAGGTGCGGCCTGTAGAGCTGTGCCAGTGGCCTGGTGGCAGGTTGGGAGGATTCTTAGTGTGAGGCTGAAATCACCAACAGGGCGTATCACTACGGTAATAAAAGATGTCATAAATTTAATATCAAAAAATTATCAACTAATACTACACAATTACAGCATACTCCCTTGAAGACCTGGATGCAAAAATACTCAACATAGCCCCACACCCCAGCCCTAGTAGGTCAGCATGCAACAGGCTGGGCTGTAGCCCAACACCCTAGCCCTAGTGGATCAGGCAGGGTTACCTGTATACCAACCTTGGCAGGTACATCCTTTTCCAGATCCGCATCATCATCGCTTGCTACGCTCCGCACCTAAATATACCCATCACATCGCGTTTGTTGACATGCTGCATTTACGGACATGCTGCGGATACTGACCTCAACGCCTTCGCTTTGGGGTTTGCAGAAGATGGGGATACATTGTTGTGGGGGATAAGTAATAAGCGGAGTACCAGACGGGCGGTGGAGCTATTACCGAAGTAATAAAGTTCACTCATTTTCAGGACAACTTTGGATTATTACTGACTTATTACATTATTACCCAATCGTCCATCACTGATGGTCATGATGGTGAGGGTGATGATAGTGGTGGTAGTGGTGGTAGCGATGGTGGTAGTGGAAGTGCTGATAGTAGTGGTGATGGTGATAGGGATGGTGGCAGTATGAGCCAGGGTTAGCCAGTGCTTGCATGGCTACCCCCTAGGTCGAACAAGACCCCCGAGGTCGAACAAGCCATCTGCCAATGGCAGAGGGGATTACATAATGTCTCATGATATCATGACAAGTCATCCATGTTGGCAATCTGTTGCCTACACCCTACCAGCTGGCAAGGCAGCGTGCCGGGCATGCGCGCAAAGAGTGGAACTAGATGTTGGAGGCGTCAATCTTAGCTCCTGCCGGTATACAATGTCATGCAGGGACTCAGCCTGCTGGTATGCCTGTCAACTGCTGATTCCTGGTTCCAGTGTTTGTGTCTGGTGCCGTGTGCAGGCCATCCAGTGCCCCTCCTGTGCCGCTGATGAGCTGCGCTTCAAGGTCATGCTGTATGACGACGACCAGGTGGGGCCCAGTGAGCCAGCTGTGACACACGTCGAGCTGTGCAGCAGGTGGTGCAAATGCCATTAGAATGACACACTTCACAAGTGTGTGCCATGTGGCATATGACATGGTAGTATATGATATATTTGAGGTATAGGGAAAAATATGATAGTGTAGTAGTGTATGCCAAGCACAGCTTTTTGTTTCCACGTAAAGTAGTAGCAATGGACAAACACATGCATTTGCTTGACACCTCACCTGGCAGCATCCTGCCAGCAGCTTACTTGCTTCCTCTGCAACTGGCTCCTCCTGTAACTGGCTCTAGCAGCACGCGTAGCCCTGCTGCTGCCCTGCTGGCTGTAGGGCGATTGCATCACCCCAGAGCATGTGTTTGAGACGCTGGAGGAAGACCTGCAGGTGGGCCCGCATCAGGCACGCCTGGTTGCGGGGCTGGATCTACAGCACCGTCACCTGCAGGAACTCTGTGGACACCTGACCCTGCCCAGCTGTATTGTCCAGCTGCAGTGCAGCAATGCTGGGGACGCCTAGCCTGCTGCTCCTGGCCGCTCACCCTGACCAATGTCTCCTGAGGCTTGCCATCAATCAGGCAACCGTCAATTAAGTGCATTTTTGTCAGTGCATTGCAATGAATAGATAAACAAAGTGCGTCTCAATTAGTGTATTCTAATATATGAAAATTGCTTTTAACAGGCTTACCTGTCTCCTCTTCTGCACTCCCTCACCCAATCATCACCTGGTTATGTACGCGGCCTGCTGGGCTCGACCCATCGCTCTCTACACCACCTGCCGAGCCTCCCTAACAGGGCGCTGCCCAGCTAGGGCCCCTGACCTGGCCCCTCCTGACCTGGCACCCTCCACCTGGTCCTTCCTGACCTGGCCCCTCCTGACCTGGCCCCTCCTGACCTGGAACTCCCACCTGCCTCCCCCACTCCCAGCCCCTCCTGACCTGGCACCCTGCACCTGGTCCCTCCCCCTGTTTGCCTGCAGGTGGCGGATTGTGTGCTGTGGGTGGGCATCAGCTTTGAGCAGTCTGCCAGTGTTGAGTACTTCAGGCGGGTGCGCCAGGTGCTGGCCAGTCAGGGCCGCCTGGCTGCCTGCCCCCAGGCCATCATAAACCCAGCAGAGGAGGCCTGCTTCAACATCGTGTCCTCTGTCTGCAATGTGGATGACCTGCAGCTGCTGGACGTGCGCACCACGGTGAGCTGCAGGCAGCAACGCGTCAAGGGTAGCGTGCGGGGCGTCATTCCTATCATCATCATCATCATCATTGTGTCGCCTGGCAGCGTTGCTGCACTACACATGTGTGGTCATAGACCTGAGCTGTCATACTTGCCAAATCTGCATAAAGCCGATGGAAGCTGATGTGACAGGCTGATACCACCCTGCTGATGTCTCCTGCTGCTGTCTCTCCCCTGTCCCTCACAATGAAACCTGCATGTGGCTGTAGCATGCGGGCTTGTGGCAGCAGCAATCCTGCTGCTGCCTTACCCCTGCTGCTTGTGTCGAAAGGGCATGGAGGGGGAAGTGGGCGTTGGCTTGCATGCATGAGCAATGTCATATACTGTGATGTGCATTGCTGCTGTGCATGGCGATGATGATAATGATGATGGTGACACTGCCTGCATGTGGTGGGCTGGCAGTATATGTCTGTCTCACGATGACTGAGTGCGGGCGGGTGACACAGTGCGTCTGCCTCAAAGTGAGGCTATCCAGCTAGTTTCGGCAGTGGTGGCTGCTGCAGGACAGCAGTGTCAGACCTAGCACACAGAGTAAGATGGCCAGTGTCAAACCCAGCACACAACGTCTTCAAGCTGCCAGGCATTATGCTGAAGGGTAGGGGCGACGGTCAGGGTCAGGGTCAGTCGGTCTGTTAGTGGAGCCAAAACTAAGGCTTGAGCAAGACTGACAAGCAGTGGCCAGAGAGGCAACCTGGGTGGTGGTGGGAGAGGCCCACAGCACAAGGTGCCTGTGATGACAATGAGCACTGACAGCAGTAAGGTCGATGGCGGCAGCAGTTGCCGGGCGGCGATGGCGGTGATGACGGTGGAGGGTGTGCCTTGGTGATGTGCTTGTGCGGGTGGTAGAGGCTGGGCGAGGGCTTGCAGACACTGCTGTGCGCCTGTTGCCCTGGCAGGCGGACGCTGCCCTGTCGGCCCTTGCTGAACGCATGCGTCTGTACATCGCCCCACTTCCCACCCCTGGGCCCCCTCCTTCCTCCCCGCCAGCAGCACAGCCAGCACAGCCCCCTCCCAGTGCAGCCACCGTCAGCCTGGCCCACCTCTTGTCCAGCACACCCCCTCTCAACTCGCTCAACATCATGGGTGCAGCAGCAGCCTCAGCGTCCTCCTCCTCCGCCTCCTCATCCTCTGGACCCTCCCTTACAGGGCCCCCATCCTACACAGTAGGGGCAGCAGGAGCAGGAGGAGCAGCAGTTGGAGGAGGAGGAGGAGCAGGAGCGGCAGCAGTACCTGGCCTGCGGGCCTGCCCAGGTTTGGCCGGCTCTGACGCAGCCCTCCTCCATGCCATGGGGCTGCAACCCAGCAGTGCCCCGCAGCCTGTCCTGACGGCGACTGCCCCTGCAGACAAGAGCCAGCTGGCCTCACAGCAGCTGGGGCCAGGCCAGGGGCAGGGGCAGGTCAAGGCGGAGTTTGCTGCTGGCACTGAGGTGGCCAAGGTGGGGCGAGGCAGGAGCAGAAGGAAGGGAAAGGGGATGCAGGCGCAGGGCGGCCAGGACTCTGACTGGGCAGGGCAGGGGAGAGGGAGGGGCAGCGAGGAGAAGAGCAGCAGCTCGGGGCAGGGGCAGGAGGCTGGGCAGGGGTGGAGCCACAGCTGCAGCACCCAGGCAGAGCTTGAGGCAGTCCCTGCCTTGTTAGGTGGTGGGCAGGGGCAGGCATGGCCAGCCCAGCTGCAGGCGGGCTTGGCTCTTCCCTCTTCCAAGGGTGTACTAGCAGCAGGCTCCTCCCTTGTGCTGTCCTGCCCACAAGGGCCCCTGAGTCACTCACTCACACCTGATGCAAACCAGGTCACACTCAGTTCACACCTGGGCCTGCTGCCAGGTCAGCAAGGGACCTGCAGGGCAGGCAGCCTGCAGGCCATTGCTGCATGTGGCAACCCCCTGACTCAGCTGTATCAGTACCAGCTGGAGCAGCTGTTGCAGGCAGGGGGGCCAAGACTCCCAGCAACCATGCTAGCTCCCCATACCTTCTTGCCTCCTTAGGCGACTACCAGCTCAATCACAACCCACCCCGTGGCCTAGTTAAGCAGGCTGAGGTTTGGTAGTGTGGGGAGCTGGCTCGAAGTATCCTGGCAGGTCGCTGCAGCCAAAGTCAGCGCTGCTGGCGGCAGTGGGGTCAGCACTCCTCAAAGAGTCAGAGGTTCCAGGCCCCAGCCGCTGCTGGACCCCTGCCGTCCCCGTTACCCAGCCCCAAAGCCTGGCCCAGCCCCAGCACAAGGTGCAAGGGAGGAAGCTCCTCCTGTGGCAGCCAACTCGAGTGTCTTCGTGTAGTGGAGGCCAGGATCAGGGGTGCCTTGCAGGCAGACTGGGGTGACATGGAGTTTAGCCATTGGGGCACAAGCTGAGCAGCTGGGGTTGGGCTGTTTGCGCCAGCAGCTGGGCATAGGGTGTAGGGATGTTGGTGGCGACAGGGCGGGGCTGCTTAATGGGGATTGCCGGTAAGAGCAGTTGGCAGGCTGCAGTCAGCCCTGGTGTCTCCCCTCATGGAGGTGAGGGGGAGGGAGGTTGGCTGCAGACCTGGTAAGGTCACAGACCGAGAGTTGGAGCTGGGGAGGTGCAGCTGGGGAAGGCGGAGGCAGGAGGTAGCACTGGTCGCCACACAAGTGGCTGGGCAGCTAGGCAGCACATGGTGCAAGGGGTGCAGGTGCTGGGCGAGCCAGCTGGTACACAGCGCTGTGAAGCAGCCGGCAAGGCGTGGCCTGACCTTGCTACATGCCTGGCTAGGTGAAGGGCTTCGAAGTAGATGCAGATGCGGGCCAGGGACCCTTATGTTGGCTTACACCGCTTGAGCCGTCAGCAGATTGCAGCGCTGTGGCACACACCGGCGGCAGTAAAGGCAGATGCGGGCAAGGAGAAATTATATGAAGTTATGCATCAACGGTGTTGGAGTGTCCGGCTATGTAGCTTCAGCTAGGTTCTAGACTCCGCATGCAAGGGTTTGTCAGCTATCAGATGGGCGCAGGTCCCGCCCAGTAGGTATCCATTGCCATGCCTCTTTTGACCGGTGGTTTTGTTGATGCTGTTAGCCGTTGGGCTGCGTGGCCGCCCTATCCTTTTGGAAGTTCTTATGCAACGCACCCAGGGCTAGGCGCACAAAGATGGGTCACAGGGTCTAAAATCGAAGGCATGCAAATTGTCACTGTTGATTTGACAACCCTCTCACGCGCTCCGGCTATTCTCTTGTGGACTTCGGGGCAGGGCACATACTCTTGGCACGAGGAAAGCTGCCTGTCAAACGGGTGCGGCGCTGTGTGGTGTCATACTTCTGAATTATGCGACAAATGAGCACTTCTCCGCCACCTTCCCCGCCTCCTACGTCACCCTACTGCCATAGCTTTGGTTTCAGGCTCGCGTTGACAGGCTTGCTTGTGTACATATTAATGATCGGTATGATGAGAGGCAGGTGTGAAGTGGATGGTCATGACTCCTGACACGGTGAGTCGAGCCTACTTTGTTCGTAGCAGGTGTGTTTTGTTTCACAGCGTCTCAGCCCTGCCCCACTCTGCCTGGTGCTGCTGCCACTGGGCCTTGGGTGGCCAGTCTCGCAGTCACCTTACTGCTCAGGGCACGGTATGCCTTGTCCTTGGCTGGCATAGCTGCCAGGTCCAGGCACCAGACGGGGCAAGCACCTTCCTCTCCCTCTCCAAAATCATAGACCAGTGACATTTACATGCACATACCATCCTCTATCTCAGGCCCTCCCAACATGGGGTTGGTAATATGCATGCGATTACTCCCTCAATATTGCACCGTTTTCAATAGCGTTTATCACATTGGCATTGGCGGTTTAGCCCGCGTTATCTGACCATCAGCGCTAGCCATTGGAGTCTTTGCTCGCGTACTGCCACATGTGCCCGCGAACAAATCACATCGGCGAGACGGGTCTCCTTGGCACGGTGAGCCACATCGCTGTGACCCCATCTACCTAGCGTAGTGAGCTGGTTGTGCACAAATGGAATGTCCGGCTGACACCCAACGCGATGCCTGCCGGGCGTGCAGGGCGCCTAGACGGGGTGATTGAAACATTAAACTGTGTTCGCTCCTCGCCGCATACATCATTTGGGTCGGCGCACGCTAAGGTATCACCGGGTTACACCCCCCCTCCTCCACTGTGTCCTCCACTGTGTTGCACCCGCTGCACCCACAGGAAAAGCCACACACTTTGTTTGTTCTTGACTCATTGGCGCAGCTATTGAAACAAATCGCACGATAAACAGCCCAGGCCTCTATCAGTTTGACAGGTTGAAAGTTACATTATGTTCACCGAGCAGATTCAAGGCCACGGCATGCATCGACCCACCATGCCCGCCCCCCCTCTACCCTTCATTGCAGGAGCACACCTTATTGAGCCTGCCCACCCCCTCCCAGCCACCCCCTCCCAGCCCACCCCTCCTAGCCCACCCCTCCCAGCCCACCCCTCCCAGCCTAGCCCTCCAAGTCCACCCCCTCCCAGTCTACAACCACAAACCACAGCCCTCCCCTTCCCCACCCCTCCCCTTCCCCCCCCAGCCCCCTCCCAGCCCTAGCCACCACAATGGGGGGTAAAAGGCCCAGCAAGAAGATGCGCCAACACTTGCAAGAGTTGAATACCTCACCCAAGGCAGGGTTTTTATGCAGCCCCAATGGCTTGAAAGCCCAAAGGAACAAGGCACAACATGAGGCTATGGGGTTGCGAGCAGAGATTGCGCGGCTCCACCAGCAGCTCAGTGATGCAGGGGCAACTTTGCAGCAAGTGCAGGCAGACATGGAGCAGTTGCAGGCTGCAAAACAGGAGCTGCAGGGTGAGAATGAGTCCTTGGAGCAGCTGGCTGAGGAGCGCACCCATGCAATCCAGCTGCTGCAGCAAGACAAGCGCCGGCTGTCCCTTGCGCTACGCAACGTCCGCCGCTGCCGTGTAAGCGGCCCCCGGCTCACCCGGCATCAGCGGCAGCTAATGAACATCCTGATGCGGCACCGGGTGTCACCAGAGGTGCTGCAGCGGTGTGCCGAGGGTGGCTATGGCATCCCGTCCGGCAGTGCAGCCCAACAGCCCTGCCCGGCTCCAGACCCACCCGCGTTCACCACCAACTTCTTTCCCACGCAAGTGGGGCGCCGTGGGAAGCCGGCGGCCAGGACAGCTGCATACCTTGCACAACACTACCTTAGCACAGCCAGGCTGGTGCTGCAGACACAGGTCAGCCGCCGCAAGCTGTCCATGTGCAGAGAGCTGTTCGTGAATGAGCAGTGCCTGGTGCCAAACCCACACCGACCTGGGCAGAGCACCACTGTGGGGCGGCAGTTGCGCGTGGTAGCCAAGTACCTGAAGAGCAAGACCCTTGGTGAGGCTGGGCTGGGCTGGGCTGGGCTGGGCTGGGCTGGGCTGGGCTGGGCTGGGCTGGGCTGGGCTGGGCTGGGCTGGGCTGGGCTGGGCTGGGCTGGGCTGGGCTGGGCTGGGCTGGGCTGGGCTGGGCTGGGCTGGGCTGGGCTGGGCTGGGCTGGGCTGGGCTGGGCTGGGCTGGGCTGGGCTGGGCTGGGCTGGGCTGGGCTGGGCTGGGCTGGGCTGGGCTGGGCTGGGCTGGGCTGGGCTGGGCTGGGCTGGGCTGGGCTGGGCTGGGCTGGGCTGGGCTGGGCTGGGCTGGGCTGGGCTGGGCTGGGCTGGGCTGGGCTGGGCTGGGCTGGGCTGGGCTGGGCTGGGCTGGGCTGGGCTGGGCTGGGCTGGGCTGGGCTGGGCTGGGCTGGGCTGGGCGATAGTGCCAGCAGGTGTACAGCCCCCCCCACAGCAGCCACCCCAGCAGCAGGGCCGGAGCTCGTGGGGCACAACCCTTGGGGGGCAGATGCTTGCACCCCCTGTTGAGTCACCTCAAGGGCCTACTGCATCACCTGATCTAAGGCACATGTATCAGCTGGCTCTAGCTGCAATCGCTACCCAAGGGCAGGCTGCCCCGGCTCAAGGTAGCGAGCTAGGTGCAGCAGCGCCGGCTCCTGGCTTCACGCTACGCAAGCGTACCACACCTGCTGGGTTGGGGCTGCCCAAGACAGCTGCCAAGCGCAAGCGGTGACCCACGAGACATAGTTAGACAGGCCCCCAGCGCCAACTCAGGTTGTGAAGTGCGCAACAGAGGCTGTAGCGGTCACCTCTCCCAACCGCACCTGCCAACCGCCTTCGTGCCACATTCCCGCAATCGTTTTCCGATCCGACTGCTTCTGCCGATGCGCATGCTCGTGTAGAGCAACCTAAGCGGCGCGGGTGGTCGCAGCGATGACAGCATGCCCCGAACCGGCTCAAATTTGAATTACTAACTTTCATGCTTTGCTGTGCACGGCCTACTGACTGGATAATTATTCTGGATGGGTGAAAGATAGCTGGCTGGGTTGGCTACATACTGAGCCAGCTAGCACTAAATTTGGCGCAGCGAGTGCAGAGTTACAGCCGTTCTACTACCAGGGGTCGGTTTACTGTCATTTTTTGAATGTTGGGAGCGCCGGACTCTATCCACAACACATTATCTCCAAGTTCTTGCCAACACCGGCATGTTCAAAACTGAACCATGGTTGCTAGATGCTGCTCCTGTCGAAGTTTCAACAGCTCACACATCAACGCTACAAAATTAGTGGGCCATGCCCAACGCAACACCAGCTTTGCAAGAGCCATTCGACACTACCCTCCTGTACCGTGCTCTCCCCTCCCCTCCCTCCACTGGAGGCAGCAGACTTCTGCCATCCAGCCATGTCGTGATTGTACCATGCATGGTGGAAACAATCTGCACCATCCTGTACTCCAGCTTAAGAGGAGCTCAGGTTGCTGTCCATGTCAGCCTTGCCCCTCTTGCCATAATCCTTCTCGCTGTTGCTCTCCTGGGCACGGGTTGCGTGCTTCTCAGATGACCCTTCCTGCAGCAGCAGGATCACACAGCATGAAACAAAACCAGTAGTATCATGTATTGATATGGCTGAGGAAGCGGGCGAGGCAGCAACACACTGCTCCTATGCCTACTGTGTGGTAGCAGTGTCATCGGGAAGGCTAGAGGCTGCAGCACATACCATCCATAGGTGGCTAGGGATAGCATGGGACTTCTGCAAGAAGACCTGGACACCAAGGCTGCAGGCAATGGCTAAATGCCCGTGCAGCCCACTCAGCAACCCCAAGAGACTGTGCTGACCATCTTCTAGGAGGATGTTATGCTGGGATATGGTATGCTAAAACAGCATTAGCATTCATAGTGAAACGTGCTCATCAAGCAGAGTGCGTCGTCATGCAGCGCACATCAACATGTAGTCTGCATCAGCTGCATAATGCAGTCGTTGGGTTGAACAGATTGTAGGGCAAAATGTATTCAAAATGATGTCGAGGAAAGAGGGGTTCAGGCAGGTGGCTGGGTTTGGTTGCAAAGCACCTAATACAAGTTAGGCACAGGTCTTGCGGATGACCCCCACCTCACCCCTTCTACAGCTGGCACCTCCTGGATACATGCCTAAACATTGAGCCCAAGTCCACTCTTTCTACTCGGAGTTTGTGCGCCCAGCTTAGACGGCTGACAACCCTATAACATGCTTGGGAGCCCCGCCCAGCCTCCTTACCACGGCCTTGCCATATACTTCCTCGCGCTGCTTCTTCTTGTTAGCAGTGTCCTCCTCGGGCGTCTCGCCGCGCACCATGGGCTTGATGCTGTCGAGCATGTTGTCGACATCCTTGTTTGAGAACACCGTCACGGTGGGGCGCCTGCACCACGGCAAGCGAGCAGCACACGCTGACGCAGCACGCGGCCCAAGCAACCTGTGACGTGAAATCCCGGGAAAGGAGCACCGCCTGCCCGTGCAACTTAGGCAAGCCTGGATACGTGCGCGTGAAAGTATCTGAAGCTATTGACGTGCGCAAGCAGCATGCCCCTGGGGTCGAGATTAACTGAAAGCAACCCTTAGGTTTGCGAAGCCGTGTTTGACTGGGCTGCGCGACTGGGCTGCACTACCGGCGATCTAGGTTTGAACTACGCACCTGACGGAAGAGGGCCTCGCGCAGGCAGTGCGAGCGGATGGGCGGGTCTGAATTGCCGATGCGCGCATGGTGGAGCCGATCATCCTTGGGTCGAAGTCGTAGTTGTAGGTGAGCACGAGATAAACTGGACTGCACAAACCGGGCTGTGACTCGGGTGTCGTCCCCGCCGTGTGTGACCCGGCAAACATCACTCAAATCTGCGTTCGATCCGCAGCGCCCACCGCGCGGTAGTACAGACTTGAGCCGGCAGCGTAGGCACTGGCAGCCGCCGTAAACTGTAGCGTCGCCTTCAACCCCGCTTGCACAGCTTGCCCTAGATCCTAGGGGGAGGGCGGCCAGGCAGACTAACGGCGGACGACTTTTTAGGTGTAAACGAGCGAACACAGTTTGCCATAGAGCGTGGTGCCTAGTGGCCTGTACTGTGCCCACCCCATTTCATGTGCTAAGGCGAATAAGGAGTGTGACATGAGCGTCCAGCTGGCCACCAACTCATCCAGCAGGGCACAACGTTCCCGGTCAAAAAGTAAATAACAGCCACAGCTTAGTAATGAACCTGACGGCCTAGAGGTGCAGCTGGCAATGGGCTAGTCTCCTGAGCCTGAGCCTCCAGGACACCACAAGGGCGCTGGTCAGGGCCGCTGAGCTGCCTGCCTGGTTTGTGTGGGCAGTCGGCTGGACTGTCAAGTGTCCACTTAACCCCCCAGCACCCCCACCCCAAGGGTGAAGGCAAGGGCAAGGGCAAGGGCAAGGGGCAAGTGCGGGGGCAAGGGTCCTCGGGTGCCAGCCTGCCCCCCACCTTTCATCCTCACCCCCATTGCTGGGTCAGGTACCCACTTCATCGCGATAGATAGCAGGGCCTTGCATGGGGTGTGCAGTCAGCTAGGCCTGACCACGGCCACAGCGGCAGCGTTTCAGCATGCTGCCCACAGTCATTGGGACAGGGTTGTTAAGGTAGGCAAGCTCGCATACCAGGGGTTTGTGTGTGATAGACAAATCCTCACTGATGGGGTCAGTGTGTGTGCAATACACATGCCCACTGGACTACACCCCCCCCTGGTCCCTCTGGCCCAGCAGCCGGCCCCTCTGGCAGCAGCCCAGCAGCAGGCCCAGCAGACGGCCCCTCTGGCAGCAGCCCAGCAGCAGGCCCAGCAGCAGGCCCCTCTGGCAGCAGCCCAGCAGCAGGCCCAGCAGCAGGCCCCTCTGGCAGCCTGGAAAGCTGACCAGGAGCCAGGTGCAGCATGGCAGCGGCCTGATCCAGGCTCGCCGCAACACTCAGCGGTGGAATGTAAACATCAAGCTCGAGCTGCAGCACCTGGCAGCAGCCACCCCAGCAGGCACCTCCCAGGTGGCCATTCAGCGGCATGTGGCCGTCACCCAGGCCACCTGGGATGCAGTGTAGGGGGAGTACCTGCATCCCAAATAGGCAGAGCAAAGGATGAGGCTGTACGGCGCGCAGGAGAAGGTCCTGGAGCGCTCCTTCAAGAAGGTGGGAGTGCCAAGGGTAGGGGGGAAGGGGAAGGGCCAGATGCTGATGGCCGCTCCACATGTGACCTGCTAGCTATTCCTTCCCCTATTCCTTCCCCTATTCCTTCCCCTATTCCTTCCCAGGATGTCATGCGCACTGTGTGTATCTTGTGTGCCATGCAGCTGGAGGAGGAGGCAGCCAGCGTGTCCCAACAGCGGAGGGGGACACGCAAGCTGGTGGTGTTCTTCGGCAACGCAGGCATTGGCACCCGGGGTGGGTGGGGGGCCAAGGCTGTACTGCAGGCCTGCCGCAAGGTGGTGGAGAGGCCCAACAGCGGCAAGCCAGCAGGCAAGCTGCCTGTCAAGGTGGTGACAGTGGATGAGTTCCGCACCAACAGGGTCAGCTCAGCTATGAACAACCCCCAGCCCTGTGAGGTGGGGCTTGACTGCAGCAAGCCCACCAGGCCTGAGGACTGGAAGCCCAAGCCAGGTCAGGTGCAGCACCGCTTGTTGCGGTCAGCCTGGAGCAAGCGGTTTGAGGCGCCAGTGCGGGGCCTCATGTGGTGCCCTAAGCTGGACCAGGCTACCCCTGGGACCTTGGCAAATGGGTGGACAGGGACTGCAACGCAGCCCTCAACCTCCAGCGGGCAGGGGAGAGCAAGTGGCGCCCACTGGAGCTGTGCAGGTGAGAACACCGAGGAGCGGCTTGTGCCAAGGGCAAGGAGTACCTAGCATTGGGCTTCAAGAAGCTGCCTGTAGCACAGTAGCCTGGAGCTGCCTGTAGCACAGTAGCATGTGTGCACCAGGCAATGCTGAAGCTGTTGCTTACATCAGAGCATGTGTTTCATGCCAACATCTATCGCCCCAACCTCTCAAGGGGATGGAGGTAAGAAATTAGGTAGTGGTGCCGGCTGTTTGTCTGAGACACACGGTTCGGATTACAGATAACGCATCTCCTAGTAGTAGGGGAACTATGCGCTGTTGACCAGCAGGGCTTGTCTAGGTGGCACAGCTGGCACCAGTTGGCAGCTGGGTCATGCCGGCGGTTGTATAAACTGCCCAATGGGCACTGGAAGCTGGTACGGACATCTGTGTGCTTTGCCCTGTCGCCGCTTCATCTGCCCTGGCGCTGATACTGGTGCTGGCAGCTGGGTGTAGTACAAGAGTGTTGGCAGGCAAGTCTGGTGCCTTGTTGGACCAGACAAACAAAACTTATATGCATGTCTTGCTGGACCAGGCTGCTGGCTCAGGGACCCATCACAGCACTGTAGTACGGCACTGCCCTTCATTTGTAACTGCTAAGATGAGATATGTTGTGGATTGGGGACTCGACCTTGCTCAGGCTGAGCCACCCCACAACGCCACCCAAGCACCGCCTGCCCGCCTGCACCCAGCTTCCAAAGACCCCCTGCACCCTGCGAGCCCCATGGCCTGCCCTGTCAGCATCGGGGGTGCTCTGGCCTGCCTGGCCTGCGCCAGCTTGGCCACGTCATCATCGCTGCTGTTGTGCTGGGCCCCAGCCCCTGCTCGCCTTGCTTTGCCAGCACCTCCACCCATACCTCACTTTTCCTCACTCCTGCGGCCAGACAAACGTATGCAATATCCAAGATGCTAATGGGTTGCACACTGCGGAGTACCCTGAGCTGGGCTACAACCGGCTGCGTGACCAAAGGCCCAACAGCAGCAGCAGCAGCCTGTGGCACAGGAGTGCATGCTAGCGGTCTCCCCTTGAGCTGGTGTCAGCTTGTAAGAGTGCATGTCAGTCATGCCATGGGGTCATGCAATGGTGTAGTTGCAAGGCGCCCATGCCTAGTGTGTTGCAGCTTTATTCAGATAGAACACCACCCCTAGTGCATGATCCAATGATTGTGCCTCTGCATTGATTACCCATTGGGCTGGACTGGGTCGTGAGGTGAGGGAGGTTCTGAGCTGCTGCACACCAACTTGCACACCACCATCCAGGGGGTGGTGACAGGCTGGCAACCTAGGCAGCTGCTGCACTGTACCAGATACAATGCAAGGCCAGACAAGGGGCTGAGCTGCTCCCTTGTGCTGGGCGCCGGGCTGGTGAGGAAGGCATCGCTGCACAGCTGGTGGAGGCTGGGCTGGCAGCTGCAGGGAGGCCAGGGCTGCAGGGGGCTGCATGTGCCAAATATCTCCTCCATGGCTATAGTGCATCTTACTTGGTTTCAGTAGGGGCAGGGGCGGGGGCTTGGACAGGAGAGGGTGCAGATGCTGCTGCAGCCGTGGTGGCCGCCTGCCTGCGTGCCTTCACCTTTGCCATCAGGTCGTCATACTCCTTGTTTCCAGAGCCTGAGACACACAGTAGCCTACCTTGAGGTGAGGGTGTGGGTGAGGGTGAGGGTGAGGGTGTGGGTGTGGGTGTGGGTGTGGGTGAGGGTGAGGGTGAGGGTGTGGGTGAGGGTGAGGGTGAGGGTGAGGGTGAGGGTGAGGGTGAGGGTGAGGGTGAGGGTGAGGGTGAGGGTGAGGGTGAGGGTGAGGGTGAGGGTGAGGGTGAGGGTGAGGGTGAGGGTGAGGGTGAGGGTGAGGGTGAGGGTGAGGGTGAGGGTGAGGGTGAGGGTGAGGGTGAGGGTGAGGGTGAGGGTGAGGGTGAGGGTGAGGGTGAGGGTGAGGGTGAGGGTGAGGGTGAGGGTGAGGGTGAGGGTGAGGGTGAGGGTGAGGGTGAGGGTGAGGGTGAGGGTGAGGGTGAGGGTGAGGGTGAGGGTGAGGGTGAGGGTGAGGGTGAGGGTGAGGGTGAGGGTGAGGGTGAGGGTGAGGGTGAGGGTGAGGGTGAGGGTGAGGGTGAGGGTGAGGGTGAGGGTGTGGGTGTGGGTGAGGGTGTGGGTTAGGTGTGGGTGAGGGTGAGGGTGGGGGTGAGGGTGGGGGTGAGGGTGAGGGTGAGGGTGAGGGTGAGGGTGAGGGTGAGGGTGAGGGTGAGGGTGTGGGTGTGGGTGTGGGTGAGGGTGAGGGTGAGGGTGTGGGTGAGGGTGGGGGTTAGGGTGTGGGTGAGGGTGTGGGTGAGGGTGGGGGTGAGGGTGGGGGTGAGGGTGGGGGTGAGGGTGAGGGTGAGGGTGAGGGTGAGGGTGAGGGTGAGGGTGAGGGTGAGGGTGAGGGTGAGGGTGAGGGTGAGGGTGAGGGTGAGGGTGAGGGTGAGGGTGAGGGTGAGGGTGAGGGTGAGGGTGAGGGTGAGGGTGAGGGTGAGGGTGAGGGTGAGGGTGAGGGTGAGGGTGAGGGTGAGGGTGAGGGTGAGGGTGAGGGTGAGGGTGAGGGTGAGGGTGAGGGTGAGGGTGAGGGTGAGGGTGAGGGTGAGGGTGAGGGTGAGGGTGAGGGTGAGGGTGAGGGTGGTGAGTACCTGCATCCATGGCCTCCAGCTGCTTGCGGCCTCCATAACCAAGGGGGAGCACCACTAAAGAGGCAAGCAGAGATCTGCACGTGATGGGCAACACGCATAAGCAACACTCAGGCTTAGTGGTCGCAGTGGTTGCTGCAAGCCCAGTTGCTTCTCGATAACACAAAGAGCGACCTCCAAGTATTGCCACTCCCTGGCTACCATAACAAAGCTTGTGGAGCTTAGCGTAAAGGCTGAGGGCTGCAGCCTGCTTCCCATTCTTGTATGGCCCTTCGCACAGGCGAGCTATGACTGTAGGTTGTTGATGGGGTGTTCAGACACTTTACGTCATTTTATGTCAAGGTGCATAGGAGGCAATAGTTGTAGCAATGATTGTATCCTAATAAAGACTGCGAGCTCGTTATTGTAAAAGGCTACTGCTAGCGGGCCTAATGCCAACTTCAGCTCCACCCATCTGGTGTATGTGCCTTCACACTACTACTGCTAGCTCCTAGACTCTTGAGCTTGAGCTCCTACAGCTCATGCACACACACATCTCATTGTGAGGGTTTCAGTATAGCCCTACAGTCCTCATGCTACAAAGGAAAGGCATAGGTCACAGCAGTGTGTTTGACATGTTGGATGGTGTTGCTGTTGCATTGGCTGCATTGGCTGCATTGCCTCCACGCACCTCCGTGGTGGGAAGGCGGATGCAGTCGCGGACGGCCGACGATGTGCATCCACTCCGCAGCGATGTCCACTCCGCAACATCGCTGTACACGATGAACTTGAGTAGCGCAGGTAATGGTGTCTTGATTCGGAATGTGTGGCCTCAATCGAGAGCCACCATTCAAGGTCGTATTCTATCTTTGAACTTTTGGCCAACCGCACGAGCTACTCAGAGCCAGTGTGACAGGGCCTTTTATGTCCCCGTGTGAACCCTCCGCCCTGTAGAACATCCTTCATGCAGGCCTGACCCTGCGGCAGAAAGTGTGCACGTGACAGGGAAGGGTTCGCATCAGGGACAGGTACAGAGACTGCAGCTTCCATTCCTGTACGAAGCCGTAATATGTTGCCCTTCGTCGTGGGAAGCGTCGATGCTCTAAACAGGCGTCAATGACGAGTGTGTGTACACCATACACACCAACCCAGAGTTACGATCGTATCGTTCAAGCAATAGTTATCGGCCGCTAATGATGTAGGTGGTGTCCATGTCCCACACAGTGCTTGTCCCACACAGTCGCACACAGTGCTTGACACATTGGGAGGATCAAGCAACCCATAGTACTTCAAGCAGGTGAGGGTGGGTGGGTAGGTGGGTCGGTGGCAGGGAGGGTGAAGGACTGAGAGCTGGTGGGGTTAGCATGAAGTGAGCCTGAAGGGTAGTTGGCTGTGCCATGCCTAACCTGGTGCCACCATGTCAGCCACCATATGTGTGCCTTGTGTGCATGGCTGCAATCGGAGAAGGCCATGGAGGAGGTGTCCATGGAGCGCCATGGGCGTGCCAAGCAGCTGGTGGTGTTCTTTGGTGCAGCTACCATTGGCACCAGGGGAGGCTGGGGTGCGGATGCGGTGTTGCGGGCTTGCTGCAAGGTGGTGTGAATGGCCAGCAGCCCTGTGAGAGGCAGCTGAACAAACACAGGGCCACCAGGATTGCAGACTTGAAGCCCCCAACAGGGCAGGTGCACCACAGCCTGGTGCGTCCAGCCTGGAGCCAGATGCGTGACAAGCCAGTGCGGGACCTGATGTGGTGCCCGGTAGTAGCCCCCCGCAAGCCCCCACAGGCCCCAGGCAGCAGCTAGGAGGCCACACAGTCAGCAGCCTCAGAGCCTGGGCATAGCACTCCCCTGCCAGCCAAGCGCAACAAGCGCATCGAGGCTGAGCAGGCAGCTGAGACCACCCAGCCTACTAAGGGCAAAGGCAAAGCCTAGGGCAAGGCTGCCAAAGCCAAGCCAGCACCACAGCCTGGCAGGTGGGTAGACAGGGACTGCAATGCAGCGCTGAACATGCAGCGCATTGGGGAGAGCTAGTGGCGCCCGCTGGAGCTATGCTATTGTGCTATAGACAAGCCACCGAAGACCCAACCTGCTGCGACACCAGGCAATAGTGTAGGTGGTAGGCACTCGTGCACCATGTCCATGTGCATTGGCCTGGTCTTGGCCTGTCAAAGTGGCCTGTCCAAGGGCCTGCCTGTCCGCAGGGTAACTAAGGTCCCGGGTGGCGCTGTGCAGCGCGGGTGCAAGAAGACAAAGCGCAAGCTACTTGCGCACTCCCAGCTGCGGGCTGAGATCCAATCCCAACTGCGCGTCATCGCTTCATAGTTTGTGCTCCGTATACTTCTGACATGCCTGGTGGGCTACCCTTCCCCAGGGTTTCACAGAGCCACTGAGCCTCCAGCCGTGCAGCCCCCCCAGGGCCCTGATGCATCCCCCCTACCCCCAGGTGGTGGGACAGTGACTCTGACTCTGAGTCAGACTGTGACTCTGTGTCTGAGCCAGTCACGCAAACAGATCTCTTGGGTAATGTGGTCTATCCACCATGCTAGCTCATCCATATTTGTTCAGAAAGCGGATCCATGTGCATTTCGATTTTTCTCTTAAGTGTTGAGGTGTGTCGCATAGTGCTCTTTTCCTGTCAAGGAATAAGTTATCAATGGAGACAACACAGCAGCGTGCTGTGAAGGAGCGGTTGCGCACTTATGTGCCGCGCGACGTGCTGGACTCGCTACTGGACAGCAGCAGTTCTTTCGCTGCCAACCATCAGGATGAGCAGCAGGTGAGAACTAAATGCTGCGATATGCACGGACATGTCCCACATGAGACCTGACATGACGCTGTGTCCTTCAGCCGAGACACAATGCAGAGGGTGAGCCGTCTTCGTTCGCGAGGTGACACACCCTTCCAGCCTCTGCAGCACCCCCACAGACCATATGTCATGTGCTGGCACATGCTTGCCACACTCGTGATGATGACCTGGTGCTAGCATTCCGCTTGTTATTGTGACCTGCAGCAACAATACCATGTGGGCACGCACATCTGCAAAAAGGAGCCAGCGAGCTAAAGAGCAAGACCTCAAAGACAGTGTGTTCAAAGCGTCTGTGCAAGTGGGTGGCCGTGGGTAGGAGGCCCTAGGGCTGATTACTTGCAGCTGCACTCTCAACGTGACGTTCACCTAGGCTGGGTTAATTCGCAATTGCCCAAACCTTTTCATGAAATGCAAGCTGGTGTGCAGCAGCTCAGAACCTCCCTCACCTCATGACCCAGTCCAGCCCAATGGGTACACAATGCAGAGGCAGAACCATAGGATCCTGCACTAGGGTTGGTGTTCTGTCTGAATAGAGTAAAGCTTCAACACACTAGGCATGGGTGCCTTGCACCTACAGCATTGCAGGACCCCATGGCATGACTGACATGCACTCCTACAAGCTGACATCAGCTCAGCGGGAGCCCGCTAGCATGCACACCTGTGCCACAGGCTACTGCTGCTGTTGCTGCTGGTGCTGGTGCTGTTGGCCCTTGGGTGGCTGATCAAGCAGCCGCTTGCAGCCCAGGCCACACTATTCCTTGCCCCTGGCAGGCAGCTCAGGCCACCAGCACAGCCTAAGCAGGTGCCACGCGGCCTCCCCAACACGCTGCATGTGAAGTGTCAACTGATGCTCAGGGCATCTCCGCTGGCACCACCGCTGCATACACCTCCCGTGCGGCCCAGTCCAGCTCAGCAACACACTGTGGCCATGAGGGCGCAGTGCTGGGGCGTTTTATGTGGCAGGACGCTCACGACCATGCAAACCCCTTGCCCTCACCCCTTCTTCCTGCCTTACACCACGGTGCCAACCCCTGCACTGCTGTGCACTCCTGCCACGAGAATGCACACCACTGCTGCTGCTGCTGCTCCTCATCCTGCGGCTGCAGCGCAAGCAGGCTGCCACTGAGGCTGCACGGGAGGCAGCCTTCCAGCAGGACTTTGCAGATGTGCTCCAAGGGCTGGACGCTGGCAACTCCACGCACCATGTCATGGGCGACACCCAGTACTCTCTGGAGCACAAGCGCAAGGTGGTGGCGCAGAAGCAGGTGGGGGGTGGGGCTCTGTGCTCCCATGCAGGCTGACACATGACATGGAGGGAGAAGCAGGCTTGGAGGGCTGCGGGTGGGTAGGTGTGCTATGGGGCTGTAGAGGAAAGATGGTGTGCACCGCTGGAGCCACCAGCTGCTTGGCTGCTTGGCCGCCCTCTCCGACTAAGCGTTTTGGACTTTCTGCAATGCACTTCATGGCTATGTGAACAAACAGAGGTGTGCATGGGGCTGTAGCCAGCAGGCAGGCTATGCGCCCCTGGCCAGCATAAACGGTCAGGCCTGAAAGTCTGCAGGACCCTAACTCCGCATGTCCCATGCCGGCCCACCCTCCTTCCCTGCCCGCCTGCCTGCCTGCCTAGTTCCCTGCCTCTGCCTATTCTCCTATGCCTGCTTGCCTGCCTGCCGCTGTCGCCCCAGGCCTCCCTGCACCAGGAGTGGGAGAGCCAGGTGTTTGACACCATTCAGTCGAGACTGCAGTCAGCAGTGGACAGCCGCTCCCCTGGAGCTATATCCAGACGCTTGCGGGTGAGGGGTTGTTAGCTGTTGCCTGGTCTAGGACAGGGCAGGGCAGCAGTGGCGGGAGTGGAGGAGGCTGGGGACATGCTCATCCCGAGCTTGCCTTTGCCCGGTGGCAGTGTTGCTGCAAACTGTTTTGGCAGTGTTGCAAGCGTGAGTAGCTTGGGCTCAGCACAGGGCAGCTGCGCTCTGCTCTGCGCCCGGCATACATGTTGCCAGTGGAGGGTGGAGTGAGGTGGCCTGGTGCTGTGGCTCCTGGCTGCGGTATGCTGCATGCCCCTGCGGCCTGCGCTGGCCTGCATGGCTGCAGCCGCTTGCTCGCAACCCAGCCGGTGCCACACCATGGTGCTGGTGGTGGTGGTGACCGTGATGTCCCTGGCACCTGTGTCAGTAGGGGCTGCATGCGTCCTCCAACCCTTCTGCGGCTCCTTCTCATCCCAAATGCTGCTGCCAGTGCTCCTGCTGCTGCTGCTGCTGCCACTGCGGGGCTGTGCAGGGCCAGGCTGCTGAGTACCTGCACGCCACCAACACCAAGCTGGGCGTGTTTAGAGACGTCATTATTGAAGAGGACTACAACCCGCAGGCAGCACACAATCACACTATTCAAATACCCACAGGTGTGGAGCTAGGCACCCTGGTTCCCTGGTATGAGGATGGTGTTGGGGAGGCAGTAGGGATGGGTGGAGACTGTGACCCCCTGCCTCCTCATCTTCCCTTCTCCTGACGAGGGGCTTGCAGAAGGGGTGGGACAGGAGGGGTGCTCAGAGCACCCCCTGCAGCAGCGACAGGAGCGCAATAGAGGTTTCAGCTGTGCTTGGAGCGGCGGCAGCAGCAGCGGGAGCAGGTGGGGCGGCCACTGCAGACACAGCCAAGTGTCATGCTAGCCGTTGGAGCCAGCAGCCAGCTGTAGTGCCCATGGTAGGAGCATGCTTTGCTCAGGTTGGGCAGCACCAGTGGGTCAAGGAGGAGCAGCAGCAGCTTCACCAGGAGGGCAGCAGCCGGCACTCAGACAGTACCAGCAGTATGCAAACACAGCAGGCATGGGGCGCATGCCCACCTGCATGGTCTGTGCCTTCTTTGCTTGCTGTGATGTATGGCTAGGCTGGGGCTGCTGCTGGGGCTGGGAGCCAGTTGGTTTCGGTTACTAATAGGCTTTCAGTTGGCAGGTTTGCAACTACTTTTTGGTTACTACTTACAGACTGCAGCAGGCCTTTTAGACAAACAAAACTTATTCAACAAGGAACAACATCTGATGACGCGTCCTTAGCTACTAATTAGGTCCTGACAGATGAGACCTGCAGCGGAGACATCAGCGGAGCTTGTTTACGCTGTTCGGACACCTTGCGCGGTGATGTGCTGTGCTCCCACAGGCCAGGGCCAGCCGCAGCGGCCGCAGTAGGCCTTCCAGGCCAGGGGTGTTGCAACGGTATGATGGATCAGAGTGGAAGCAGCGTCGCCAGCAGCACTGGCAGCAGTGTAGTTGACAGCAGCAGTGGCTGCTGGATAGGTAACACACAGGCTCCGTGTCTGACCACCTGCTGACCATCTCCTGATCACCTGCTTCCCTGCTGCTGGGCTAGGCGCCAGCTGGCAGTCTTGAGGCAACTCAACATCAGCGACCAGGTTCAAATCCCTTGCAGCCACGTTGTGACAGCTGCTGCTTTCCTCCAGTAGAACCCTCCTAGCCTGCAGAGGGCCACCTGTGCGGCGCTGGCCTGACCACAGGGGACTTGAGAGACCCACTGAAGCGGGACGTGCTCAAGCCCCAGCACGAGGCACAGCTGATGGGCCAGACCCTGCCCACTGAGCCCCTAGGGAAGGCAACGCTGGATAACCAGGTGGGGTGCGGGCCCCAACACAGCCTCTGCGCTCTGCCTGGCCCTGCCCGGCCCTGCTCTGCCTGGCCCTGACCTGACCTGCTTTGACTGACCCTGACCTGCCCTGACTTACCCTGACCTCACCTGACTTACCCTCACCTGCCTTGCCCAGACCTGCCTTACCCTGACCTGCCTCACCCTGACCTGCCTTACCCTGACCTGCCTTACCCTGACCTGCCTCACCCTGACCTGCCTCACCCTGCTGATGGTAGACGGACATTGCCAGGGAAGAGGGATGGCACTGGTTGGGTCCAGGGCTTGTCATGATGTTGCTGCTGACCCTGGCCACCCCACCGTGTAGATGTGGGACGCACTTCACATCCACGCCACACCCTATGGGCACTGCGTGAATAGCGAGGGTCAGTACGTCATCCGCCCTGCGTCCAGCAAGTGAGCCCTATGGTAGAGCCACAGGCCACAGCTGCGGGCACTGCAGCCGCCGCTGTTGGCTGCCGCTGCTGTTCAGCTTGCCTGCGTTCCTGCTGCTCCTGCTCTTCAGCTCCTGCAGCTCTGCCTGCCGCTGCTGCTGCTGGTCAGCTGATCTGTGGGCCTGCTGCTGTCCTTGCTGCAGGGTGGTGGCCATGAGGCAGAGCCATGTCCCCATGGACCACTACACTTACCCAAACTATGACAACCAGGCAGCACTGGCAGAAGCTGGTAAATCAGGTGGGACATAGTAAGCTGGTAGGCTGTAAATCTGGCAGCACGATAGGGCAGGCAGGCAGGCCCAGTTGTGCTTAGACCCTTTTCACTGTGAATTCACTGCTGCTCTTGTCGTGAGGTAATCACATCATTTTGAAACGCAGCACTGCCAAGAGCAACACCGGCAGCAGACATCTGTCTAGGCTTGATGGCAGGGCATGTATGTACAAGGGGCCATGGGCTCATATGGACCTCAGCAGCAGAGCTCTGGCCTGCCCCCCTGCAGTGCTGTCAGGCTGTGCCTGTCATGACGTGCTGATGTGTGAGATTGGTTGGAATGAAATGGAATGGAATGAGTGAGTTTGTGTGAGAGCGGTGGCCGCAGGCAAGCACCCCGTGCCTGGCGCCAACCAAGGGCGGTCAGGCATGACCCAGATCTTGCAGGCCACCTGCCAGCAGCACCCAGAGGTCACTGGGGGCGATAGCTGGTGCGTGGCGTGGGTTCAAATCCTATCCCTAGGCCCTAGCCTCACCCGGGACACTGCTCCCAGTCGTATACTACAGCCTACTGAGTAGAGAGGGGCAGTAGGTCCCCTCTGAGCAGATGAGGTCCCCATTGAGTTCAAATCCCAGCCCTAGGCCCTAGCCTCACCTGGAGCAACGCTCCCTGCCAAAACACTAAGGCCTACTGAGTAAAGAGAGGGGCATAAGCTCCCCTCTGGGCTTCAACCCTGCACGCATTACAGCACAGCAGCAACAACAGCAGCACTTCAACCTCTACGGATCAGCATACACATCAGCACTGGCATGGCGACAAGGGCAACTTCAAGGCCCCTGCATCCACACCCACTGCAGCTCTTCAGCCCAGCCCATGCATGGTGGAACAGGCCACCAGCAGCGCCTGGAGCCACACCGCAGCCACCAAACGCTCCAACCCCTCCAGCTGCAGCACTGGAACGCCATTTACCAGCAGAGGTGCTGGCCCCTCCAGCTCACCCCTCCTCCATGGCCGCTGACGCCTCTCCCAAAGGCCCTCTTTACCAACGACCGGCCCAGCCTCTCCCTCCCACTCCACCTTTGCCCCGTCATGCCCTGTGCAAGCAGGCTGGAGGCCAAGGGCAAGGCCCACCCCCCGGGCCCTGAGCAGCGGCGTGGGCGCAGGGACCTGACACAGGTCATCACCCAGCAGGGCAACCCGTACCAGGACGGCCAGAAGCAAGGAGACCAATGGTGCGTGGCTGTTCGGCAGGCGGGTGGGGTGCACAGGGGCAGCAGGGTGGTGAGGAGGGCGGGGGCAGCAGGGAGGCGTGTGGTGAGCAGCAAGGTGGGCAGCCAGACAGCACCACTATTGTGACCACCATCGTGCTGGGCCGTATGGGCCAGGGGCATGCCGCATGTTCCCAGCCCCCACCCTCACATGTTAGAGAGCTGGAGACAGGTGGCCCCCTCACGGCCCTTTACCGGCCTTGACTTCCCCTGACACTGCCCCCCACTGCCCTTGACCCTGACTGGGGGCCATGGTCTTCAGTTTGGCTGCCTTGCTGCCGGCATAGTTAGAGCAGGCAGGGCCTGGTTTCCCGCTGCCCTAAGAGAGCAGGGACACAGGCTCAGGGTACACTATGTTCATGACAGTGTCCCTGAGGCTGCGTTTGCCTACCCCAAGCAGGGGCGGCAGGGCTGGGGTTGACAACCTGAGTTGTGCTGCATGGCCTGGGTGCAGGCTTGAGGCCAGGGGCAAGGGCGCTGCGCCCCTGCCTGCCTGCCTGCGTGACCGGCCTTCACTTACTGAGGTCCTGCAGCAGAGTAGTAACCCTTACAAGGGTGGACCCAAGACAGGCGACCAATGGTGGGTTCAGGGGTTTATGGGACAAGGTATGGGCAGGGGGATGGGGGTGGGGAGGCGAGCAAAGTGGTCGGTGGTCAGGGGCGGCGTGGAAGAGAAGAGATGAGAGTGGAAGAAGAGAAGGGCAGGAGGATGGAGATGGGGAGGGGAGGACAGGGAGAAGGGGTTGGGGATTCCCGGCCAACTATTTGGCGGGTGACGTCACACACACACACACACACACACACACGCCATTTCGTATTGGGCAACACTTCAGCCTTAGGCATGTGTTGTGCCCATGACCACTGTGGCTGTGACTATGACTATGACTATGGGGCCCTACCCCCTGTTCTGTTGCCTGACCCCTTATGACTTGTTGTCGACTAGCCAGTCTGCCGTGACACACATGCACTGGCGTAGTGGGGTGCTAGAGGGTGTTGGTGGTTTCTAACCCATCGCTAAGTGAGCGGCAGAGGGGCCGTGGTGACTAACCCTTCACCTGGTGAGTGGAGAAGGGGCCAGGTTTACTAACCCTTCACTGAGTGAGGGGAAAATGAGGGGGAAGAAGGTATGGAAGGGAAGGGACACTCCATAGTTTGGATGTGTACAGAGTTGAAGAAACTGGGAATGAAACGGTACAGAGGCCACTGCTGGGTGTTGGTTGCAGGATGGAAGCCAAGGGCAAGGGGCACCTGCCCGGCCCTCAGCCTGCTCTCGCCACCTTCATCAACCGCAGCGACCACCCGCCCAGCCCACCTCCTGGCAAGAACCCCCGTTGCTACGCCAGTGTCATGGTCATGGAGAAGACACTACACCCAGCTGACTCGCAAGGGGCAGGAGGCGTGAGGGCCGCACCCTGAGTGATGTTGTCGTAGGGGCATCACGACACAATGCGTTACGAAGCAGGCCACAGTGCATGCTTACAACGCGACAGGAGCGTCTGCGGGACCATGCTGGCAGGGGTAAATGGAGGGCACCATGCTGGTTCGGGGGGCACTAGAAGGGGAGGGGAGGGGAGGGCGGTTGGCCACCCAGGTGGGTGGAGACAGGCACCAGTGTGCTTTGGCAGTGGTGTCACCATCATCATCACATGACATTCAGCTGCCGGCGGCGCTGCTGCATCATACAGGGCAAAGGTGTGCTACTGGGGCTGAGTTGGAGGGTGAGGTGAGCAAGCATGGGGTGAATGCCAATCCCTACCATGCTTGCTATAGAGACAAGGCTACTGCCAGCTCAGACGAACAGCTCGGAGTATCACCTCGGGATATTGCTCTGGCATTGCAGCGCTGGCTAACTGCTGCCACAGTCTCCAGCTCGGTTTTTGTGGGGCTTGTGGAAGGGGAGAGAGGCATGGATGGAAGGATGACAAGGGTGGCTCCACCAGATGCGATTGGGTGGGCAGGACAGGGTACATGTCAATTGAGCCCATGAGCCTTGCAGTTCTCGGCCATCCAAAGCCTTGATTGCATAGAGTTCCAGCAGCTGGTCATGACTATACCATCATGGAGCACCCCTGTCACATGGTGTTGAATACAAACCCCATGGCTGCATGGGGGGGGGTGCATCCATGCATAACAGAGTGCTGATCAGACCTGCTGCTGGCATGGATGCACATACCTAATGGTACCTTATGGCATGGATGCACATACCTAATGGTACACGCCACATGCACTGGCATGAGATGAGCCCCCCAGCACTCTGACTGACCTTGCATGGCACCGACATCCTTAGCAATATCTACGTGTCGTAGAAACTGCGCACTGCTCAGGCGCGTTCACAATGTCCAGCTGATCAGGTATTCGGTTGATGGTTTGGTCAACTCTTGGTGCTGTTGTCGGCGGCATGAGGTAGTGAAGCTGTCATGGAGTCTCCTACGCTTGCAAGCATGGGTTGCTGTCACATCTCATAGGAGGCACCTCGCAGGTCCCAACCCTCGCACCACTCATCATGGAGGCTGGAGTCAGGTTCCTGGTCATTGGTGACGAGGGGTGCCCGGAGCCATGAGCCACACCACCTTGAATTTCAATGGTTACAGGTGCAGGAGTGGGTTATCAGACAAACAAAAGTTATTCAACAAGGAACAACATGCTTGACTGTGGGTAATCTCACTCAGCTACTACAAACAAGTTGTGGTATCCTCGGTCGCACCCTTGATGACGACAAACCCCACTCCGGTGGCACTCTTTCCTGGGGCTAATCCCCCTTGACCACTGGGCACCTCATCAAAACTAACAGCTTAACGCTTAGAAGGCTACCTGCCCGTTGCACTAGCAAACACTAGTGAACTAGCAACAACCCTAGAGTTCGCCGTGGCTCTAGGGCTGGGGTAGTGAGGGAGGACACCTTGCTGTCAGGGATTCAAGTGCTGGGCGAGCCAGCTGGTACAGGAAGCAGCCGGCAAGGCATGGCCTGATCTTGGGGGTGGGTTATCAGACAGCCAGGACCACTGGGTAAGGGTAACCCCAAATTGTAGAGCAAGGGGTGAGGCCACCTGGGATGCGGTGTGGGACGTATACCTGGACCCCAAGTGGGCACGGCAGCGGCTGAGCCTGTACGGAGCTCAGTACCCGGCAATGGGGCAGTTCAGGATGGTGTGTGAAAGACAAACAAAACTTATTTAACAAGGAACAACATGCTTGACTGTGGGTAATCTCACTCAGCTACTACAAACAAGTTGTAGCAACCTCGGTCGCACCCTTGACGACTACCAACCCCACATCGATGGCACTCTTTCCTGGGGCTAATCCCCCTTGACCACTGGGCACCTCATCAAAACGATCTGTGCCAGCAGCTTGGGGTCCCAGACCTTGAGTGGCATTGGGGGGGGCAGTTGTGCTGGGGCGGCTGCAGAGCGGGGGGAGCTGCGTGTGGCAAGGCGGGGGTGAGTATAGGGAGGGCAGGCTGGGTCAGGTGGGGGAGGGGGGCCTGGGGCTGGACCTGCTGCTGGTAAGCCTTCAGTGGGCTGTCCTAGGAAGGACTGGAGCAGCATAGATGCACAGGACAGCTGTTAGGCAGCACTGCTTGCTGCCCATGGTCATGCGTTTGTTCATCTCCGCCACAACAGCGTCAACTTGCGCTGGGCTGACATCAGGCCGCGCTGCCTCCACGAGGCCACGAATGGCAGCCTTGATGACCTGGCGCCGCTCTCCAACTACCTCTTGCTGCCCACTGGTACTGGCACCTACATACATGGGACGGCATAGCACACGCGCAGCGACTTGATTTAGGGAGTTGCAGTGTCGCGTGGTGCACACTGCGTCGCTTCGTCGGGGGGGGCTAGTCTTTCGTCAAGCTTTGCGGCTTACCGGTTGCACTCTGTGCGGGGCGCTTGCGTTTCTTATTCCGCGACATTTGAGGGATTCAGCAACATTATCCAAGCGCAGTGGCCGTGCGGGGTGGTGCATCAGGTCGCCATCCAACCAGAGTGCCGGCAACCGGAATGAGGCGGAAGTGATATCCATTACACATTTCACACAATTCAGATGCCCTAGGCAAGCACCTTCCACTCCCTCTACAAAATCATAGAAGCTGTCGTGTGCAGGCCATACTGCGCACACGCAAATCTATTTGCGGAACACCCAGATCTCGTTGTGCCTGTTGAATGGTTTGTCTGCAACCAGTGGCAAACACGACATAGACAAACAGGCTTACAGGTGTGTGACAGACGGTGTCAGCATCTGTGTGGCCTGTGACCCCAGCACAGCCAAGGTGTCCCAGGAGCAAGTAGCTGACGTGCCGTTCATAGGGTGGAGGTTGGCAGCAAGACCATAGGACACAAATTGCGTTTGAGCTGGTCTACAGTGAATGACAGACAGTCAAGATGGCCAATGTACATGGGGACCATGGCATGGGCCATTCAAGGTACCACCCATCAAGCCAGCCCAGCTCATGACGTGGCAGTGGGTGCTGACCAACGAGCATCTGGAACGTAAACAAGACCCGCCGCACCACCAGGCTGTGGTCAGCAGCCTCAGCTGCAGCAGCTGGCTACCGCCCCAACACTGCAAGGCTGCTACGCCCACATGGCGGGTATTGAGAGGCGCGTGTAACCAGGAAGGCAGCAGAGGCCAAGGCAGTGGCTCCCCATGACCTGCTGCCTAACAGTGCACTTCAGTGCATTGAGGCCACCTGAATACAGTAAGGGAGAGTACTTGAAGCCCAGGCAGGCCTGGCAGCGGCTGGGGCTGCATGGTGCGGGGGGGTGAGCTGGCTGGGATAAGATTAGCGAGGCAGTGGGAGGCTAGCTAGTGCCTAGACGCCACATTCACGGTGTGACCATCTGTAACCACCCTGTCTTGTGCGCCTCGCAAGCCTAGCAGCTCCTGCAGGAGGCTGAGTGCCTGTCCAGCAGCTCTATGGCTCCGTTTTTTAAACACTGGCATCAGCACCTTGGCCCTCAACCTAGAGCCTTCATCGCAGTGGAACACTAAGTGTGGACCTCTACAAAGCGGTGTTTTTGTTTGTGTGGAGTTTCCATGCACATGGCATACACATGGCATATACATGGCACACACATATGGGTCATGGTCGCCTACCACCTACACTATTGCCTGACCCCGGAGGGCTATGATGTAGAGATGGCATGGCAAACATGCACTAATTGTAAGCTGATGACAGCTCAAGAGGGGGGGCACACTACTGTGCCACAGCAGGCTGGGTCTTGGGTGGCTTGTCTCGCACCCGCTTGTACCCCAAGCCTGGGTACTCGTTGCCCTTGGCTGGCAGCTTCCCCTGCTCTGGCCAGTAGCACAGCTCCAGTGGGCGCCACCTGCTCTCCCCAATGCGCTGCATGTTCAGCGCTGCATTGCAGTCCCTGTCTACCCACGTGCCGGGCTACGGTGCTGGCTTGGCTTAGGCAGCATTGCCCTTGGTGGGCTGGGTGGGCTTAGCCGCCTGCTGCGCTTGGCTGGCATGGGAGTGCTGGGCCCAGGCTCTGAGGTTTCTGGCTGTGTGGCTTCCTGGCTGCTGCCTGGGGCCTGTGGGGGCTTGCGGGGGGCTACTACAGGGCACTACATCAGGCCCCGCACTGGCTGGTCACGCAGCTGGCTCCAGGCTGGACGCACCAGGCGGTGGGCGGTTATACCAGCGGGTTACTCCACCACATCACTCTTGCACCTCCGAAGGTCGGGGGTTCCCAACATGGGGTTGGCAATGTTCATGCAAATACTCTCTCAATTCTGCACCGTTTTCAATACCGTTTATCACATTGAACTCTGCAAAGCAATGCGCGTCATTTGACCATCAGCGCAGGCCATTGGAGTCTTTGCTCGCGTACTGCCACATGTGCCCGCGAACAAATCACAGCGGCGAGACGGGTATCCTTGGGACGGTGAGCCACATCCCTGTGGCGCCATCTATCTGGCGCAGTGAGCGGGTTGTGCACACATGAAATGTCCGGCAAACACCCAACGCGATGCCTGCCGGGCGTGCAAGGCACCTAGACGGGGTGATTGAAACATTGTTTTGCGCTCGCTTCCGCCGAATACACCTTCTGGGTCGGCGCACACTAAAGTATCACCCGGCTTACACCCCCCCTCCTCCACTGTGTCCTCCACTGTGTTGCACCCGCTGCACCCACAGGAAAACGGCCACAAAATGTTTGTTCTTGACCCCTTGGCGCGTTTATTACAACAAACCGCACGTTAAACAGCCCAGGCCTCTATCAGTTTAACATCTTCAAAGTGACATCATGTTCTCCAAGCAAAATCAGGGCCACGGGGCTGTGGGGTGGCAGTTGAGCTATGAAACTTTGCACGCAGGTGGATGGCATGTAGGGGAGTGTAACTCTCAGAGGAGCCGAGTCCAAACTCGGTCATGGTGTGGAGTTGTGGAGTTGTGTGACTGACTGCATGGCTCTGGCCCTGAGATCGGCTAAGGGAGTTGGGGGGTCACAGACCAAAGTGAGCTTTTGCCTTATTTGAGTATGAGCGTGTGTAACAATGTCTAAAAGGAGCTTAACCTAGTAAGTAGCATGCTGTAAGTCCGAATGGTCGAGCTGTGGCATTGCCCTTAAGGTATGGAGAGGAGGTAGGCTCAGTGCCACATTTCCGCAACCGCTCTCCGATCCGACTGCTGCTGTCCACGCGCATGTTTGTGTAGAGCAGCCTAAGTGACGCGCGCGGTCGAAGCGATGACTGCATGCTCCGCAACGGCTCAAATTTGAATCACAAACTTTGATGCTTTGCTGTGCACGGCCCACTGAATGCATGATTATTCTGGATGGGTGAAAGGTAGCTGGCTGTGTTGGCTACATTGTGAGCCATCTAGCATATTATTTGGCACAGTGAGTGCAGAGTTACAGCCGTCCTACTACTAGGGGTCGGTTTCCTGTCATTTTCTGACAGTTGGGAACACCCGACCGAAGGGCACCTCCAAAGGATGTCCGGCAGAACACTGGCATCAGCATGTGGGGTGGGTGGGGGCCCAAGGCAGTGCTCCAAGGGTCATGATGTCTGGCTGAGGGGCAATGTGGCACCAGCCAGGTCAGCTCAGCAGGGGATAGTGGACTACCCACTGCTGGACCCAGCCATGTGCAAGCGCAAGGTGGCAAGCTAGTGTGGAGCCTGATAAGGTGCACCGTGGTGCCCCCGCGCCTCTCGCCACAGCCCGTACGCAGCCAGGCAAGCCCCTCAACCGTTTCAGAGCCTGGGCCCAGTGTTCCCCTCATTCAAACTGCATTGAGTATATTGCAGTCGGCTGAGCGCAATGGCGGCTCAAATCTTGTCATTCATATTCATATGTATTTTACTCATGCGCGCCTCGTTGCGAGCGACAGCCGCGACCGACCTGGCTCAGAAGCACCTGCAGACTGTACCAAGCCATCACATGGTCATGGCAACACATGGTCATGGCAACCAAGCCGTTGTGACAGCCAAGCCGGAGGCACACAAGGCCAAAGTTGCAATGCTGAGCCCCCACTGACTCAGTACAAACGACCTGATCACTTTAGGCATCACAAGGTGTGTAGGCCATTGCTTACCTTGCTACCTACATTGCTTACCTTGCTTGGCAGGTTGTGTCTGATTCCTGTCATGGTGGCTCCTCAGCAGCAACTAGAGGGGTGAGCAGCCCAGGCGCTGCACCAACACAAGCTGCCAGCTGTTGCCAGTGGAGTGATAGCAGAAGGGATAGCAATAAGAGAAACGCACACCAGTAAGAGAAACGCAAGTAGTCAAGGCTGGCAAGGGGACACTGAATGGACTGCAAGTGAAAGTGACAATGAATGCTTGTAATCCAAGGACTTCCTGGAAAACAGACATGTGTTGAAAAAACGCCAAGAGTTCTAAGCGTTCTGGTATGTTCACAGTGTATCCCTGAGCATATGAAGGGCGTGCGCGAGGAAAGCGCAACGAAAGTCTAGACTCTATACAATGCCGCCTGTGTTTAAGAAACCTTTGGTGAGTGCACAGCTACTGCGCGACACACAGTGGAGTACAGAGGAGCATTTGCCCACTTCATGCTTCTGCTACTGCCAGGTTCGCACTGCTGGCAATGCTTATGCGTGTTTCCTGCTGCAGGCTTATGACCCGTCCGCAGCTGAGAAAACTTTGCAAGGCCTGGCCAATAGAGAGAGTAGGCAGAAACATATGCTGGCGGAGCTGGTGTGTACCATTATGAGAGACAAAGCCTGCACGGGTGGGCGGGTAGGCCGAAATCAGCTGACTCGCAAAAATTTGATGCAGGGCCTTGCGGATGCTGAGGGTATTGATGTGGATGATGACGAGGAGCTAGAAAGCTCCGATGTGACTGCCTCACCATTGAAGTCGACATTCTCTGCCACCTCCTCCCCCGTGGCTGCCTGGGTTCAGCGAAAACAGCAACTGATTGACAGTAAGGTATGCATTTGGGTAGGGAATCATTAGACTGTCTCTTTAGTAGAGAGCAGTGTTGTACCTGGCTTGCACAGCAACATGTCCCTTTCCCCTGGAGACAGCATTCACTGGTTTGTGTGGGGAGTGGCCTGCTCATGGATGTTGTCCAACCCCTAAGCCATGTTTAAGGCCTCATGCATGACTGCAGGGACCTGGACGGTACTTGTCAGACCTTCTTTTACGACTTAGCCAGCTCATGCAGGAGCATGCAAACCATGAAGTCTCACAACTCATTGCCGAGGCCCAAGCAGAGCTTGGTGTTCTTGCCCAGGTGACTATGGCTACTGGCTGGGATTTCGTCACACTCCGTGTCATGCAATGTGCATGAGTTAGCTGTGCACCCTTCCGCTTGCAGGAAAACACACACTTGCGGGAACAGATTGAGCAGCTGAGTGCGTGCAGCCCTAGGACAGATGCACAAACAGAGGCTCTGCTGATGCAGTATGAGGAGGACATCCGCAGCTTGCAAGCACGTGTGGCCAGCACTGAAGCCAAAGTTGCTACCCGCGATGCAGCCATCGCACAGCTGCAGCAGCTGATGGCGCAGCAGGACTCAGCGTCCGCTCAAATAGGAGTGAGTGAGAAGCCCCATGGGAAGGGCGATTGGATTGCATGTAATGGAGGAACAGCGGCACAACATCACAGCAATGAAGTGCGCGGCAAGCTCATGGAAATAGATAGCGAGCTGCGCAGCAAATTAGCAAAGCTGGAGCATGAGCTGGAACAGGCTCATGCGACAATTGCAGCAAAAGACAGCATGAACGTCGTGCTGCAAGCGCAGCTGCGGGACGTGACAGCTGGCCGCAGTGCACATGCTGGTGCAGCCGAGGGAGTACTAGCTGAGCAGGTCGAAGCCCTGAAAGCTGCGCTGCATGTGAGTGTCCTAGTGCCAGATGCTTGTTGCTATACCAGTGTCCATGCACCTCACACATGCATCCTAAAACCACAGGCTCTGCACACAGCAGGGCACGGTTAGCAGCCCATTGTAAAGCTTGGCCAGCTTATAGTGCGAGGCATTGCCTGTTGCTCTTTGCACCCACTTCCTCCAGCAACGCTGCCATGGGTGGCAGCTTCTTGCCATACACAAGAGGAGCGACATGGCACCATAGCATTGCTGTTGCCTAACTTGCAGTGTGCTGCTGCCAAGCTGCAGGAGTCTCAGCTGAGGGAGGTGACGCCCCAAGCTGCCATGACTAACCCTGAGGTAGGGCTGCAAGGTTGGCCGTGACCCTGGGGACTTTCATGTGGGCATGGCCTGTTAGGTGGCCGCTTGACAGTCTGTACTTAGGGATGTCAATCACAGCTGTCAATGGTGTTGTGTGAGCGGAGCGGGGGACTGAGCAGGTCGCTGCGCTGGCTCTCATGCCAATAAGCGCTGGCATTGTTGGTGCCAGCCACTTGGGATGCTGCTGCTGCCCATCGATTGCAGGCTGGTGACGCCAAACTTAACCAGCAAATAGCCGCTCTACAGAAGCAGGTAGGTTTTGCAACCGTCAGCAGTCTCACACATTTGAAGGAGGTACCCACCAAGCATCATGCCCTATCCTCAACATGCACCCTGACCCCAGATGCGTCATCGTCATCATCACCTGACATCCACTGCAGCAGCAAGTGCAGATTGAGAGACTCATCTGTGCCCAGTGGGTTGGTGGGCGCAGCTGCAGGAAACAGACGAGCAGCGCATACGCAAGGTCCAAGAGCTTGAGGCAGAGCTGCGGTCGAGGGATGCGGAGCTGCAGAAACTGAAAGGCAGCACAGGCTCAGCCCGCACATTGCAGGCTCAGGTGTGGCTCTGGCAGATGCAGCAGGTGCTCCTAGAACCTGCTAGCTGAGAAACCTGGCTGCATGGCTCATTGTAGTGTGGCTGATGCTATGGCCTGCTGGGCTGTCTATCTGGAAGCTGCTTTGAGCCAGGCTGCTTGCAAGCATGCACAATACGTTTGCAGTGCAAGGGCCCTGTTGTGATGCCTGTGAAGCATTGAAAGGTCTCCAGGCAAGGCCTGAGCATGGCCAGTGGGTGTCTTGGCTATGACTTCCATGCATGACTCTCATCAATTAGTCTCGGTGCAGCTGGGCTGAGCTCTTCCAACCTGCTCGCTGTGCAGGCAAAAGAGCAAGCCATCGCAGCGGTCAGCGGTCAGTTGGAAGCCTTGTATGTATCTGTAGACAAGCTGCAGGCTGCCAGGGAAGGCATCCTGGCTGACCTAATGTCCATCAAGGTACAAGGGGTCAGCTGCAGCACATTCAATGTGTATCATGCTTGATGCCATGTCGCAAATCATTGTATGCTGTCACGCTGGGAGTGCAGCAGCTCTGTGGCAAAAAACTGCCTTGGTCAGCACCTTGGCCCTCAACCTAGAGCCTTCATTGCAGTGGAACAATAAGTGTGGACCTCCCATGCACATGGCATACACATGGCATATACATGGCATACACATGGTCATGGTCGCCTACCACCTACACTATTGCCTGACCCCCGAGGGCTATGATGTAGAGATGGCATGGCGAACATGCACTAATTGTAAGCTGATGACAGCTCAAGAGGGGGAGCACACACTATTGTGCCACAGCAGGCTGGGTCTTGGGTGGCTTGTCTCGCACCCGCTTGTAGCCCAGGCCTGGGTACTCCTTGCCTTTGGCTGCTGGCAGCTTCCCCTGCTCTGGCCAGTAGCACAGCTCAAGTGGGCGCCACCTGCTCTCCCCGATGTGCTGCATGTTCAGCGCTGCATTGCAGTCCCTGTCCAGCCACCTGCCAGGCTGTGGTCTACCCACGTGCCGGGCTGCGGTGCTGGCTTGGCTTTGGCAGCCTTGCCCTGGGACTTGGTGGGCTGGGTGGGCTCAGCCGCCTGCTCAGCGTCGGTGCGCTTGCTGCGCTTGGCTGGCAGGGGAGTGCTGGGCCCAGGCTCTGATGCTGCTGGCTGTGTGGCCTCCTGGCTGCTGCCTTGGGCCTGTGGGGGCTTGCGGGGGGCCACTACCGAGCACCACATCAGGCCCCGCACTGGCTGGTCACGCAGCTGGCTCCAGGCTGGACGCACCAGGCGGTGGTGTACCTCCCCTGCTGGGGGCTTCCAGTCTGCAGGCCTGGTGGCCCTGCGTTTGTTTAGCTGCCTCTCACAGGGCTGCTGGTCATTTACTGCTGAGCTGACCCGGCTGGTGCGGTGCTCATCCACTAGCACCACCCTGCCCCACTGATGGTCTGTGCCCCTGGGCCTGCATACCACCTTCCAGCAGGCCCGAAACACCGATTCAGCACCCCACCCTCCCCTGGTGCCAATGCCCGCTGCGCCAAAGAACACCACTAGCTGCTTGGCACGCCCATGGCGCTCCATGGACCCCCTGCTACAGCATCACCGGATCTTCGCAGTCAAGGGGCATGGGTGGCCCAGTGGGTGGCGGGCAGCGAGGCGGGCACTAGGTGGCCTGAACGTGGGTGGCTCTGGCTCAGGCCCAGGATCCCAGTCCATGTCCATGCTTGCTGGCTGGGCAGGGGCACGTAGGGGGAGTGGGAGTAGGGGTGCAGCATCAAGTGCACGAGGAGGCTGCACCGTTGGAGGAGTGGGGGCGCTGCGGAGTGGACCTCAGCCCACAGCTGGAAGTGTGCCAGGATCTTGCTTCTAAATCTCTTGCAGCCGCGTAGCACTGCGCCACCCGGGACCTTGATGACCTGCAGCGAAGCATTAGCCCACGCTGAGCATGTGCCAGCATACAACAGCTTACAACACAGCTTCCATTCATCCCTTCGCTCCTTGCGTTGTTTGCTCAAAAGGGTGCGCGGACCTGCGCTGGCATGAACAACAGCGATGTGAGCTCACACAGTGCGGAGCTCACAGCACAACACGGTTGCAGCAGACCACAACACGACTACGATGAACCTTGTTTTTGTGGGCTTTCAGTTGGACGCGGCTCTTGCTCCGCCGCTCCCTCAGATGCATTCTGCCACTAGGCTCATACCAGCTCATACCTGCTCATACCCGTGTGTCACTCACTCTCGTACCTCCAAAAGGCACCTCCAAAGGGCACCTCCAAAGGGCACCCCCAAAGGGCACCCCCAAAGGGCACCTCCAAAGGGCACCCACAAAGGGCACCTCCAAAGGGCACCCCCAAAGGGCACCCCCAAAGGGCACCTCCAAAGGGCACATCCAAAGGATGTCCGGCAAATCACTGGCATCAGCACTGGCATCAGCATCAGCTGCCTTGGTCAGCAACGGCTGGATAGCCGTGCAAAAATCAGCATGTGCAGCCTGTTGTTGATGTGCGCAGAAGGACATCTTTAACGACAAGGTGGTGACCCAGATGGTCCGCCTGGTCCGTGACAAGGAAATTAGTTGCGTCCGTAAGGTGGGTTGCCAGCAGCATTGCTGCGTAGCATTTGTCATACTTTGGCGTCAGAGCTCTGGGGTCTACTCAGTGCCATGCAAGCAGGCAGGGTTGGTGTGCAAGACTGCTGAGCCCTGCCTTGTTTGTGCAACCACCTCCTGCTTGGGGAGCTGTTGTTCATCATATGGCCATCCACCAGAAGGCCAGCTGCACCAGGGCATAGACCAGACTTAAACTGTTTTTCATGGTGATACAGGTCTGCCTGAGTTAGCCACCTCCTAACATGCAGCTCCACACGCCCAACCACTGACTTGGCGATGAAGGATGCATGCCTTGCCAGGAAAAGTTGCCTACAACATGGTCAGAAGTGCACTCTCTACACTAACCGCTACAGCAAGCATGTGTGTGAACCCTTCTGGTTAAGGAAAGAGTCACGGCTAAACATTGAGATGTCTGCGTGTTGTTCGCAGCTAAGAGGAGAGACACGCGCAGGGCTGGAAGCAGCCGAGAAGCGTGCCCAGGATGCTGCTGAAGCTCTGGAGGCTGCTAAAGAGCGCTTTGAGCACGAGGTGGGCCCTCCACTGCTGACCCAGCTGCCAGCTGTTGTATGCTCCTCCTTCAGCAGCCAATGTTAGCCTGCTTGCTTGCTACTGGCAGCTCATGCAGCCCACGGTTGTGATGTGGCTGCAGCTGCGCATCAAGGACCTGGAAAGCGAGGGTCAGGTGGCGCACTTCAAGAACAAATGGAAGGCTGAGTGGGAGAAGCGCAAGAAACTACACAACACAGTGAGTTCCTGAGTGCCACTCCAGCAACAGTGCCGCTAGCAGCAGGTGTCTTGAATAAGGCAGGGCATTCCTGTTACCCCTGCCACACGCCATGCCCTCCAGGCTGGCCTGCATGTGTCTGTTCAGCCTTGCTCCACTTTTTTGTCCACATAGAGCTGCAGGCTGATGAGTCCTATGGCACTGATCTGCCCGCCCTTCTTGGTCAAGAGCACTCATGAGTCATGCACACTGCCCAGGTGCTGGAGCTGCGGGGCAGCATCCGCGTGCTGTGCCGTGTGCGGCCCCTGCTGGAGAAGGAGCGAGCTGGCTTGGAGGAGGGGGCACCTGATCCTGTGAAGGTGGGCTCTGCTGCAATGAATGTCTGCTGCTTCACACAGTGCAACCTGTATGTACTCCTTCATGTACTTCAACATGTCACAGTTGTGTGCGCTCTCCTTAATTCAGCTGGCACAGCCTGGCTTGCGTGTATCATCGTGACCACCACAGCCGAGTGACATTCACGGAGTAGTGCTGCTGCTGTGCGCACATGTTTTGATGCCACTTTTCACAGTTCTTGCTGACCGGATGCAACTTGTGAGCATGCCTGCCTGTCTGCTGTAGGTGCTGAGTGACGAAGTTATGAGAATGGCTGGGGAGAAGGCTGACAAAGAATTCGAGTTTGACCGTGTGTTCAAACCAACAGAGGGGCAAGAGCAGGTCAGCAGCTGCAGTGGGTGTGTCAGCTGGTGATGTGCATCCTGTCTTGTCCATACTGTTCTCAACTGATGTGTGTTAGCCTGCAGCCCCAGTCCTAGTCAGCCCTACTCCCAGTGCAAGAGGAGCAAGGATCAGGTCACCATATGGTGTGGGCGGCAAATGTTTGGCAGGCAGGGCACTGCACACCACAGCTCATTGTGGTGGTCCTTGTGGCCATGTGAAGCTGGCTGCTGTGGCCATGTGTACCTTGCTGGTTGTGCCTAAGTGGCTGCTATGTTGCAATGCTGGCCACCTTCAGGTGTTTGACGAGGTGTCCAGCTTAGTGACAAGTGTGTTGGATGGCTACAACGTGTCCATCATGGCATATGGGCAGACAGGCAGTGGGAAGACCTACACCATGGAGGGCTTGGAGACCGACCCTGGGGTCAACTCCCGCGCTCTCAAAGAGCTTTTCAGGTCAGGCCAGCTGCCAGCCCTGCCAGCACCAGCGCAGCACCAGCGCAGCACCAGCGCAGCACCAGCGCAGCACCAGCGCAGCACCAGCGCAGCACCAGCGCAGCACCAGCGCAGCACCAGCGCAGCACCAGCGCAGCACCAGCGCAGCACCAGCGCAGCACCAGCGCAGCACCAGCGCAGCACCAGCGCAGCACCAGCGCAGCACCAGCGCAGCACCAGCGCAGCACCAGCGCAGCACCAGCGCAGCACCAGCGCAGCACCAGCGCAGCACCAGCGCCAGCATCAGCCCAGTGTGCTTTTGTTCTGTTCGGTTGTGGCCCAGGACCCTGGCGTCATTTGTGGCATGAGAGGCAGGCTAGCATGGTGCTGGCTGTGCGCAGACTGGCTGAGGAGCGGGCAGAAGACCTGAAGTACAAGTTCTCTGCCAGTGTTCTTGAGATTTACAACGAGCAGGTGGGCAGGCAAAGGCCATGGTGCTTGTGCTGAGAAACCATTTGTGTACTGTTCACAACAGGCAGGCATGGGATTGTAAGCCTTCTGGTGTGGATATGTGTGTTCCCTGCTATGTTCATTGGTCAGCATTATGAATCAGTGCATGCCCGCTGCCCCTGCTTGCACTGCAGATCTATGATTTGCTGGCTGGGGGTCGGGACCAGGATGGAGATAAGTTGGATGTGAAGCAGGTGCGCTGTGCTTGCAGCGTGCCAGTATGCTGTATTCGCTCAAGTGCATGCTATCTACCACCAATTGAGTCACTGTGCCATTGCCTGCACATTTACCCTGTTGGACTCTGGCCCACCCTGTAACACCTTGCCCCACACTGTCACACCCAATCACACCCTACAGCACCCGCCCTTGACTCTGCAGGCTCCAGATGGCAGCATGTATGTCCCAGGCTGCAAGGTTGAGGATGTGGCCAGCCTGACTGATGTGGCAGCCGTGATGCGGCGTGGCAAGCAGAACCGCTCTACATTTGCAACCAACATGAACGAGCACAGCTCCCGCTCCCACCTGGTGCTGTCCGTTCAAGTCACAGCTACTGCGGTAGCAGGAGGTGAGGCAGGCCTGGGACTGACTAGTATGCCAAGCTTCTTGCCCATTTGACTGCCCAACTGCCTGCCTGGCTGCAATGATATGATGGCGACCCTGACCTGTGGTGTGCCTTGACCCAGGCTCCACCATGCGAGGCAAGCTGCACCTGATTGACCTGGCCGGCAGTGAGCGGATAGGGCGGACAGGGGCGCAAGGTGACCGGCTGAAGGAGGCCCAGAACATCAACAAGAGCCTCAGTGCGCTGGGCGACGTCATCCAAGCCTTGCAGCAGCGCCACTCCCACATCCCCTACCGCAACAGCAAGGTACACACTGCAGTCAGGTCTTGATGAGCCGCTGTGTTGCAGCAAGGTTGGCAGAAAGAATACATCACCGTCTATGGAGGTTGAGGATGTCAAGCTGTCATGGCTTGGTGGGGTGTGATAGGGCTAAAGCTGAACATGGTGTGAGAGCCTCCTGACAAATCGTGTCTGGCTGCAAAAGAGTACAGCACTGCCTGGCACAGCAGTTGGCTGGTTTCCTTATGTTCCTGCATGTGTTCTTTGATAACCACATAATCTCACACCCTGTATGTGCCTTGTGTCTGTGTTTTCCTGCTGCAGCTTACTCGCCTTCTTGAGGACTCGCTGGGCAGCAGCAGCAAATGCCTGATGGTCGTCAACGTCTCTCCTGCGTTGGAGAACGTGGCAGAGACCAAGTGCTCCCTCGAGTTTGCATCAAGAGCACGCAAGGTGCATGGATCAGCAATCACAGGGGTTGACACAGTTACTCATAGGTGGACCCACATCACACAAAAGCTCCAAGTGTCAAGTATAAAACCTTCTGACTGACATGCACATTGCATATTGTTGCACCTGGTTGGCCCATCTGCTGGCCTGGCTTGTTAAAAGCGATAGCCCCTGCCTGGACTAGTTAATCTGCCTTGCCTCTCAGCCCACTGAACACCTGGCGCAGATCCTGAACACACTACTCATTGCAAGACAGAGCCACAGAGTTATGCCACTGTCTGGGTTGTGCACAGTTCCAGGGCCATTGGGTGTGCTCGTCTGGAATAGCAGCAATGTCTGTGTGGCACTGGTCTGAAGTCAGGACCAGAGCCTGCATGCTCCCAGTCTATGGCTGCTGATGCAGCGGCAGCGGTTTGAACCCAGGCTTGTCTTAGGTAAGCACCCCTGTCTGCCTGGTCACCACGCACCAGCTGCTCTGGTCATGTGCATGCAGGTGGAGTTGGGCAAGGCACGGCAGCATGTGGAGTCCAGCGCCACCGCGAGTCTAGCACCTTCACCCAGCATCTTGGGGGCAGCATTGGGTTCGTCGCGGCCGCCTGTCCACACCACCTCCCAATCTTCACGCAGCAATTCTGGGACTACCCCGGAGCACAGCCTGCGCAGCAGTATTGCTGCCAGCACCGGCTCAGCCCAGGGACGTGGCAAGCTGGGGCGGTGACGTAGTGTGTTTCACGCATGCCAGTATGAGATGCACGGTGTCACTCTATTGTAGACCGTCACCTGCACTGCCACACACCTTGCAAGCACTTGCATTTGTATTGTTGCAATTGTATGTGTGCACAATGTGCTGTGGAAAGCTGTGCATGCGGGCCTCTCGACACATTTAGCAGCTGCAACCGCTGAGACTGCTCTCCATGCCATTATGACCATGAGAGGGGTGCCATGTAGCGTTGGTAGAGTCATTCATACTGAGTTGTCCTTGACTGCTCAGCTGCTTAGCTTGATTTCTTCTTGCCACTCATTGAGACCTGCTCTCTACTTTCTAAACTCTGTTCAGTTTGGAGCGAAGCCGTGATCCATGTTACTACCACAGTATGTAATGAGCACAAGAACTATCCTCAAGGATGAAGCTCCCAAAGTGCTGTTCACATGCAATCCGTCCACAAAAAAATCAAGTTGATCATCTTCAATAGTATTGCAGGCTGTCTGCGCAACTTTGTAGCCCGCAGCTATGCAGGTTGGTTATGGCAGGCTAACGCAGCGGCATCTTCGGGGAAGAGTCAGCAACGTGCGGGTCCAGGCGGCGGGCAGTAGCTACGGCACTCTGTTCAGGGTAACCACCTTTGGCGAGTCGCACGGCAAGGGTGTGGGGTGCGTCGTGGATGGCGTGCCGCCCCGCCTGCCCATCAGCGAGGAGGAAATTCAACTAGAGCTTGACAGACGGAAGCCAGGCCAGAGCATCATCACTACTCCCAGAAAAGAGGAGGACATCGCCGAGATTTTGTCAGGGGTTGCGGACGGGGTTACACTGGGCTCTCCCATTGCCGTACTTGTGCGCAACAAAGACCAGCGCTCGGGAGATTACAGCGAGATGTCCGTGGCATACAGGCCTTCCCATGCAGACGCCACTTATGATTTCAAGTATGGCATCCGGGCTGTAGCAGGTGGTGGCCGGTCCTCAGCCCGCGAGACCATTGGTCGTGTTGCAGCAGGGGCCATTGCCAAGAAGCTATTGAAGGTTATTGGCAACACAGAGGTGAGCAGCCACCCACTGGCGCTGCCTCGCAAGCATTGGACCTCAGCACATCAGATGCTACTGTAACATGTGCTCAATGCACTAATTGCTGTGGTCAGCATGTCTTAAGTCACCGCCATGTTTGCATTGCCCATGCTGCCCATGTCGTGCAGATCTTAGCATATGTCAGCGACGTCATGGATATTGGCAGCGAAGTAGACCATGCTACTTTCACACTGGCTGACGTGGAGTCGAACATTGTGCGCTGCCCTGACCAGGCAGCTGCAGCCAAGATGATTGACGGTGCGGACCCAGAGCCCACGGCAGCAGGGAGCTGGAGCATGGCAGTGGCTGGCCCTGAACAGTGGCTGCCCTGGGGCAGTGGCTGATCCTGGCAGTGGCTTGATCCTGGCAATGGCTGCCCTGAGGCAGTGGCTGGCTCCGGATAGTGGCCTGCCATTGCAGAGACTGGTTTAGGCAGCAGCCTGAAGAGCAGCACCAGTGCGACTTTCATATCCTGAGCAGGATGTTGCATGCGGGCTGGGTCAGCCAAGGATGATCTTGCTACCACCGACTGTGTCATTAAGGCAGAGCAGGGTGTGTGGCAGTGCTGTGGCTGACCAGCAGCCAGGCCAAGGCACAGCAGGCCAAGGCGCGGCTGTGTCCACCAGGCACATGGCACTTCCCGCTCTGCATGGCAAGCTAGTCAGGGCAGCAGCTTACACTAAAGAGGAGAGAGAGTGTGTGTGTGTGTGTGTAGCGTTCATGTCGAGCACAGCCCCTGTAGCCCTTGATGGCGCTGGCACAGAGGCACTGCCACGGCCCAGGCCATGGGACCAGCTGACAGCACAGGGTAGCACTGGAGCCCGAGCGGGGCCGCCAGCCACTACCCAGCAGCTGTAGCTATGCTGCGGGTGGTGGTGCGCCACTGCCCTAGCATTCGCTGGCATGCCCAGGCCCACCTGCAGCTGGGATGCCCCTGTCTCACTGCTCCGCAACCAAACACCTGCCAACCGGGCCCCCGTCCCCCACCACACTCCTCCCTATCCACCACCACCGCCTCGCCCACCCCCCCTTGCCCTCCTGCCTGCTGGCTTGCCTGTCTGATGGCTGGCCTGCTGACCCCCCCCCCCGCCCTGCCCTGCCCTGCCCTGCCCCTCCCCCCCGCCCCTTGTGGCTGCAGCCATCAACGCAGTACGCACCCGGGGCGAGTCTTGCGGGGGCCAGGTCACATGCGTGGTGCGCAGCTGCCCCAAGGGCCTGGGCTCGCCTGTGTTCGGCAAGCTGGAGGCAGAGCTGGCCAAGGCAATGCTGTCGTTGCCAGCAACCAAGGTGCTGAGGCACATAACAGGGCCAGGGGCAGGAGCTGCAGGAGCAGGAGCAGCGGCGTATGGCACCATCAGCGGCAGCAGGGATGTGGTACACCAACAGCAGGGGCGCCAGGGGCAGCAGGAGCAGCAGGGGCTGTAGGGACAAAGGCAGGACAGGGATGTGTTAGTCTGATGCTGTGAGTGCTGTGGCTGCCTGCCATTCTACTGAAGTTGTTACTGCAGCTGCTGGCTCTGCCCTGGCAGGGTTTTGAGATTGGCAGCGGCTTCCAGGGCGCACGTATGCTGGGCTCTGAACACAACGACGAGTTTTACATAGCAGAGGATGGCCAGGTGGGCCTAAGGGGCCTATGCCTCCGTGCCCTACACCACCCACCCCACCCCACCCCACCCCACCCCACCCCACCCCACCCCACCCCACCCCACCCCACCCCACCCCACCCCACCCCACCCCACCCCACCCCACCCCACCCCACCCCACCCCACCCCACCCCACCCCACCCCACCCCACCCCACCCCACCCCACCCCACCCCACCCCACCCCACCCCACCCCACCCCACCCCACCCCACCCCACCCCACCGCACCGCACCGCACCGCACCGCACCCCACCCCACCCCACCCCACCCCACCCCACCCCACCGCACCGCACCGCACCGCACCCCACCCCACCCCCCACACATCCTGTGCTACCCTGCTTCACTGTGTGGCACAGCCATATGTTGGCGTTGCGCAGGTGCGCACCCGCACCAACCGCAGTGGAGGGGTCCAAGGCGGATTGTCTAATGGGGAGGACATCGTCATCAAGGTGGCCTTCAAGCCCACCTCTACCATAGGGATCAAGCAGAAGACGGTGCGTTGAAGAGGGGCAGTGATAGGGGCAGGGGCAATAGGGCAGGGGCAATAGGGCAGGGGCAATAGGGCAGGGGCAGGGGTTAGTGTGCAACTGATACTGCAAGGGATGCTGAAAACAGCTAAGTGGCTGTTTCTTTGAAAAAGCCAGCTTGTTCCCAGCATGCACCCGCAGGTTCTGCTCTACCCAGGTACAGCCATGTCTCCCTCCCCTGCCCTCATGCCCCTGCCCCTGCCCATTGCAACCTCCCTTCTGCCCTGCGTCTCTACCTCTAGCCAGGCAGCAGACCAGCTGCCCCACTCCACTGCTGCCCTGCAGGTCACCCGCGAGGGCCAAGAGACTGACCTGCGGGCGCGTGGACGCCACGACCCATGCGTGGTCCCTCGCGCCGTGCCCATGGTGGAGAGCATGGTGGCACTGGTGCTGGCCGACCAGCTGCTGCAGCACTACGCCCAGTGCGAGCTGCTGCCACGGTCTGGGGGTGCGGTGGGCGTGGACTCTAAAGTTCTCAAGCAGTTTGCACGCACCTGAGCAGCACAGCACCTCCTCACCTCCTCACCCTGACTGCCCGGTAGTCAGTGCCGCCTTGGACCAGCTGGCGATCTGCACTTGCAGTGAGGCACCTGCAGTTTGCTGCCTGGGCTTTGCCACGTCCTGGCTCCAAGCCAGCTAAGTCTTGACCGCTGCAAACCCTCCCTCCGCTCACCAGCCAACCTTGGTGGCGGCGATGGGGTAGCAAGGATGGGAAGCGGCAGCTGGATGAGTCTTTGAAAATACATGCATGCGCCACTAGCCATGTATACTAGCCAGATTCGTGCAGGACTGGGACATCCCCTGGCACATGTTACCCACGCAACACCGCTTGGGCTTGGCCAAGACCTGGCTGACTTGTATGATAAGGTTGTAGATAGGTTCTACAACAAGCACGAGTTGGTTGGGTTGATTGCTGAAACGGGTGCCGAGAGTGGCAGGTCACGCAAGTAGGGTAGGGGCACAGAACCCTGTTGACCACTTCATGTTTTTACACGGCAGTGCGCAAGCCAGACAAACAAAACTTATTCAACAAGGATCAACATGCTTGACTGTGGGTAAATTCACCCAGCTACAACAAACAAGTTGTAGCATCCTTGGTCGCACCCAGTGCGCAAGCCAGCTCAGTGTTGACCGCTGCAGACTCTCCCTCAGCTTATGTGCGCCTGCCTCGGATGGGGCAGTTGGGCAGCTTAGACTGGGATGTGGCAGTTGCATGCGTCTTTGAATTTCCACGCCACCAGCCACCTGTTCATGCAGGACTGGGGTCCAGGTCTGCTGATCGTGTGTTTACTGGTCTCACAGCACTTGCATCCCAGCCTCGGGCAGAGCTGTTGTGGTCCAGGCAGCGTGGTTTGAATGGTGTGTGGCTGCTGTAGCTGTGGGGCATAGGGCTGCAGGAACAGCAGTCAGGCATCATGCTGCGCACGTCCCCCTGCACTCAAAGGCAGCCCTGGTGCCACTGTCAGGCACTCAGGCGCCTGTACACCAGCAGGGACGGTGGCCCACTCACATCCAGCCTGACCCACTCCCACCTGACCCTCACTCCCACCCCGGGACTGCGGCCAAGGGACACGATCCACCTCGGCTGGGTGGCCTCCTCCTGAAGCTCATGCTGGTGGCGAGGGCTCGGGAGGGGCGGAGCGGTTGTGTCTGGTTGGAGCTTTATAGCCGTGGCTGTGGCCATATGAGTATGACACCCGTCACGGCGGTTGTGGGTGAGCACTGCCCTGAGTTGAGGGAGGCTTAAGCCTGGTTCTGGAGAGATGGCCTGCAATGTTGGAGTGAACTAGACGATACTTTGTTTCTGCTGAGCTGCATGCTTATTGCGAGCGGCAGTGCGTCGTTGAATTATTAGGATAAGCTTGCCTTCTATAGGGGTAAGGCACCTTGCCATCGGGGCCCTAACACACGATAGCAGCAGTTGCGCTTCCGGAGGCTGAGGCTGTTCGTCATGAGTAGTGCGCGTTGCGTATTGTTATTGTTATGCCTCATTTGCTGCCGCGTCAGTGTAACCAAGTGGGGGTGCAACGACAGCATCAGTTATGCCAATGTATTGTTGTGCTCCGTTAAATGGAACGACGGGCAGTCAGGAAGATGACCTGCATATGCCCTGTGGCAGCTACCCAAGTTACATAAAGATTTGCTCGTAGACCAATGCATACCATATCTTATTCTCCCTGACCTGATCATGATGGTCTCCAACTACGCCCATCGCCATCAGCAAGACGGCGCAGCACAGCCCAGATTCCCGTAAGAATAAAGTGCGAGCCGTCCTTAGCAACTGCATCACAGTCCCCATGCAGCTGCGCACACCATGCAGCCACAGCTCCCGCCGCAACCATACCCACTGCTGCCAAATGCTGTGCCGAGGTCCATGGCTCTGCTGAGACCAGCAAAGTCAGACTAAGACCGGCGGGCCTAGCAGAGGCTGGCTCTCCACTCTCAGCACAGGGTGTCACAGCCAGTGTCGCTACAGCCCATGATCTGGAACGGTGCAGATCTGCACAGTGGAGTGCTTGATGCCGCGCTTCCGGGCAAACTGCTCCAACCGCTGCAATACCTGCAGGCCACACAGTAATGGCAACACGCACCACACCAGGCATGGACGTCGCAATACAAGCACTATGCAGCAGCAGCAGCAGCAGCAGCAGCGGCTGCTTTGGGGGCATTTAGTCTGTCAGTGGTGGCTTGGCTTGCCTGCCACAACTCTCTTCAACGCCCACCTTGATACCCACCCCAGGCTAATCCTTGCCCGGCCCCTACCTAGGTGATATGATGCTTGTCATGGTCAGTTCCGACCGCTTAGTTCTAACTGCCTTACTTCAACCACTCATTTCCAACCGCCTAGGTCCAATTGCCTAGGTCCAACAACCCTAGTTCCGACCGCCCGAGTAACTGCAAGAGCGTGCATAGCGTGGGGCAAGGCAGCATGGCAGCTCCACTCACTTGGTCTGAGCGTGCGTTAGGGTCCGCGTAGACATGGGCGGTGAGGATGGGCAGCCCCATGGACAGGTTCCAGACATGCAGGTCGTGCACATCCCTCACCCCCTCGATCTGCACAGCCAGGGCCAGCCAGGATCAGGGCAACACCCTGTACCTTGGTGCATGGTGACCAGTGGGTCATCATGCAGGCTGGTGTGAGGCACTTCCTGTCAGGGTGCAGTGGGTGAGCTGTGCATGGTGCGCAGTGGAGTGGGTCCTTGTGCACGGCGGTGTGGACTGGTGGCCATTGGAGTGCCATGGGTGCGCAGTGAAGAAGCACTTGCACCAGCACCAGAAGCACGATGCACGCATCAGCTGCAGAGTAGGGCATCCCACACAAACACTAACACTAGGTGGGTTGCCACGTGGGCAGGCAGGAGGGTGTGGGTCAATGTGAGATAGCCTGTCACCATTTAGTAGCAGCTGACCGCTGTTGGCTTGGGCCCCAGTGAAGGTGTGGGCTGCTTGTGTGTGGAGTAGGTGGTGGTAGGCTTGAGGGTGCCATGTGTGTGCCAGCTTGGCAAGCAGGTGAACTAAAGGAGCAGGGAAGCCAGCAGGAGGCTCAGCGAGAGAAAACAAGGAAGGGGTGGCTCACATGGCAGCCCTCCCTAGACATGGCTGTGTTCAGGGCGCGCACTTTGACTGAAACAGTAGGGAAGCTAGCAGGTTATTCAGCAGAAGAAATCAAGGAGGGGCACCCAGGGATGCGGCTGTGTTCAGCACCTTGGCCAGCAGGAGCAGCAGCAGCAGGCGACATGCAGCAGGCAGGGGGAAGGCAGGCCTGCATAGCGGTGCTTCCCTATCGTCCAGTCAGTGGCAGGACAGCAGGCAGGCTGGGCGCGTCTGCCTACACCTAGCGAGCTCCCTGGCATGCTCTAAGCCAACATGGGCGGAGCCATGCTCCTAACCTCTGACCCTGCACCCTCCACATGTTGTCCTTGCTGTCCCAGCTGCCAAGCTACACAGCCAATGCCAGCATGGGAGCCTCTCCAGCATCTGGCTGGCCCAGGCCGCCTGGCTGACCCACTGCCACAGCCTTCCACTGTCCAGTGCCACAGCTGCTGGTCATGCTGCCCTGCCCCTTGAGCATGCCGAGCTGCAGACTGCTGGCCCCCCACCACCATGCCCACCTGGCCCATGGCCTGCATCATCTCATGGATGTCGTGCTGCACTGGCGTGCGCTCCATGAGGACGTGGATGATGTCCTGGATGATGGACTTCGTTGTGAGCAGCTGCGGCCGGAAAGGGGGATGACTGGCATGAGCAGGGAGAAATTCATGGGGGCTGCTGCTGTGAGGGCTGGTGAGAAAGGGGGCCGGCCAGCTGGCTTGTCAAACTGGACATGACGCTATGCGACGTCATGGCAGCAGCAGAGCATGGCAGGATCAGGGCTTTGAAGGCCCGCCTGGGCTGTCCATAGCCTTGATGGATGGGTGGCAGCCACAGGTGAACTCATGGTGTGTCGTAGGTGAGCAGTCGCATGACAACAGTTTGCAGTGAAGGTGTTGTGCGTGGACCTGTGTTGGCCTGAGCGGCACCTGCTGCTGCTGATGGGATGGGTGTGAGTGAGTGTCTTGTACTTGTTTCAGCAAGCCACACACTAGCACCAGAGGAGAGTGCAGGTGAACTGAGCAGGCGCTGCTCACCACTAGGCCAGCGAAGAACAAGGTGCACAGCGGGTCAGCAATCACCCAGCGGGGGTCATCCTGCAGGCAGGGTTAGTAGGACAGGCCGGGAGCTCACTTGTGCACCTCATCCCAGGGCTCCCAGGGCCCCTGCACCCCCTGGGTGGCTGAGGGCGAGGCAGGGCAGCACAACACCAGCTGCACAGGCTAGTGACGAAGTGCAGAGACGGGCAAATGTGTGTGGGAGGAGCAGCAGCAGCAGCAGCAGCAAGGGTCGGCCAAGCAAGATACCCGCATGCACCACCTGTACATGCTGTCCTCTTGCAGCCCAGTGCTCACCACATCTTGACACAGGTAGCCTCTCAGCTGCAACGCATGTCCTCTCCTACTGCTGCAACCCAACCAACTCGTTTGCCGAGCCTACCTGCCCCTGCCTCACCGTCCGCCTTGCTTCCTACCAGCTTCTCCCACAGCCCTGAGGCCTGCCTTCCACTCCTGCCTCTGCCCTGCCTTGACTGAGGCCTTGGCACTCCCCCTGCCCTGCCACCCACCTCATGTAGCCAGATCAGCAGGCCAGCGATGACCACCCCCACACTTTGGAGCAAGTCCCCAATCACATGGAGAATCGCGCCACGCAAGTTCATGTTCTCGTGGTCGTGGTCATGGTCATGGTCATGGTCATGGCCATGCCCATCTCCATGTGCATGCTCATGCACATGCCCGCCATGGCTGCCATTGCTGCTGCCATGGCGGCTCGGGCCTGTCTCGTTCACCACAACTACTGCTACTGAGACTGGAGGGGTTGCTGGCTGTGTGGGAGCATGGCCATGGTCATGCTTATGGTCATGATCGTGGTCATGGTCGTGATCATGGGCATGATTACAGCTGCCGGCCTCAGCAGTGACTGCCGTGCCTCCAGGTGAAGCAGCTTGCTGTGCTGCCTGACGGCTGGCATCTGCCTGGTCTGCATGGCCATGGCCGTGAGAGTGACCACCCACACCATGAGCATGGGTGTGACCCAGCACGAGTCCCACCACGATGTTGAACACCACCCCGGCAGAGGCCAAGATGAACATGACTGCAGACAGGCGGACATGGTGACAGTCCAGGTGTCAATGGGGCTGAATGAGCAGGGTGGGTCAGCAGGGAGCCCCAAATGGGGGCATGCTACCTACCTTGCTGAGAGGAACCATGGGCAGGGGATGGGTCGACTCGTGACTGGTGTGCCTAATATATGTAGTGGCAGGCAGTGCTCAGTGAGAGAAGAGGACAGCAGGGTACTTGAAGGTCTGATCAGTTTCAATAGCCAGTCTGTGAACTTACGCTTGCCATTCACAGGTTCAGGAGTGATAACCCGCTGCACTGCCTCCCAGACCAAAGCGCCTGTCACAGCCCAAATGATGAGAGTGGAGAACAGGGCACCAATGATCTCTGCTCTGTGGTAGCCAAAGGAGTAAGAGTGGTGCGACCTCCATGTCACTGCCCATGAGGCAAACAAGGCAACTGCGTAGCCCGCCACGTCTGACAGCATGTGAGCTGCATCTGACATGATGGCGACACTGCAGGCATCAGAAATACGGGCTGAAGATGAAGGCTACAATTGCAAGCCGACAAAGCCGTTGCTGGTGGCACTGGGACAGGCCATGACCATTACCTGCGCGCATAGTAGCCGCCTACAACCTCGACGACAAGGAAGATGCATGACAGAATCAGAGAGACTAGCAGCTTGTTGCGCACCTGCCGGCAAGACAACAGACCTGTGGATTCAAAAACCATCACTAGTGCAGAGCGATGGTGCGATTCTTTGCAATTATCAACGCACCGAACGTTGGGATGCGCTGGCCTGCTTGTTGCCGTTACTAAGAAAACAGCTTTCGTGGAGGATGCATTCTGGAACAGGACGGGATGAAACCAGGGTTCATGACTGCGTCCATTCTAATATGGATCACGTACGCGAGGAGAAAGCATCGTGCTCACCGGCGGCCTTAAGTCCTGCTCCCCGAACTCGACCAGGGGACAAGAGCGGGATTCGTGCATCATCTGACATCTTCCGCTTGCTGGTGCTGCAATCCGTAGCCTCGGCGAAATGTAGGTGTATTCTCAGCATGGCCGCATGCTGGTTCTATTGTCGAGGAACAAATCCCGTCAATGACCAACTGTAGGCGCTGCTGTACTGCGCGTGGTGGACGGTCTGAGTGACTGGTACTCTTATGTGCACAGCTGAAGTCGGCAGTCTGCGGTTGAGGTGGGCATAGTGGGCAGAGCAGGTCAGTGGCTCCCTTGTCCCTCACTAGGGCCTCCGTTTGAGCCGGACCATTAGGGACCAGTAGTGGCCACTATAGGGTATACTAGGGACCACTTGTTGTCACTAGTGGCCCGACTCAAATGGTGTTAATGGGCTGTGTGGAGTATACCCAATGCACATGGACATGGCGATGAGTGCCTACCACCTACACTATTGCCTGGCCACGGTGTAGATTTGGCTTGACAAACATGCGCTTCAAATTGGGGGGCACATAATACTGTGCTTCAGCAGGCTGCAGCTGGGCTTTGGGTGGCTTGTCTCACAGCCGCTTGTAGCCCAGCCCAGGGTACTCCTTGCCCTTGGCTGACATAGCTCCCTGGTCTTTCCAGTAGCACAGCTCCAGTGGGCGCCACCTGCTCTCCCCAATGCGCTGCATGTTCAGTGCTGCATTGCAGTCCCTATCCAGCCACCTGCCAGGCTGTGGTGCTGGCTTGGCTTTGGCAGCCTTGCCCTTGCCCTTGCCCTTGCCCTTGCCTTTGCCCTTGGTGGGCTGGGTGGGCTCAGCTGCCCGCTCAGCCTCGGTGCGCTTGCTGGTCAGTAGCCCCGACCACCTGCATCAGGTTGTCGACAGTCCACTAGATCATCATCATAGGCCTCTATACAACCCGTGCAGCCTGAAGTAAAAGCAGGGGCACCAGCAAGGGTGGTGATAGAGGCAGTGATAGGGGTAGGGGCAAAAGGGAAGAAGGAAGCTATTCAATGGTGGGCTGCTGGGTGGAAGGGCTTAGGGAGATGAGGTGCCCTATGCCCTTCCCAAGGCGCCCTGCCACCTATGCCAGGGTCCAGGGCTAGCACGAGGCCAGCAGCGAGCCACTGACGGGGGTGGCCAGCAGTCAAATGTTTCACCCTCTGCAGCGTACAACTGTGCCAATGATCATGATGTCACATGACATGCTGCCTGGCTGCAGTTCTGCCATTGTCGCGGTGGGTTCAGCCTTACTCAACAAGCTCGGCCCAGCCCCCCTACCCGTGCCGTTCCACGTCTCTGACCCAAGCGGCCGCCACAGATGAGTGTTGCACTGGACTTATTTCGTGGAGTTGCTCCAAACAGCAGTGCAGTTCAGCATTCTTGCCATACAACCTACATGCGAGCTAGAGTGGGGTTCTATGAAACGCTTCGACACAGATGAGTGTAGGCACACGTGCGCAGGAGGTCGAGTGGTGCGAGAGACGAAGAAGCCCCTGGGCTGCTGTCCTCAAAGTCCTGCAATGAACAACACCGTATAGACATGCAGTATGCTACATGGATGGAGCATGGGGCCGGCATTCACTCACACGACATGACACTACATATTAATTCTCATATTTATTAGGGTATTTGTCAGGAGTCCCCAACATGGGGTTGGTAATCTTCATGCAAGTACTCGCTACATACTGCACCGTTTTCAATAGCGTTTGTCGCATTGGCAGCTGCGAATTATTGCGCGTCTCCTGGCAAGCGGCGCGTTACCTTTTGCGAGTGAGGCCATGCCGGCGCAAGCGATCGCGGACACACCTCAGCTGCTCACCATCACTTGCAGTAGTGGTATGTAGCGGCATCAGGGATAGAGCTGCGCCTGCTATCGAGCAGGAAGTACAATCAATGTTCAGCCCGCCAGGCTTGCTCCACGAGTCTTTCATTGGTGCAGGCGGCGTCGGAAGACCGTCGTGGGGCAAGTTACTGGGCGACATTGCAATATACGCGGAGAATGTGCGTTTCTCTCTAGCCAGTCATGCAGAAAAAGGGACCCCCTTCCACAAACTGGCATGTTGTGAGCTGATAACACAGAATATCTAGAATGTGGCTCTGTAACTTTGTTCCTTACTCAACGACACAGTTGTTGGAGAAGAAAGCACGGCATTCCATTGAGTAGGCATGTGGGAACATAAGTTGGCGTGACCTAACTTTGCCTTGCAGTGCTGGCTAGCCCAACCGGAACCCTTCCAGCCCCCCCCACCCCCAGCACCGCACTCCCCCCCCTGCCCACCCCTCCCCACCCCAGCCCCTCCCTCCCACCCCCTCCCTGCCCCTCTCTGCCTCAGCCCCGCCCTCCCACCCCCTCCCACCTCCAGCCCCGCCCTCCCTGCCCCTCCCACCCCCAGCCCCGCCCTCCCACCCCCTCCCAGCCCCTTCCAGCCTCAGCCCCGCCCTCCCACCCCCTCCCAGCCCCAGCCCCGCCCTCCCACCCCCTCCCACCCCCAGCCCCACCCCCCCCACCCCCTCCCACCCCCTCCCAGCCCCAGCCCCGCCCTCCCACCCCCAGCCCCACCCCTCCCACCCTCAGGCGTTCCCAACTACCTGAAAACCACCCCCCTGTGATACGAAGCCCGTATCTCCGCAGCCACTCAGTCAAAAATATATGTAAACAGTGCTTTGAACAGAGGAGAGTCATATCTACGAAATGGCAGACGCAGCAAAAACTATCTCGCTCTCAGTGGTGCTCAGTGCCTGTCCAAAGATAAGCATTTGAATTCATGCGATTTCGCCACATGCGAGGCGCGCCGCACTAGCACGCTTCGCCACGCTGTTGTGAGTGGCACCTGCAACACGCAGCAGCAGTCGGAACATGTTTTGCTTTTGGCATGTGGACGCGACGACGGCAGTCGTGACGACTGGATATCACTATGAGCCTTTGGAGCTGCTGCTGGCGCTAGTGCATTACCGGCTGCTCTACTACGCTTAAACAAGGTGCTAGGTGCAGTACGTGGTGTTGTCTCACCTTGCTTTGCTGCCCTCGACTTGTTAGCTGCAGGTGCCCCACGCTTACGGGACGTGCTTGCCGCTGCCAGCTGTTGCTGCTGCTGAGGGGGTGCACCAGCAGGCTCAGCCAGCTCAGGGGTGGTGCCTGCAGGTGTCAGCTGCAGCTGAGGGGGCGCAGCTGCGGCAAGCTTCCCACGGATGTGGGTGCACACGTGGAATTCACGCCCAACTGTGGATGTCTTGCCTGGCCGGTGAGGGTTGGGGAGGACGCACTGCTCAGAGACGAAGAACTGTCGGCACTTGGAGAGGGCACGGCGGCTGACACCGGTCTCTAGATGCAACCTGACGGTGCTCAAGCAGTGGTGAGCATTGTAGGGTGCAGTCCGGGCTGCTGGCCTCCCCATAGGGCTCTCTTGAGTTGGAATGAAGATGTCAGTTGGTGAGGGTGCTGGGCTGAGCTGCTCCGCCATGCTGCCCATGGGCCGGCCATGGCTATCCAGCCTTCCGTAGCCAGCCTCTGCACACCGCCTCAACACCTCCACTGAGACGGGGTGTTGCTCCAAAACCAGCAGCTGCTGCCTCTGCTTGAAGGTGAGTGGGGAGCGGTGGGGGCGGTGTTTGTTCCGGTAGATATGCACCTGACCCTGGAGGCGGTGTCGAGCAGCCCGTAGGGAGTGATTGGTAGCTGCCGCTCTGCATGCCACCTGCTGCAAAGCCGTGTGCTCACCCTGCAGGCTTTGATGTGCTGCCTGCAGGTCGCCTAGGTCGCCCTGCAACCCATCCACTGTGCCCATAAGGGACTGCTCCACATCCCTCAACCGCTGCACCTCAGCCTGCAGATCACGGTTTGTCGCTTGCGCCGTACAAGCTGCAGCCTTGATGTTGTTAGGGCAATGCAGATAGCCAGCCCTTGGCGACTTGTTTAGTGCATAGAGCTGAGCACTCTTGGCCTTGCTTAATCTCTTCTTTGTTCTCTTCATGGTTAGGGATTGAGAGGTGGGTGGGTGAGTGGCTGAGCGGGGCTACGGGCTTGGCTCGGTGGTCAGGGTGATGGGGGGTGATGGATACGGAGATGGGTGAAGGAGAGGTAGGGGGGAGATGGGTGAAGGAGAGGTTGGGGGCAGGAGGCTGATGGCAGGCTGGGAGGAGGGGCTACTGGGAGCTGGGCGGGGTAGACGAGGTTGGGAGATGGTGGGTTAAGGTGTGTTGGTGGTGGCCATGTGGCGGAGTGGTCAGCCAAGCTCAGTCGGCTCCTCATGCACCTGTAGCCATCAGCATGTGTACCTTGTAAGCGGTCCATCTTGTCACATACAGACCCAATGATTGAGTTGCATAGTGCCATGGACGCGTTAATGAGTATGCTACAAAAGATTCGTGTGAGGCCAGGCTGTTGTTCAATGGTTGAAAACATATAGCGGGTCATAGCTCGGACAGCGATACAGCGATTTCGCACACGAATTTGGGTTTCTTCACATCCTCGCCAAGCGGCCTGCACCATCAGGAACCTCGCGCAGCCATGTTTGCCGGACTTCGGTGGTGTGCGCCACCGACATGTCGTGCATCGCTAACGGATAGCCAAGGACGTAGCTTACCGGTGTAGCTAACCACGGTCTGCGATTGGGACACATTCGGGGTCACATGTGGCTGCCCGCATCGAAAGACTCCGATGGCAATTCCAGTCTTACATTAAACGCGCAATATCACATCGCAGCAGACGCAACAAACGTTACATCAAAAGATTGAGTAGGTGGGCTGCAGTTGCATGAAGATTGCCAACCCCATGTTGGGAACGCCTGACCTGAACCCCACAGCCCTCATGCTACACCAAAATAAAGCAAGAGTTGGAATCCCCCGAGATCATCTAGTCCCTCTACTCATCAGGCCAGATGAAGTAGCTGCCGGCACCTCATGGGTGTCGAAGCATTTGTGTTTGCTCCATGGTGAACATGAGCTTCACATTTGACAAGTGCATGACAAGCTGCGCGGTTGTTGCAAAGCCCTAGTGTTAATTGTCATAGAGCACAGTGCAGTGACATAAGGACAGGAGTGCAAGCAGGACTATGTGGTCGTCTGTATGTGCACACCAGACGTGGTGTGAGCAGGACCCTGGTTGCTGTATGTGTGCACCTCCCAAACAGTGTAAGCAGGGCTTTCATGAGCGAAAATGCTCTTAGCCGTCTGTATGTGTGCACTGTCGTCCTTGGTGCGGCGTAACAACTCGGTACCGGTCCGAACACGCCCAGAGCATTCGCGCTGATCACGCAATGATTCTAATCCTGTGCACCAACACTGCCGGAGCCCTCCTGAGACTAGCTACCTCGTGGAATGGAGCTCCCTTGGTCTTTTATCCCGAGGACGGGTTTTGGCCAAGTCGGGGGGATTGTAAGTGCATGGCTCGGGAGAGGCCTAACATCTTGGGCAAACGGGGACTTGGTGCAAGGGCAACAAGAGATTCACCCCAAACGGAAGCTACGGACGTTGGGTCGCGAGGTAGGAGCGACCCAATCACCACTTCACTATTTCCGCGGGCAAGTAGGCCCTTTGGCATTGCCACTTTGTGACACCCACCCCCAGCACCGCACTCCCCCCCCTGCCCACCCCTCCCCACCCCAGCCCCTCCCTCCCACCCCCTCCCTGCCCCTCTCTGCCTCAGCCCCGCCCTCCCACCCCCTCCCACCTCCAGCCCCGCCCTCCCTGCCCCTCCCACCCCCAGCCCCGCCCTCCCACCCCCTCCCAGCCCCTTCCAGCCTCAGCCCCGCCCTCCCACCCCCTCCCAGCCCCAGCCCCGCCCTCCCACCCCCTCCCACCCCCAGCCCCACCCCTCCCACCCCCTCCCACCCCCTCCCAGCCCCAGCCCCGCCCTCCCACCCCCTCCCACCCCCAGCCCCACCCCTCCCACCCCTTCCCAGTAGGGCGCGACCGATCATATGACTTGCTGAGGAATTGGTCATATGACTGAATATGATGGCTTTAAGATGTGATATGACCGGGTCTGTAGTCAAGAGGATAATGTGACAGATCGCCACCCTACCCCACCTGGGAACCCCGAGTGTACAGAGGGTTTGACATCCTCCAAACCAGTATCATTCTAAGCTGTAGTTAGTAACACTCTTCTCCTCTCCGCCAAAATAGATCACGATTGAGACCGTGGTTGAAACCAGGTTGAGACCACGGCAACGAGGTTACGGGGTTTTGCGAGTTTTGGCTTAATTATATTTCATCATATTCCATCATGCTTGATCATATGGGGTCATATCTTAAAGATTATTTCGGGCGCGCCTTACTTCCCAGGCCGTCCCAGCCCCAGCCTAGAAGCACAGCTGCGCAAGTGCCTCCCATATGGTTCGCAGTCGGCAGCGTGCTAAATACGTAGCCCAAACAAAATCACCTAAGGCTGCTTATCTATAGGGTGCGGTTCCTCCGCTTAATATTAACTTAATAGCTTAATTAAATTAAGGCCGGTCGTATTAAGCCCCTTAAGTGTATTAAGTGGCTTCTTTTTGACCCACATTGCTATGAGTGCAGCTGTGCGACCCCAGCGCACGGGTCGCAACTGTAATCGCCTCACATTGGCACTTTCAGCCGGCAGGCACGCGGGCAGGCAGCATATGCCAACAAGCCGTAGTGGCTTCGGAATAGCTGTATGACAGCAAAACGGCTATGACTGGGTCGCTGGGGCCCGGCCCCGCAGTGGACCGCGACCAAGTTGCACAAAGACGCGCTTTGGTTGGTGTTGCATCTGCGTACCCAGCAAAGGCCAATGGTGTAGTTCTTAAGCACAAACAATGCGAGTTGAGCAAAGTTGCTCTCTAGTAGTGCACAAATGGTAATACCGCGAGCAAACACTAAGCGATTGTGTGCTTGTGCGTGTAGTAAGGAAAAGCTATCGCGTACCCAGTGAAGGGGTCGATGCACTTTTTAGGCAGGACCACGCCGCGGGCCCGCAGTGGGGTTACATCAAGCAAGGGATAGAGCCACGAAGGGTAGAGCGAGAGGGTTAGAAAAAGAGAGTCACCAGCGCTTAATAGTAAGCGACTTAATACTTAATATGACGCTTAATTAAACTTAATTAAGGAACCGCTCCCTACTTATCTACACAGTCCCAATGGCCTGAAAGCCACAGCAAGGAAGGCTAAGGCTGTCGCTAAGGAGGTGCAGGCCGAGAATGAGATGCTGATGACCGAGGCCCAGCTGCAGCAGGCTTGTGAGGAGGTCCTTGAGGCTGCCTTGCTCGACCTTGAGGAGAAGCACAAGCATCTGCATCGTTACATCGGTTTGGCGTGCCATGTGCATTGTTTTGACTGCGGCGACTGTCCCTGACTGTTTGCAGAGGCTACTGGGCCACGTCGGTCGCGGCGGTCGGTCGCGGCGAGGCCCGCATGAGCAAAATTGGCATGAATTTGAATGTCAAGATTTGAGCCGCCATAGCACTCAGCACACTGCACAATACTCAATGTTACAAGCTGCACCGCATAGCTGACAGAGTCCTCTATCCAGGGATGTGCGAAACGTAAATAGAAACTACGTGGCTGAGACGCGGCGTCGTTTTGATTCCCAGGGGTCGGTTTCCTATCATTTCCTGCCATTTTTTGTTAGTTGGGGTCGCCTGAGTATTTGGCTGTTCTTCCAGACCACCATTTGCTACCGCGGTTGCACCGTCAACTTCTGCGTGATGAACAAATAAGCGGCGTCGAAGCGCAGACCCGCAGGCTCAACATAGGTGTTAGGGCATTGACAGAATTGATAGGATTGACATACATAAAGTCTCTCTCTCGCTGGCCACGTTCGTCCAGTCGGTTGTACTGGGTAGCTGGGTAGCTGAATAGCTCCCGCAAAGCTGTGACGATTAAAGTGGCGCGGACCATCAGCATCATGAGATGACAAGTAGAGGCCACATCCGCCTTCCTGCTCCTGAGTTATTGCATTCTTCAAGTTGGCCAGGCGAAGAGGGTCACTGCCTGCCATGCTACTGCGGTGTTGCGTTCTTCACAGAGGTCAACGCTTGCCATGCCCGGCACGCGTTACTTGGGAGCAGCCATTGTGAGCTGTCTCAGGTAGGAGGATTGATCCAAGATGCTCTCTGGCCAGTGGCCCGCTCGGCCGCAAGCGGAAGGAAAGGGCGCATGAAGCATGGTGAGGGTAAGTGGGCAGGTCAGGCAGCCACTCACAGCCACATTGTGCATGAGCCAGGTGGCCCCCACTCCTCCTGACGTGATGTGGGTGAGAGGCCCGCCAAACTTGACGCCTGGCCGGTGTGCCGCGTGGTGCATCAGCACCTGCCTGCACAGCAGTGCCCATGACCAGACAGCCTGGTGGCCTGTGTCCCGCCACGGTGCAACAACGGTGATGAGCAAGGCAGTGGTCATGGTGGCTGAGGGAAACCGGGGTCGTGGGAGCTGGGCTAGGAAGCTGTTGCTACTGTTTGAACCCTCTAGGCTGACTTGTGGCCAGCAGGGTGCACACAGCGTGTGTCAGCTTGCCAAAAAATAGGCAGACCTGTGACTGGACAACGATGCAAGTGCAGCAGCAGGCACAGTGGTGGCAGTTGGAGGAGCCGCGGTGGCAGAGGCAGCTGTCACCATGCCCAGCGCACCTGACTTCATCCAGGCGTGAAAAGTTGATGTCGCTGGGTTCAATGCAATGCACGGTGAGGTGGCGGGGCTGCAGGGTGGACCCAGGGCTGAGGTCGCCTAGACCATGGGCCATGAAGCCCAGGTCATGCTGCACCTCTGTGCAGGCTGCAGGCAAACAGGCAGGCAGGCAGGCAGGCAGGCAGGCAGGCAGGCAGGCAGGCAGGCAGGCAGGCAGGCAGGCAGGCAGGCAGGCAGGCAGGCAGGCAGGCAGGCAGGCAGGGTGGCAGGCAGGGTGGCAGGCAGGGTGGCAGGCAGGGTGGCAGGCAGGGTGGCAGGCAGGGTGGCAGGCAGGCAGGCAGGCAGGCAGGCAGGCAGGCAGGCAGGCAGGCAGGCAGGCAGGCAGGCAGGCAGGCAGGCAGGCAGGCAGGCAGGCAGGCAGGCAGGCAGGCAGGCAGGCAGGCAGGCAGGCAGGCAGGCAGGCAGGCAGGCAGGCAGGCAGGCAGGCAGGCAGGCAGGCAGGCAGGCAGGCAGGCAGGCAGGCAGGCAGGCAGGCAGGCAGGCAGGCAGGCAGGCAGGCAGGCAGGCAGGCAGGCAGGCAGGCAGGCAGGCAGGCAGGCAGGCAGGCAGGCAGGCAGGCAGGCAGGCAGGCAATGGTGCATATGGGACAGCACCATGCTTTTGCTTCCTTTTGCGCAAGGTTTATGGGCTTGCCATCATTGTCAAAGCTTACTCACACCTTTAGTGGGCACGACACGGCCGTCGGCCGTCACGGTTTCGTCACAGAAGTGACAAAGAGTGACCGCAGGGTTACCTCCCCGCGCCAAGTGCTGCGCCACCATCACATTGCGAAGGCTGACCTTGTTGATGCCCAGCTCGGGCACCCACATATGGAACCATTCACTGCTCGCCAAGCCCTTGTTGCAGCCAATGCTGCACCGCCATCGTCAACATCACCACCATCACCAATGTAAGCGACACCAGCTACAGCAACTGACCCATCCTGCCCCCTGCCAGATACTGCTATGTGCAATTGATGCTGGGATTTTAGGAACGGATGAGCAGCCACATGAGCAGCAGGCAGAGAGTGGGAATCAGCTGTGACACGCCTGATAAAATGTTCGCATGGGTCAGTTTGGGTCACACAGGCCACCTCAGGACATCGCGTTTGCACCAGCCCGCTCTATAGCTCAAGCCGTGTCTGTGTCGCTGGCCTCTAGTACGGCCGCGATGGTGGTGGGCGAAGATGTTTCCCCGCGGATGAGCCTATAGTAGTGGTCTCTATCACTGGGCATCCCACAAATTGTTCTAGCGACGCGTTGCAAAATCACGTGACTGTCAACAGGAGCCGGAGGTGCATCTCTAGTCCTAGCTGGCCCAGGTACGTGGCGTGATACTAAAAAACGCGACATGCCCCATGCCTTGACTAACCGGAATTCGGTGTTCCTGTGACTGGCGCCAGGCACTTGCCAGGGCTCCATCCGCGACCCTCGTCACACACATGTGTCCGTAGCAAGCACATCTACATAATAGGTAAGATTGCTGCAACATGCAAGTGAGGTGTGAGTGACAGCTTCACAGCAAGCCCATGGCACGCCCAGCCATGCCACAGCCATGAGAACTAATAAAATCGTATGCCACTTTGCTAGTGGCCTGTTATCACCCCAATGAAACTACAGCCCAAGTTTCATGTGGCAGTGACGATGCGTTCAACACTTACATGGGTATGCAGTCCCCCGACCTCATGTCCTCTCACTACCACCATGTGCCATCCTATTTGGCTGCAGGAAGGCATGCCAAGGTTCCAGCACCCCAACTAGGGCAAATGCGTGCTCTGTTGCAAGTGCACTTTCCCCAACGTCACCACGGAGTTCTATGCATGGGTAGCTGTGGGTGTGCACCAGGGGGAGGATGGGATGGAGGTGGCATGGCGATTGCGTCATGAAGCCTTGCGCCTTAAGGGTACCCTCACTCGTACGGCAGCTGGTAGAGAAGGGCTACAACAAACAACATTGCCTTGATCTTGTTCGTCATGCAGGACCCTTGTTCTTGAGCCACAGGAACCAATGTCACCTTCAAACCGCCAAGCCTCATGGTAAGATACCTCAACATCAGCATCAACCATCGCTCACATGCACTGACATGCACTAGCTCTCACTTGCACTCAAGTCAGATGCCCCCTTTGCTGTGCATGCAGCATTCTATCGGTCAACGGGCGGCTGTGGCAGTTCAGTGACCCACCATCCTGGCAGCACCATCCAAATGCTCAAGCCTTGTGGGCAGCTCATGCCCTCCCTTACCTACCGGCTGTACGCTTGCCGGCCACCTTTCACCACCTCCCAGCACTGAACCAACACCCCACCGAACTCCTCCAAGCATCAGCCCCACCCCTCCTCCAACCCCTCCTCCTACACCCACCACCCCTTCCGCTGGCACCCCCTTTCCAAGGAGGACAAGCAGGCTGCAGCTGTAGCCTTCTTTGGCATAGCATCACCCTCGATCGCCACTGCCCACCCCTCTCCCGTAGCTGCCGCTGCCACCCCCTCACCCACAGCCGGTGCTGCCACCTCCACATCGGTCTGCAAGAGAAGCGTGGGGTCCATCACTATCAGCCTGGCATCTTTAGAGGCACGGTCAGCCTGTGGGCAAACAGCCACCATGCAGCAAGAGGAGGCAAAGCAGTATGCAGCGGACAAGGCTACAGATAAGGGCAGGCACCTGCAGGCAGTAGCTTTGTACCGCTGCAAGCTAGCTAGCAACAAGCTGCCACCAACCACCTCAAAGTTGCTGAAAAACCAGCTGCAAGAGTTGTGGGCTGTGGTGGGCAATGGGCAGCCCACCGTGAAGCCCGTGCGGAACATGCACATAGCTGACTGGTTGGATGCTCTGGCGATGCACATGTCACCTGTCACCAACTAGACCCATGATTGCCATCACACACCTCAACATAGACACCTTGGCATGCCTTCCTGCAGCCAAATAGGATGGCACATGGTGGTAGTGAGAGGACATGAGGTCGGGGGACTGCATACCCATGTTAGTGCTGAACGCATCGTCACTGCCACATGAAACTTGGGTTGTAGTTTCATTGGAGTGATAACAGGCCACTAGCAAAGTGGCATACGAATTTATTAGTTCTCATGGCTGTGGCATGGCTGGGCGTGCCATGGGCTTGCTGTGAAGCTGTCACTCACACCTCACTTGCATGTTGCAACAATCTTACCTATTATGTAGATGTGCTTGCTACGGACACATGTGTGTGACAAGGGTCGCGGATGGAGCCCTTGCTAGTGCCTGGCGCCGGTCACAGGAACACCGAATTCCGGTCAGTCAAGGCATGGGGCATGTCGCGTTTGATGGTGCTGCGCCACTTACTAAATGTAACTAGGACTATAGATGCACCTCCAGCCACCGTCGCGCTCGACTGGGCAGTCACGTGACAGTGCACGGTGCTGCGATAGGCATTCTGACCCGTGCGACCTTACAACTACAAGCCTCCAGTAGCAAGCTTGCGTCTCAAGCACATTCAATGTGGAGGTCGCCACAGGCTTCAGGCCAGGCACAACCATCAGCGGGATACAGCGCAAAAGTACGATTGCAACGCACCAGGCGCAACTGCTATCCGTGGCCTATGGGCTCCGTTCGTCAAAATTTGAATCTTCCTCAGGGCGTGTCACAGCTGAGTGGGAAGCTGCATGGGTGGCCCCAGCCCAGAGATGTCATGAGTGATGCCATGAGGAATGCATTGGGACACTCACTCAATCATGGTGTGAGGCCCATGCCCAGTCAGGGCTGCAGAGCAGGGTGCAGGCAGGCATAGGGCATTAGCACACCAGGCTGACAACCAGCTGCTGCAACGTGCTGGCATAGGCAGTGCATGGGTGCGCACTGTCCAAAGGGTCCAGCTCCTACACATTGCCAGAGTGCATGACAGCTGTGCTGCCACTTGACGTGCTTGAGAGCCTGGCTGCATAGGTGCATGGATGCGCTTGGGTTGACTATAGCGTCAGGTCCATCTAGAGCCTACCCCGCACATGCTTCAACCAGCTGTGATCACTGCAACCAGAAATCTTGGTCGGCCTGGACTTGAACCTGCGGGCTAGTCACAAATGGCATCAAGCTATCAGTTTTTCCGGGTGCTAGCTGTGATCTGTTGGTCAGGGAGAGGCTAGGTCCCCTTTGACTGAGCTCTGACCCCTGCACGGAGCCATACTGGATCAAGTCTGGCCTGAACGAGGCTCACATTTTCAGTTGGGCTGCGGCTGTGCCCGGGTCGCAGCGCAGGGGTGCATGGCTGACGCCGTGGGCTGCGTCTGTCTGTAAGAGTGCAACAGCTAGGAAGACGACCACAACCCGCTTCATTGCGATGATGCTATGCTATGTACATTTCGCGACACTCCATAGAACGATATCAATCGTCGCTGTCACAAGCTATTTTTCATGTTTTTCATGGTACATTTTCCGTCGCTACGCTCCAAGGCCGCTGGCTGTTGTCCCGAGCTGTATTGCAGTAGGGCACATGTCCAAGGGCAGTAAGCTGATTGGTGACCAGGTGACCAGAAGATGTCTGAAGATGTATAAGTGCTAGGGGTTGGCTTTGGGTGGCTTGTCTCACACTGTGAGATCCTTCGCACTACGCCCAGTGCGAGCTGCTGCCACGGTCTGGGGGTGCGGTGGGCGTGGACTCTAAAGTTCTCAAGCAGTTTGCACGCACCTGAGCAGCGCAGCACCTCCTCACCTCCTCACCTCCTCACCCTGCCTGCCCGGTAGTCAGTGCCGCCTTGGACCAGCTGGCGATCTGCACTTGCAGTGAGGCACCTGCAGTGTGCTGCCTGGGCTTTGCCACGTCCTGGCTCCAAGCCAGCTAAGTCTTGACTGCTGCGAACCCTCCCTCCGCTCACCATCCAACCTTGGTGGCGGCGATGGGGTAGCAAGGATGGGAAGCGGCAGCTGGATGAATCTTTGAAAATACATGCATGCGCCACTAGCCATGTATACTAGCCAGATTCGTGCAGGACTGGGACATCCCCTGGCACATGTTACCCACGCAACACCGCTTGGGCTTGGCCAAGACCTGGCTGACTTGTATGATAAGGTTGTAGATAGGTTCTACAACAAGCACGAGTTGGTTGGGTTGATTGCTGAAACGGGTGCCGAGAGTGGCAGGTCACGCAAGTAGGGTAGGGGCACAGAACCCTGCTGACCACTTCATGTTTTTACACGGCAGTGCGCAAGCCAGACAAACAAAACTTATTCAACAAGGATCAACATGCTTGACTGTGGGTTAGAGCGCGACTGGTTAAACTAACTTCCTGATGTTTTGGGTTTAACCACATCTTTAACCAATCTTTAACATACCCGTTTTGCTACCCAGGGACTGCTTCTCACTGGCTACTTCTGCCGGCATAGTGTCGCTGGGTGCATTGCCGTGTCGCGACCAGAACGACAGCAAAAAGGGACTCGTATCGCGACCAAACGGTCAACTTTAACAATCGGTTTAACACTAACCTTTAACCAGTCCGGTCGCGCTCTACTGTGGGTAAATTCACTCAGCTACAACAAACAAGTTGTAGCATCCTTGGTCGCACCCAGTGCGCAAGCCAGCTCAGTGTTGACCGCTGCAGACTCTCCCTCAGCTTATGTGCGCCTGCCTCGGATGGGGCAGTTGGGCAGCTTAGACTGGGATGTGGCAGTTGCATGCGTCTTTGAATTTCCACGCCACCAGCCACCTGTTCATGCAGGACTGGGGTCCAGGTCTGCTGATCGTGTGTTTACTGGTCTCACAGCACTTGCATCCCAGCCTCGGGCAGAGCTGTTGTGTCCAGGCAGCGTGGTTTGAATGGTGTGTGGCTGCTGTAGCTGTGGGGCATAGGGCTGCAGGAACAGCAGTCAGGCATCATGCTGCGCACGTCCCCCTGCACTCAGAGGCAGCCCTGGTGCCACTGTCAGGCACTCAGGCGCCTGTACACCAGCAGGGACGGTGGCCCACTCACATCCAGCCTGACCCACTCCCACCTGACCCTCACTCCCACCCCGGGACTGCGGCCAAGGGACACGATCCACCTCGGCTGGGTGGCCTCCTCCTGAAGCTCATGCTGGTGGCGAGGGCTGGGGAGGGGCGGAGCGGTTGTGTCTGGTTGGAGCTTTATAGCCGTGGCTGTGGCCATATGAGTATGACACCCGTCACGGCGGTTGTGGGTGAGCACTGCCCTGAGTTGAGGGAGGCTTAAGCCTGGTTCTGGAGAGATGGCCTGCAATGTTGGAGTGAACTAGACGATACTTTGTTTCTGCTGAGCTGCATGCTTATTGCGAGCGGCAGTGCGTCGTTGAATTATTAGGATAAGCTTGCCTTCTATAGGGGTAAGGCACCTTGCCATCGGGGCCCTAACACACGATAGCAGCAGTTGCGCTTCCGGAGGCTGAGGCTGTTCGTCATGAGTAGTGCGCGTTGCGTATTGTTATTGTTATGCCTCATTTGCTGCCGCGTCAGTGTAACCAAGTGGGGGTGCAACGACAGCATCAGTTATGCCAATGTATTGTTGTGCTCCGTTAAATGGAACGACGGGCAGTCAGGAAGATGACCTGCATATGCCCTGTGGCAGCTACCCAAGTTACATAAAGATTTGCTCGTAGACCAATGCATACCATATCTTATTCTCCCTGACCTGATCATGATGGTCTCCAACTACGCCCATCGCCATCAGCAAGACGGCGCAGCACAGCCCAGATTCCCGTAAGAATAAAGTGCGAGCCGTCCTTAGCAACTGCATCACAGTCCCCATGCAGCTGCGCACACCATGCAGCCACAGCTCCCGCCGCAACCATACCCACTGCTGCCAAATGCTGTGCCGAGGTCCATGGCTCTGCTGAGACCAGCAAAGTCAGACTAAGACCGGCGGGCCTAGCAGAGGCTGGCTCTCCACTCTCAGCACAGGGTGTCGCAGCCAGTGTCGCTACAGCCCATGATCTGGAACGGTGCAGATCTGCACAGTGGAGTGCTTGATGCCGCGCTTCCGGGCAAACTGCTCCAACCGCTGCAATACCTGCAGGCCACACAGTAATGGCAACACGCACCACACCAGGCATGGACGTCGCAATACAAGCACTATGCAGCAGCAGCAGCAGCAGCAGCAGCGGCTGCTTTGGGGGCATTTAGTCTGTCAGTGGTGGCTTGGCTTGCCTGCCACAACTCTCTTCAACGCCCACCTTGATACCCACCCCAGGCTAATCCTTGCCCGGCCCCTACCTAGGTGATATGATGCTTGTCATGGTCAGTTCCGACCGCTTAGTTCTAACTGCCTTACTTCAACCACTCATTTCCAACCGCCTAGGTCCAATTGCCTAGGTCCAACAACCCTAGTTCCGACCGCCCGAGTAACTGCAAGAGCGTGCATAGCGTGGGGCAAGGCAGCATGGCAGCTCCACTCACTTGGTCTGAGCGTGCGTTAGGGTCCGCAAAGACATGGGCGGTGAGGATGGGCAGCCCCATGGACAGGTTCCAGACATGCAGGTCGTGCACATCCCTCACTCCCTCGATCTGCACAGCCAGGGCCAGCCAGGATCAGGGCAACACCCTGTACCTTGGTGCATGGTGACCAGTGGGTCATCATGCAGGCTGGTGTGAGGCACTTCCTGTCAGGGTGCAGTGGGTGAACTGTGCATGGTGCGCAGTGGAGTGGGTCCTTGTGCACGGCTGTGTGGACTGGTGGCCATTGGAGTGCCATGGGTGCGCAGTGAAGAAGCACTTGCACCAGCACCAGAAGCACGATGCACGCATCAGCTGCAGAGTAGGGCATCCCACACAAACACTAACACTAGGTGGGTTGCCACGTGGGCAGGCAGGAGGGTGTGGGTCAATGTGAGATAGCCTGTCACCATTTAGTAGCAGCTGACCGCTGTTGGCTTGGGCCCCAGTGAAGGTGTGGGCTGCTTGTGTGTGGAGTAGGTGGTGGTAGGCTTGAGGGTGCCATGTGTGTGCCAGCTTGGCAAGCAGGTGAACTAAAGGAGCAGGGAAGCCAGCAGGAGGCTCAGCGAGAGAAAACAAGGAAGGGGTGGCTCACATGGCAGCCCTCCCTAGACATGGCTGTGTTCAGGGCGCGCACTTTGACTGAAACAGTAGGGAAGCTAGCAGGTTATTCAGCAGAAGAAATCAAGGAGGGGCACCCAGGGATGCGGCTGTGTTCAGCACCTTGGCCAGCAGGAGCAGCAGCAGCAGGCGACATGCAGCAGGCAGGGGGAAGGCAGGCCTGCATAGCGGTGCTTCCCTATCGTCCAGTCAGTGGCAGGACAGCAGGCAGGCTGGGCGCGTCTGCCTACACCTAGCGAGCTCCCTGGCATGCTCTAAGCCAACATGGGCGGAGCCATGCTCCTAACCTCTGACCCTGCACCCTCCACATGTTGTCCTTGCTGTCCCAGCTGCCAAGCTACACAGCCAATGCCAGCATGGGAGCCTCTCCAGCATCTGGCTGGCCCAGGCCGCCTGGCTGACCCACTGCCACAGCCTTCCACTGTCCAGTGCCACAGCTGCTGGTCATGCTGCCCTGCCCCTTGAGCATGCCGAGCTGCAGACTGCTGGCCCCCCACCACCATGCCCACCTGGCCCATGGCCTGCATCATCTCATGGATGTCGTGCTGCACTGGCGTGCGCTCCATGAGGACGTGGATGATGTCCTGGATGATGGACTTCGTTGTGAGCAGCTGCGGCCGGAAAGGGGGATGACTGGCATGAGCAGGGAGAAATTCATGGGGGCTGCTGCTGTGAGGGCTGGTGAGAAAGGGGGCCGGCCAGCTGGCTTGTCAAACTGGACATGACGCTATGCGACGTCATGGCAGCAGCAGAGCATGGCAGGATCAGGGCTTTGAAGGCCCGCCTGGGCTGTCCATAGCCTTGATGGATGGGTGGCAGCCACAGGTGAACTCATGGTGTGTCGTAGGTGAGCAGTCGCATGACAACAGTTTGCAGTGAAGGTGTTGTGCGTGGACCTGTGTTGGCCTGAGCGGCACCTGCTGCTGCTGATGGGATGGGTGTGAGTGAGTGTCTTGTACTTGTTTCAGCAAGCCACACACTAGCACCAGAGGAGAGTGCAGGTGAACTGAGCAGGCGCTGCTCACCACTAGGCCAGCGAAGAACAAGGTGCACAGCGGGTCAGCAATCACCCAGCGGGGGTCATCCTGCAGGCAGGGTTAGTAGGGCAGGCCGGGAGCTCACTTGTGCACCTCATCCCAGGGCTCCCAGGGCCCCTGCACCCCCTGGGTGGCTGAGGGCGAGGCAGGGCAGCACAACACCAGCTGCACAGGCTAGTGACGAAGTGCAGAGACGGGCAAATGTGTGTGGGAGGAGCAGCAGCAGCAGCAGCAGCAAGGGTCGGCCAAGCAAGATACCCGCATGCACCACCTGTACATGCTGTCCTCTTGCAGCCCAGTGCTCACCACATCTTGACACAGGTAGCCTCTCAGCTGCAACGCATGTCCTCTCCTACTGCTGCAACCCAACCAACTCGTTTGCCGAGCCTACCTGCCCCTGCCTCACCGTCCGCCTTGCTTCCTACCAGCTTCTCCCACAGCCCTGAGGCCTGCCTTCCACTCCTGCCTCTGCCCTGCCTTGACTGAGGCCTTGGCACTCCCCCTGCCCTGCCACCCACCTCATGTAGCCAGATCAGCAGGCCAGCGATGACCACCCCCACACTTTGGAGCAAGTCCCCAATCACATGGAGAATCGCGCCACGCAAGTTCATGTTCTCGTGGTCGTGGTCATGGTCATGGTCATGGTCATGGCCATGCCCATCTCCATGTGCATGCTCATGCACATGCCCGCCATGGCTGCCATTGCTGCTGCCATGGCGGCTCGGGCCTGTCTCGTTCACCACAACTACTGCTACTGAGACTGGAGGGGTTGCTGGCTGTGTGGGAGCATGGCCATGGTCATGCTTATGGTCATGATCGTGGTCATGGTCGTGATCATGGGCATGATTGCAGCTGCCGGCCTCAGCAGTGACTGCCGTGCCTCCAGGTGAAGCAGCTTGCTGTGCTGCCTGACGGCTGGCATCTGCCTGGTCTGCATGGCCATGGCCGTGAGAGTGACCACCCACACCATGAGCATGGGTGTGACCCAGCACGAGTCCCACCACGATGTTGAACACCACCCCGGCAGAGGCCAAGATGAACATGACTGCAGACAGGCGGACATGGTGACAGTCCAGGTGTCAATGGGGCTGAATGAGCAGGGTGGGTCAGCAGGGAGCCCCAAATGGGGGCATGCTACCTACCTTGCTGAGAGGAACCATGGGCAGGGGATGGGTCAACTCGTGACTGGTGTGCCTAATATATGTAGTGGCAGGCAGTGCTCAGTGAGAGAAGAGGACAGCAGGGTACTTGAAGGTCTGATCAGTTTCAATAGCCAGTCTGTGAACTTACGCTTGCCATTCACAGGTTCAGGAGTGATAACCCGCTGCACTGCCTCCCAGACCAAAGCGCCTGTCACAGCCCAAATGATGAGAGTGGAGAACAGGGCACCAATGATCTCTGCTCTGTGGTAGCCAAAGGAGTAAGAGTGGTGCGACCTCCATGTCACTGCCCATGAGGCAAACAAGGCAACTGCGTAGCCCGCCACGTCTGACAGCATGTGAGCTGCATCTGACATGATGGCGACACTGCAGGCATCAGAAATACGGGCTGAAGATGAAGGCTACAATTGCAAGCCGACAAAGCCGTTGCTGGTGGCACTGGGACAGGCCATGACCATTACCTGCGCGCATAGTAGCCGCCTACAACCTCGACGACAAGGAAGATGCATGACAGAATCAGAGAGACTAGCAGCTTGTTGCGCACCTGCCGGCAAGACAACAGACCTGTGGATTCAAAAACCATCACTAGTGCAGAGCGATGGTGCGATTCTTTGCAATTATCAACGCACCGAACGTTGGGATGCGCTGGCCTGCTTGTTGCCGTTACTAAGAAAACAGCTTTCGTGGAGGATGCATTCTGGAACAGGACGGGATGAAACCAGGGTTCATGACTGCGTCCATTCTAATATGGATCACGTACGCGAGGAGAAAGCATCGTGCTCACCGGCGGCCTTAAGTCCTGCTCCCCGAACTCGACCAGGGGACAAGAGCGGGATTCGTGCATCATCTGACATCTTCCGCTTGCTGGTGCTGCAATCCGTAGCCTCGGCGAAATGTAGGTGTATTCTCAGCATGGCCGCATGCTGGTTCTATTGTCGAGGAACAAATCCCGTCAATGACCAACTGTAGGCGCTGCTGTACTGCGCGTGGTGGACGGCCTGAGTGACTGGTACTCTTATGTGCACAGCTGAAGTCGGCAGTCTGCGGTTGAGGTGGGCATAGTGGGCAGAGCAGGTCAGTGGCTCCCTTGTCCCTCACTAGGGCCTCCGTTTGAGCCGGACCATTAGGGACCAGTAGTGGCCACTATAGGGTATACTAGGGACCACTTGTTGTCACTAGTGGCCCGACTCAAATGGTGTTAATGGGCTGTGTGGAGTATACCCAATGCACATGGACATGGCGATGAGTGCCTACCACCTACACTATTGCCTGGCCACGGTGTAGATTTGGCTTGAAAAACATGCGCTTCAAATTGGGGGGCACATAATACTGTGCCTCAGCAGGCTGCTGCTGGGCTTTGGGTGGCTTGTCTCACAGCCGCTTGTAGCCCAGCCCAGGGTACTCCTTGCCCTTGGCTGACATAGCTCCCTGGTCTTTCCAGTAGCACAGCTCCAGTGGGCGCCACCTGCTCTCCCCAATGCGCTGCATGTTCAGTGCTGCATTGCAGTCCCTATCCAGCCACCTGCCAGGCTGTGGTGCTGGCTTGGCTTTGGCAGCCTTGCCCTTGCCCTTGCCCTTGCCCTTGCCTTTGCCCTTGGTGGGCTGGGTGGGCTCAGCTGCCCGCTCAGCCTCGGTGCGCTTGCTGGTCAGTAGCCCCGACCACCTGCATCAGGTTGTCGACAGTCCACTAGATCATCATCATAGGCCTCTATACAACCCGTGCAGCCTGAAGTAAAAGCAGGGGCACCAGCAAGGGTGGTGATAGAGGCAGTGATAGGGGTAGGGGCAAAAGGGAAGAAGGAAGCTATTCAATGGTGGGCTGCTGGGTGGAAGGGCTTAGGGAGATGAGGTGCCCTATGCCCTTCCCAAGGCGCCCTGCCACCTATGCCAGGGTCCAGGGCTAGCACGAGGCCAGCAGCGAGCCACTGACGGGGGTGGCCAGCAGTCAAATGTTTCACCCTCTACAGCGTACAACTGTGCCAATGATCATGATGTCACATGACATGCTGCCTGGCTGCAGTTCTGCCATTGTCGCGGTGGGTTCAGCCTTACTCAACAAGCTCGGCCCAGCCCCCCTACCCGTGCCGTTCCACGTCTCTGACCCAAGCGGCCGCCACAGATGAGTGTTGCACTGGACTTATTTCGTGGAGTTGCTCCAAACAGCAGTGCAGTTCAGCATTCTTGCCATACAACCTACATGCGAGCTAGAGTGGGGTTCTATGAAACGCTTCGACACAGATGAGTGTAGGCACACGTGCGCAGGAGGTCGAGTGGTGCGAGAGACGAAGAAGCCCCTGGGCTGCTGTCCTCAAAGTCCTGCAATGAACAACACCGTATAGACATGCAGTATGCTACATGGATGGAGCATGGGGCCGGCATTCACTCACACGACATGACACTACATATTAATTCTCATATTTATTAGGGTATTTGTCAGGAGTCCCCAACATGGGGTTGGTAATCTTCATGCAAGTACTCGCTACATACTGCAACGTTTTCAATAGCGTTTGTCGCATTGGCAGCTGCGAATTATTGCGCGTCTCCTGGCAAGCGGCGCGTTACCTTTTGCGAGTGAGGCCATGCCGGCGCAAGCGATCGCGGACACACCTCAGCTGCTCACCATCACTTGCAGTAGTGGTATGTAGCGGCATCAGGGATAGAGCTGCGCCTGCTATCGAGCAGGAAGTACAATCAATGTTCAGCCCGCCAGGCTTGCTCCACGAGTCTTTCATTGGTGCAGGCGGCGTCGGAAGACCGTCGTGGGGCAAGTTACTGGGCGACATTGCAATATACGCGGAGAATGTGCGTTTCTCTCTAGCCAGTCATGCAGAAAAAGGGACCCCCTTCCACAAACTGGCATGTTGTGAGCTGATAACACAGAATATCTAGAATGTGGCTCTGTAACTTTGTTCCTTACTCAACGACACAGTTGTTGGAGAAGAAAGCACGGCATTCCATTGAGTAGGCATGTGGGAACATAAGTTGGCGTGACCTAACTTTGCTGACTAGCCCAACCGGAACCCTCCAGCCCCCCCCACCCCCAGCACCGCACTCCCCCCCCTGCCCACCCCTCCCCACCCCAGCCCCTCCCTCCCACCCCCTCCCTGCCCCTCTCTGCCTCAGCCCCGCCCTCCCACCCCCTCCCACCTCCAGCCCCGCCCTCCCTGCCCCTCCCACCCCCAGCCCCGCCCTCCCACCCCCTCCCAGCCCCTTCCAGCCTCAGCCCTGCCCTCCCACCCCCTCCCAGCCCCAGCCCCGCCCTCCCACCCCCTCCCACCCCCAGCCCCACCCCTCCCACCCCCTCCCACCCCCTCCCAGCCCCAGCCCCGCCCTCCCACCCCCTCCCACCCCCAGCCCCACCCCTCCCACCCCCTCCCACCCCCTCCCAGCCCCAGCCCCGCCCTCCCACCCCCTCCCACCCCCTCCCAGCCCCACCCCTCCCACCCCCTCCCACCCCCTCCCAGCCCCAGCCCCGCCCTCCCACCCCCTCCCACCCCCAGCCCCACCCCTCCCACCCCTTCCCAGGCCGTCCCAGCCCCAGCCTAGAAGCACAGCTGCGCAAGTGCCTCCCATATGGTTCGCAGTCGGCAGCGTGCTAAATACGTAGCCCAAACAAAATCACCTAGGGCTGCTTATCTACACAGTCCCAATGGCCTGAAAGCCACAGCAAGGAAGGCTAAGGCTGTCGCTAAGGAGGTGCAGGCCGAGAATGAGATGCTGATGACCGAGGCCCAGCTGCAGCAGGCTTGTGAGGAGGTCCTTGAGGCTGCCTTGCTCGACCTTGAGGAGAAGCACAAGCATCTGCATCGTTACATCGGTTTGGCGTGCCATGTGCATTGTTTTGACTGCGGCGACTGTCCCTGACTGTTTGCAGAGGCTACTGGGCCACGTCGGTCGCGGCGGTCGGTCGCGGCGAGGCCCGCATGAGCAAAATTGGCATGAATTTGAATGTCAAGATTTGAGCCGCCATAGCACTCAGCACACTGCACAATACTCAATGTTACAAGCTGCACCGCATAGCTGACAGAGTCCTCTATCCAGGGATGTGCGAAACGTAAATAGAAACTACGTGGCTGAGACGCGGCGTCGTTTTGATTACCAGGGGTCGGTTTCCTATCATTTCCTGCCATTTTTTGTTAGTTGGGGTCGCCTGAGTATTTGGCTGTTCTTCCAGACCACCATTTGCTACCGCGGTTGCACCGTCAACTTCTGCGTGATGAACAAATAAGCGGCGTCGAAGCGCAGACCCGCAGGCTCAACATAGGTGTTAGGGCATTGACAGAATTGATAGGATTGACATACATAAAGTCTCTCTCTCGCTGGCCACGTTCGTCCAGTCGGTTGTACTGGGTAGCTGGGTAGCTGAATAGCTCCCGCAAAGCTGTGACGATTAAAGTGGCGCGGACCATCAGCATCATGAGATGACAAGTAGAGGCCACATCCGCCTTCCTGCTCCTGAGTTATTGCATTCTTCAAGTTGGCCAGGCGAAGAGGGTCACTGCCTGCCATGCTACTGCGGTGTTGCGTTCTTCACAGAGGTCAACGCTTGCCATGCCCGGCACGCGTTACTTGGGAGCAGCCATTGTGAGCTGTCTCAGGTAGGAGGATTGATCCAAGATGCTCTCTGGCCAGTGGCCCGCTCGGCCGCAAGCCTGTAGCAGCAAAGGCGTGCACTGCCAAGGCCTGACCGCAAGGCCAGCTCACGCAAACTCACCTTACACCTGGCAGGTGAGTGCCAGTGCCTGCTGGTCAGCCACCGCCTCCTCCGCTGGGGGTCTTGCTACTGGCCTGCTGCTGCTGGTGCACTGTTAGTGAGCCACAGCTGCGGCCCTCCTGGCAGACACCACCAATTGAGGGGGAGTTATTGGGCAGCTAGGGCAGCACCCACCACATTGGACCACTGGTGCACCTCATAGCCAGGCAGCCAGCAGCCAGCGCTCAGCTTGAAGATGTCTGGCTGGCTGTCAAAGTAGCATGCATACCCTGCATGCAGCGGGCGCAGGAGCCTTGGGAGCAGTATAGTAGCTAACCAAGAGGTCTGACAACACAGCAGTCCAGCCAATACTCTACCAATTCTTCTTTGGTGTTGCTGCTGCTATTATTGCTGCCAGTAGCATCAAGGAACAGCCAGACAGCGCCTATTGTTGTGCTTCCTTGTCATCTTGAAAAATAACAGATGAGGATGACAGAGGGATTACATGCCATGGCAGCTAGCATGATGTGCTGTCAGGCATGTTCGGCCTTCCATTGCTGTGAGCTGGCAGCCCAACCCCCCTCACCCTTCTGCTCCATCCACGTGACGACATCAGCCAAGAGCGTGGTGCGCCACTTGCCGACACTGCAGGCAGCAGGCAGGGTGTGTACGGAGTGCAGGCAGACTAGCCAGGGTCACAGGGGCACAGCTGACTTTCGTGTGCAGCAGGTTTGTTCAGGATCGACAGTGCATTCAAGAGTCTGCAAACGATGCCAGCAGGAGTCAAAAGTGGAGATAGTGGAAGTTGAGATGAGATGAAAAAAAAAGACAGGCAGGTAGGCGGGCAGGCAAGCAAGCAAGCAGCAGCATTACAACAGCAGCAGCAGGAGGGGTTCCCTTCCATGCCTCCACCCATTCCTCCCGCAGCATGACATTCTGAGCCTACTGGACTGCGCCATTGCAAGGAGCCATGCAAGGAGCGGAGCCATGCACTGTTCAGCATGCTAATGCTTGTGCTACACAAGTGATAATGTCTGGTGCTCATAGCGAGCATGACGCTCCTGCTGCTGCTGGTGATATCGTGAGTACTGCCAAGCCCCCATGCACACCCTTGCCACTGCACCCTACCAGTTGTCAGTTGAGAACGGCAGGTGAAACTGTCCTAGATGCACACCTTGCTGTTGCCCCTACTCTTGCCTCACCTCCCCACCCTGCTGCTGCACTTGCACCTCCTTGCCCTCCTTGTCCCCCTCCTCCTGCCCCTCTTGCTGTTCAGCACTTGCACCGACACCGTCACTGGTGCAACCAAAGCACCTTACCTGTGGTACTCGAAGATGATAAAGTCCACCAGCTGCGGGCAGGGCAGCGCCACACGCGTGAGGGTGAGCAGCAGAGTCAGATCAGGCAACAGTGGCAGCCAAGCAAGGTGGAAAGGAATCTAGGTGGCCTGCAAACAGCCCGCATGCACGTCAGGTGGGTGTATCCGCACCCGCTACCTGCCATACAGCATATCCACAACAGTTTGGCAAAAGACTGGCATTGCAACAAAACAAGGGCAGAACCATCGGACAACAAAAACCGCTGGGAACGGCTGTGGCAAGGAACATTTGAGGCAAAGGATCGACTAGGGCAAAGGTACATCCGGTGCCAACACCGGGGGAGCTCCAAGGGGAGCCACAAGAAAGACTGCAAGCCAGGCTGGGGGTTGACGGGGGTCATTGAGGAGGAAGGGGACCCTAGGCTCCATGTCTGTTACCTGAGCAAGTTCTAGGATCAGCCATCGAGGTTCACCAGCTAGGTTCCATGATTGGCATTTGAGCTGTTTGGTACGGGGCACGGTGAGAAGTGCCTGATACTACCGGGCAGGTAAGGGTGCACCATGTGCTTGGGTTCCAAGCTTGTTGTACAGCAGCTGTGCTGGTGCAGGAGGACGGAGCAGCTGCAGGGGCCACAGGTGAGGGCTCACCGTCAGGTCTGGCTGTGTCAGGCTCACCTTGCGCTCCAGGGCTCCGCTGGCACCTTGCAGCACCAGGCCATCCCAGCCCTCAGTGTCGATCTAGTGGCAGGCAGCAGGGCAGGTACTGCATGACGTGTGCAACCAAGAGTCAGCTGCTGTGTGATGGGTGAAGCGCGGGGCCAGCAGCCAGGAGTTTGGAGCCATGGGCAAGCGGCAGCCATAGTGGGGCAGAAGGTCGCAGGCAGCCAGGAGCAAAGGTGCGTGCACCTTTAGTCATGCATGTCCCTGTTTGTCGGTTGCAAGCACGCTCCTTGCTTGCTACATGTCTGACAGTCTACAGGTCTGCCCCCTTCCTTCTAACCCTACCCCGACCCACCACCACCACCTTCAAGTCTCCCACCCCCCCTCTTCCTCACCTCCCCACTGACTTTGCAGTGTTATCAAAAACGGCCAGAAACGGTCCTTTTCTTCGTTTTCTCGTTTTCCAACTTTTGGCTGGAATGAGTGCGAGCAGAACAACAGAACGAAGCTGCTACTATGTGTTATTTGCGCCCCTTGCGATGAGAAACACCAAAGGCTATCACTTAGCAGTATGGGGAACGGTGGACAAGAAGTAGTCGCCCGGCAAGGCTACATGGCAAGTTGCATTCAGGCGCTGCCTGTGGCAAGCCATTGTCCCTAGCGTGACGCGCATCGCGCAACATATCAGCGGCCACAAGTCCGATGTTGACTCATATGCGTCCCCCGACCCATAGCTATACAAGTTAGTGCAGGATCACAGGGGAGGCAGCCCAAAGCGCAGTTGCAGCGTCGAGCCTTAGGCGCCGCGGCAGAAACTGACACTGAGCCCTCTCCCTCGTGTCAGCGTGCTTGACGATTAAGGAGGTTACATATACGTAGTAAACTGCGCTTGCTCCTCGCTTCTTGCTACTTGCACGGCTTGCACGCATCCACGTCATCATAAGCAGTAACATCAACCTCGCTAGCAGCTGAATCACGAATAGCATAACCACGATAAGCATCATCACTATTAGCACACCATCAGCGGCTGCAAGCAGCCAATCATCGCCATCATCAATAGCAGGAGCAGCTGCAGCAATGGCGGCAGCAGCAATGGCAGCAACAACACTGGCAGCAGCTGCAGCACTGGCAGCGACAGCACTGGCAGCAGTAGTAACACTATCAGCAGTCCCCTCCCTACCCTACCCAGCAGCCAGGAGTAAAGGCCCACCCCATTCTACCCCATCCTACACTGGCTCTACCCACCACCACAACCTAGCCCAGCCCCGCTCAGCCCTATTTGGTGCCATGGGACAGGGGCAGCAAGGCAATGTGCTTGGCAATCCCGTAGCGAGGTGTTAGCCCATAGCACACAGGTGCAGCCAGTCCTTGTTTGTTGTGTGACATGGGATGAGTCCTTGCATTGATGTAGTGTTGTGTTGTAAGGTCGCCTAGTCTTAGTGGTGTTGTCGCCTTCTCACCTTGTAGCGAGGTGTTGCGGGGCGTTAGCGCAACGAGGCATATGCTTATCGCGGGGTAATAATGCATCCAAACATGTGCTTAGCCGCCCCGCAGCGAGGTATTGCGAGGTGTTAAGGCTTTCAACGTTGAAACATGTACTTTGCAGTTGACTTGTGCAAGTAACCCCGCAAAGGGTCAGGATAACCCCGCATTGGGTCAGGAATCGCTTAGGAAAAGAGCCAGAAGCAAGCCCTGCATGCACTGCTGTGTAAGTGCTTATGGGTGTAAGATTCAAACTGTGAGTCTACATTGCGATTGGAGGTGGTTGTTAAGGCCACTGCACACCTTGAGGAGCAGCACGCTGGTGTTGGCCCCCACCACGTCCTGCATCAGCTTGTCCACAGTCCACACCTGCACAGTGAACCCTGCAAGCTGACACAGACCCGCTCTAGGTGGCAGTGCACCAGGCATGGTCCACAACCCTCCAGTTTACAGAGCCTGATGTATAACCAATCCCTAACCCTAACCCTAACCAGTAGGCTCATGCCAAATCAGTCAGCTGCAGGTTATGTTGGGCAAGAAGTGCTTCCAGGCAGCAGGTCTTAAAACTACATCCCTATGAAGTGAATCCTAATCCCGACCATGCCCCTGCCCCATACCCTGTGTAGTGCACCCCCTGGTGGGTCTGAGTCTTAGTCTGAGATTGAGTCTGAGGCTGCAGGTGAGGGTGAGGACATGGCACACATTGGGGGCCGGGCAATTAGCGCTTCACTGGTGGCGCACAGCACCCTCCAGTCAACCCTTTTCCGCGACCTTGATTGTCCACTGATGGCCTCTACCTCAGCTTTGCAGGTGCCATACAACAAGCGTGGCATGGAATAAGCAACCCTAGCCCTCCGCGCATGTGGTAGACGACCCTTAGTTGGTTCATCCGTGACCCCTACCTTGACTTTGTATGTGGCATCCTCCACTGGCGACGGAGTGGGGCTGACCATGACCCCTCCTGGCCCTGCTGGGCTGCCTCCCACAGCCTGGCTTCCTGCCTCCCCCTGGGCCTGGCGCCTGTGGATCTTTCCGCCCCTCCCTGCCTTTCCCTCCCTGATTGCCTTCCCCGCTGACATCAGCCCTGTGCTTCCAGCTGCTACTGAAGATCTGACACAGCCTGTCTTGCCGGGTACCCATGAACCTTGGAGCTCTGCTGCTGGAGGGGGCTGTCAGAGGGCAGAGGGTGGTGGAGGGGCCCTGCTTGGGAGAGCCCTGTAGTAAGCAGGGTGCGCCGGTGCAATGGTGTAGGGGCAGGGGCAGTGGCGCCTGCCACCCCTGCCAGGGGTGTTGCTGGGGCTGTGCCTGCTGCTGTCCCTGCTCCCTGGGTCACCACCTCCTCTTCCAGCTGACACAGGGTGGTGCTGCATGCTTTTGAGAACGCGGCTTCACCAGTGACATTGGACATCTGCGGGGTGAGCAGCAGCCAGGCCTGAGACCTGGGCGGGCAGGTCAGGCAGGTCAAGGCGGTCCATGAAGGGGAGGAAAAAGGGCGCATGAAGCATGGTGAGGGTAAGTGGGTAGGTCAGGCAGCCACTCACAGCCACATTGTGCATGAGCCAGGTAGCCCCCACTCCGCCTGACGTGGTGTGGGTGAGAGGCCCGCCAAACTTGACGCCTGGCCGGTATGCCGCATGGTGCATCAGCACCTGCCTGCACAGCAGTGCCCATGACCAGACAGCCTGGTGGAATGTGTCCCGCCACGGTGCAACAATGGTGATGAGCAGGGCAGTGGTCATGGTGGCTGAGGGAAACCAGGGTCATGGGCTAGGGAATACCACCCTAGTGACCACCTAAGAACGCGATGCGCGAAAAAAAAAACGGGGGCTTTCGGTAAAGGCCTTCGGCCTTCCTATTTCTATGGCTCCCTGGACTGTTCTTTATACTCTGCTTCTTTGCTGTATCACTACCTGCTTCGTGGAATTACAACCTGCTTCGTGGGAATTTTCTGCAAAATTGTCTTGTTACTGTGCTGGTTTGTGGCTAGCAGGTTGCACACAGCGTATGTCAGCTTGCCAATACATAGGCAGACCTGTAACTGGATAACGATGCAAGTGCAGCAGCAGGCACAGTGGTGGCTATTAGGGAAACCGTTGTGGCAGAGGCAGCAGTCACCATGCCCAGCGCACCTGACTTCATCCAGGCGTGAGAAGTTGATGTCGCTGGGTTCAATGCAATGCACGGTGAGGTGGCGGGGCTGCCGGGTGGACCCAGGGCTGAGGTCGCCTAGACCATGGGCCATGAAGCCCAGGTCATGCTGCACCTCTGTGCAGGCTGCAGGCAGGCAGGCAGGCAGGCAGGCAATGGTGCATATGGGACAGCACCATGCTTTTGCTTCCTTCTGCGCAAGGTTTATGGGCTTGCCCTTAACATCATTGTCAAAGCTTACTCACACCTTTAGTGGGCACGACACGGCCGTCGGCCGTCACGGTTTCGTCACAGAAGTGACAAAGAGTGACCGCAGGGTTACCTCCCCGCGCCAAGTGCTGCGCCACCATCACATTGCGAAGGCTGACCTTGTTGATGCCCAGCTCGGGCACCCACATATGGAACCATTCACTGCTCGCCAAGCCCTTGTTGCAGCCAATGCTGCACCGCCATCGTCAACATCACCACCATCACCAATGTAAGCGCCACCAGCTACAGCAATAATAGTGGCCCATCCTGCCCCCTGCCAGATACTGCTATGTGCAAGTGATGCTGGGATCCTAGGAACGGGTGAGCAGCCACATGAGCAGCAGGCAGAGAGTGGGAAGCTGCATGGGTGGCCCCAGCCCAGAGATGTCATGAGTGATGCCATGAGGAATGCAATAGGACACTCACTCAATCATGGTGTGAGGCCCATGCCCAGTCAGGGCTGCAGAGCAGGGTGCAGGCAGGCATAGGGCATTAGCACACCAGGCTGACAACCAGCTGCTGCAATGTGCTGGCATAGGCAGTGCATGGGTGCACACTGTCCAAAGGGTCCAACTCCTACACATTGCCAGAGTGCATGACAGCTGTGCTGCCACTTGACGTGCTTGAGAGCCTGGCTGCATAGGTGCATGGATGCGCTTAGGTTGACTATAGCGTCAGGTCCATTCAGAGCCTACCCCGCACATGCTTCAACCAGCTGTGATCACTGCAACCAGAGATCTTGGTCGGCCTGGACTTGAACCTGCGGGCTAGTCACAAATGGCATCAAGCTTTCAGTTTTTCTGGGTGCTAGCTGTGATTTGTTGGTCAGGGAGAGGCTAGGTCCCCTTTGAATGAGCTCTGACCCCTGCACGGAGCCATACTGGACCAAGTCTGATTCAAACGAGGCTCACATTTTCAGTTGGGCTGCGGCTGTGCCCGGGTCGCAGCGCAGGGGCGCATGGCTGACGCCGTGGGCTGCGTCTGTCTGTAAGAGTGCAATAGCTAGTAGGACGACCACAACCCGCTTCATTGCGATGATGCTATGCTATGTATATTTCGCGGCACTCTATAGAACGGTATCAATCGTCGCTGTCACAAGCTACTTCACTCTGTTTCATGTTTTCCATGGTACATTTGGTCACCCCGGCCATTGGCCATGCCAATCCGTGCCAGGCCTGCGCATCGCACCACGCCCTAGTGGAGGGTAGCGAAGGCTATCGCGGTAACTGACGCGCGCTAAAACTCGCGTTTTAGACTGAAGCCTCCCAGATCACCCCGCCCGCCATTCCTGCGGAGTGTGAACATGGTCGCTCGCTGCAGCCTGGGGCTCAACGGGGTGCGACCGTACGTGGGTCGCAGGGCGAAGCGCAAGATTCCCTGGGTTGGGTCGGGACCCCTCATGGCCCGGGTTGGGTCGGGACCCCTCATGACACCTGGCCCGAGACCTGCCTAACCCTGCCTCCAAGCAAGCAGAGCATCTCACTGAGGTGTTAGCAGCACCGTTCGTTGACTTTGTTTAGCTACCGTGCACTCTGCTGAAGCCTTGACCCCATCATTTTTGGGCTTCGTTCAAGTCCTTCAACTTTTCGGTCAGTGGTCCTTTCCACGTGCTTCCACCTTTCACTGATAGCTGGGTGGGTCTATATCACGGGATGCGGTCCAAGACATGCTCCATCACCTTGTGTGGTACATACAATGACAACATGTGGCAGCGGGTGAATGTGGCATGGGGCGAGCTCATCACAGGGGGCGGTTGGCGGCGTCCTCGGGGGTATCCCCGACAGGTTTGACCCTGTGCTGCCGCTGGGCGCCCTCATCGCTGCATTTCTCGCACTGTGCGCGACTCTCAAGCCGATATTTGCGATGGGCCATCCTGGACCCCGACGCCGCGCCCTCCTGGCACGCCATGAAGCGATACGTGCCAAGGTGGTAAGCAGTGGCAGTGGCAGTGGCGGAAACCTCCATTGCCCCGACCCCGACGCCGCGCCTAAAAAATGACAGTGCCATGCACCCAACTTGCACCGACTTGAGCGAAGCGAAGCGTGGCGTGAGTCTCGTGGTGTAGTGACATAGCGTGGTGGTACATGACATAGCGTGACATAGCATGACATACATGACATAGCATGACATAGCGTGGTCATAGTATGACATAGCGTACATGACATAGCATGACATAGCGTGACATAGCGTGGTGGTACATGTAGTGACATAGCGTGGTGGTGACATAGCGTGGTGGTAGCTACGAGGGCTGCCTCTTTAGTGCGAAGTTAGCTACGGACGCCACGTAGCGCCTCGCCACCCTGCTCTTGTAGGTGGGTCGCTGCTTGTTTGCGCAATCTCAAGTTTCGACCTGGTGGCGGGCGGTGATCTGGGACAAGGCTTCAGGGCAAAACGCGAGTTTCAGCGCGCGTGACTTACCGCGATAGCCTCAGCTACCCTTCACTAACGCGTGGTGCGATGCGCAGGCCTGGCACGGATTGGCATGGCCAATGGCCGGGGTGACCATTTTCCGTCGCTACGCTCCAAGGCCGCTGGCTGTTGTCCCGAGCTGTGTTGCGTTAGGGCACATGTCCAAGGGCAGTGAGCTGGTTGGTGACCAGAAGATGTCTGAAGATGTATAAGTGCTAGGGGTTGGCTTTGGGTGGCTTGTATCGCAGCCGCTTGTAGCCCAGGCCACGGTACTCCTTGCCCTTGGCTGGCAGAGCTCCCTGCTACTTTCAGTAGCACAGCTCCAGTGGGCGCCACCTGCTTCCCCAATGCGCTGCATGTTCAGCGCTGCATTGCAGTCCCTATCCAGCCACTTGCCAGGCTGTGGTGCTGGCTTGGCTTTGGCAGCCTTGCCCTGGGCCTTGCCTTTGCCCTTGGTGGGCTGGGTGGGCTTAGCTGCCCGCTCAGCCTCGGTGCGCTTGCTGGTCAGTAGCCCCGACCACCTCCTGCATCAGGTTGTCGACAGTCCACTAGATCATCATCATAGGCCTCTATACAACCCGTGCAGCCTGAAGTAAAAGCAGGGGCACCAGCAAGGGTGGTGATAGAGGTAGGGGCAAGGTGGGAAGGAGGCAGCTTTTCAATGGTGGGCTGCTGGGTGGAGGGGCTTAGGGGGATGAGGTGCCCTATGCCCTTCCCAAGGCGCCCTGCCACCTATGCCAGGGTCCAGGGCTAGCACGAGGCCAGCAGCGAGCCACTGACGGGGGTGGCCAGCAATCAGATGTTTCACCCTCTGCAGCGCACAACTGTACCAATGATCATGCTATCACATGACATGCTGCCTGGCTGCAATTCGGCCATTGTCGCGGTGGGTTCAGCCTACCTCAACAAGCTCGGCCCAGCCCCCCTACCCTTGCCGTTCCACGTCTCTGACCCAAGCGGCCGCCACAGATGAGTGTTGCACTGGACTTATTTCGTGGAGTTGCTCCAAACAGCAGTGCAGTTCAGCATTCTTGCCATACAACCTACATGCGAGCTAGAGTGGGGTTCTATGAAACGCTTCGACACAGATGAGTGTAGGCACACGTGCGCAGGAGGTCGAGTGGTGCGAGAGACGAAGAAGCCCCTGGGCTGCTGTCCTCAAAGTCCTGCACTGAGCAACACCGTATAGACATGCAGTATGCTACATGGATGGAGCATGGGGCCGGCATTCGCTCACACGACATGACACTACATATTAATTCTCATATTTATTAGGGTATTTGGCTGTTCTTCACACCCCAGACCACCATTTGCTACCGCGGTTGCACCGTCAACTTCTGCGTGATGAACAAGTAAGCGGCGTCCAAGCGCAGGCCCGCAGGCTCAACATAGGTGTTAGGGCATTATTATTATTAGGGTTGACAAACATGCGTACAAAGTCTCTCTCTCGCTGGCCACGTTCGACCCGTCGGTTGTACTGGGTAGCTGGGTAGCTGAATAGCTCCCGCAAAGCTGCGACGGCTAAAGTGGCGCGGACCACCAGCATCATGAGATGACAAGTAGAGGCCACATCCGCCTTCCTGCTCCTGAGTTATTGCATTCTTCAAGTTGGCCAGGCGAAGAGGGTCACTGCCTGCCATGCTACTGCGGTGTTGCGTCCTTCACAGAGGTCAACGCTTGCCATGCCCGGCACGCGTTACTTGGGAGCAGCCATGGTGAGCTGTCTCAGTCAGGCGCCCCCAACTAACAGAAAACCGACCCCTGGTAGTAGGACGGCTGTAACTCTGCACTCACTGCGCCAAATGTTATGCTAGATGATTCACAATGTAGCCAACCCAGCCAGCTACCTTTCACCCATCCAGAATAAATATACACTGAGTAGGCCGCGCACAACAAAGCGTCAAAGTTAGTGATTCATATTTGAGCCGTAGCGGAGCATGCAGTCATCGCTGCGACCGCCCGCGTCGCTTAGGCTGCTCAACATGAGCATGCGCGTCGGCGGCAGCAGTCGGATCGGAAAGCGGTTGCGGCAATGTGGCACTGAGCCCACCTCCTCCCCATACCTGGAGGGCAATGCCACAGCTCGACCATTTTGACTTACAACATGCTACTTACTAGGTTGAGCTCCTCTCAGACATTGATACAAACGCTCATACTCAGCTAAGCCAAAAGCTCACTTTGGTCGGTGACCCCCAACTCCCTTAGCCGATCTCAGGACCGGGGCCATGCAGTCAGACACACAACTCCACACCATGACCGAATCAGGACTCGGCTCCTCTGAGAGTTACACTCCCCTACATCCCATCCACCTGCGTGCAAAGTTTCATAGCTCAACTGCCACCCCACAGCCCCGTAGCCCTGATTCTGCTTGGAGAACATGATGTCACTTTGAAGATGTCAAACTGATAGAGGCCTGGGCTGTTTAACGTGCGGTTTGTTCTAATAAATGCGCCAAGGGGTCAAGAACAAACATTTCATAGCCATTTTTCTCTGGGTGCAGCGGGTGCAACATAGTGGAGGACACAGTGGAGGAGGGGGGGTGTAACCCGGTTGTACCTTAGTGTGCGCCGACCAGAATGGTGTATTCGACGGAAGCGAGTATGAAACAATGTTTCATTCACCCCGTCTAGGCGCCCTGCACGCCCGGCAGGCATCGCGTTGGGTGTCGGCCGGACATTCCATGTGTGCACAACCCGCTCACTACGCTAGGTAGATGGGGCCACAAGGATGCGGCTCACCGTCTAAGAGAGACCCGTCTCGCCGCTGTGATTTGTTCGCGGGCACATGTGGCAGTAAGAGAACAAAGACTCCAATGGCTTGCGCTGATGGTCAGATGACGCGCATTGCTTTGCAGCTACCAATGTGACAAACGCTATCGAAAAAGATGCAGTATTGAGAGAGTACTTGCATGCATATTACCAACCCCATGTTGGGAGCGCCTGAGTCTCAGGTAGGAGGATTGATCCAAGATGCTCTCCGGCCAGTGGCCCGCTCGGCCGCAAGCCTGTAGCAGCAAAGAGGTGCACTGCCAAGGCCTGACCGCAAGGCCAGCTCACGCAAACTCACCTTGCACCTGGCAGGTGAGTGCCAGTGCCTGCTGGTCAGGCACCGCCTCCTCCGCTGGGGGTCTTGCTACTGGCCTGCTGCTGCTGGTGCACTGTTAGTGAGCCACAGCTGCGGCAATTCTGCCGGTCACCCCCCCGCAAATGTGAGACGGTCTGGGGCGCGAACCTCCGTGAAGCTCGCGACAAAGATTTGACGCAGACGGGTGTAACAGGTGTATGCGGCACCCACCGTCCGCAAAACACTAGCTCAGATCGGCGCCCGCCCAAACCTGACCTGTGCTTTCCGCTTCTAAAAGACTCACGCACATCATAAGGCGAGGCTGCCAATCCTTCTACGCACGCCGTAAGCCAAGGGCACAAGTGCAGTACGCCTGCTTGCATGTCAGTGCATGGAGCATATAATTCGTTGTTATGCGCACAAGTCAGCCAGCTGGCACCCCCTACCGCACTTACATTGCGGCATGACTCTATGCAAGTGTAAGCTGCATCATGACAGCACTACATCATCACTTGGCACTATGTTCTCGGGATGGCTCAGGATGGCTTTGGCTTTCATTGTTACATGCACCGTGGTGCCTCAACCTTCTCCCTCATCTTCAGCAGGTACATGTCACGCAAACTGATTACAGCAATACATGTATCGATGCTCAAACGCCTTGCAACACCACTACAGAAGACATGTATCGCTGATGCCAAGCACATGCATTGATGTGAAGGTGGCAACACCACACAACACAACAACACCTCAACAACACACCACCACCACCACCACCACAACACAATGACTCATGCCTCACACACCACCTATGCTATGTGCACAACAAGCAAGGACTGCTTGCACCTCCTTGCTATAGCTAACACTCACTACGGGACTGCTAAGCACTTTGCCTTGCTGCCTATGCCCCATGGCACCAAATCAGGCTGGGCTGGGCTAGGCTAGGCTGGGCTGGGGTGGGCTAGGCTAGGCTAGGCTAGGCTAGGCTAGGCTAGGCTGGGCTGGGCTGGGCTGGGCTGGGCTGGGCTGGGCTGGGCTGGGCTGGGCTGGGCTGGGCTGGGCTGGGCTGGGCTGGGCTGGTTAAGGTGACACAACACAACAACACACAACACAACAACAACTACGCCGCTGCTGCTGCCTTGCTCGGTGATGGAGATGGGGGTGCTTTACTATTGGCATCCTGCACACACAATTACAAAGACAAGGTCTTGGGGCACACACCACAAAACATGGTCATTAATGAGTACTAATTGTTCGAAACTCAAGGCTCACGACAGTTCTATGCTACCCTCAGCTGTTCATGCCTGTCACGCGTTGCGCAAGTGTTCACACGAACATCAAACTGACCTAGACTGAGTGACGTATATTACAACCTTACCCACCTCTTGCTCACTGTTTTCAACGGCTGGTTGCCTTGCTGCACTGCTGAAAGAAAGAAAGAAAGAAAGAAAGAAAACTACTCCGGTACAAACCGGCGTGCATTAAGGGAGGAGCTTCCGCCTGTGGCGCGGCCTGCTCCCACCTCCAAACGTTGGACACAGGCTGGACATGTCCCCATCAAGCTGCCCTAGCTGTAGCCACAGACCACAGCTAGCACCCAAGGCAAACAAAGAGGCATGAGAGGAGCAAAGACTAGTGCACTTGGCAGCTGGCCTTATCTCTTCTCCTCGTTGACGAGAGCAATTCCAGCCTTGTCCGCCGGATGTCGCACTAAAAGCTGAAGTTCAGGCTCCAAAAGTCCAAACTTCAGCTGTCAGCCAACGTCCCGCATTGAGGTAGCTCTGCTCCCTCCTTGACGACGCCAGCAACTCCACAACAGCTCGATGACCCGCAGCGGTCGTGTGCGGCACCCGGACCTCATTTGTATTCCGCTGGACAAAGCGGTGCCCGTTCAAGCCTGGGAAGGCTTTCCCGTTGCATCCCAATTTATATACCGCTGGGTGCGGTGGTGAGGTAGCTTGGCCAATCCGTGCGACCGAAGTCAACGCGGATTGTTACCAGGGCCACCGCGTGGAGGTGCCTCACCGCCAGCCCCCTGCACTGCTGCTTAGGAGACCCTTGGGCTGGTGTGGGTTTGGTGTTGATCCTCAAAACTGCCAAGCACCTGTGGAGGTCAGCAGATTTGGTTGCATGTGTTAGCATCGTATGCAACACGCATTCAGAAACAACACCCCATGCTTGCCTGGGAAGTAATCGCGAGTTGCCAGTCCGACGGCAGCAAAGGCTGCTCGGCACGGAAATGCCTCCGGCCACCAATTCATCTCTCCTGTTGCGACACGCATATGGACAGATGAAGAATGACATTGCGAAGCTAATTAAGTCGTCGAGACAATGCAGTACAATCGACAAAAGAGGGCCTAACCTGCTAGCGACACCGCTGTGAGATGTAGAGCCAAACGGTGGAAGAATTACATGCAGCGGATCAAAGACGGTGCCAAAAAGTGAACTGCGGGGCCAATGGCGGGGGTGACCTGCCATTGTCGCGGTGGGTTCAGCCTACCTCAACGGCCTCGGCCCAGCCCCCCTACCCGTGCCGTTCCACGTCTCTGACACTACATGGCACATTACATTACCGTACAGGAAGCCATCTCCACCAGATAATTCGCACAAGCACCACTGCGTACTGAAATATCTTGCCTTGACCGCACATGCATGCGATGCGATGAGGAGGTAGTTGACTATGCCAGACTCTTTGCGTGCACTGCACTGCACTGCACTGCTGTCCTCAAAGTTCTGCACTGGGCAACACCGTATAGACATGCAGTATGCTACATGGATGGAGCATGGGGCCGGCATTCACTCACACGACATGACACTACATGGCACATCACATTACCGTACAGAAAACCATCTCCACCAGATGATCCCACAAGCACCACTGCATAATGAGATATCTTGCCTTGACCACACATGCATGCGATGCAATGAGGACTATGCCAGACTCTTTGCATGCACTGCCACGAGCCAGTCCTAGGGAAACTTTGGCATGTGCAAAAAATGGTGAAAAGAGCTCTCGTTCACCATAGCAGATGGTCTGGAGCACTTTCAGTGAGGTCAGTCCAGCAGCCCCACCGCTGACGGCTGAAGTGGCGTTGACCATCAACATCATGGCATTTGTGGGCGGCTGTAACCCACTACTCCTTTAGTGGGCAGGTAGCAGGGATTGAACCTGCGATGCATGGGACTGCTGACTTTGATGTTCACACAAACAAAGGTGCATCATGACGCACATGTGGCAGGAGCGATCTTGCCACACCCAGATCTTGCTCCTGCCTGGCTGTGGTGGTTCGGCGCCAGGGTCAAAGGACGCATAGATTGGCTGTGCAGCTTTATTTGTTGGCCCATCATCAGTGTAAAGGTCACATCCGTCATTCTGCTGTCGCGGTGTTGCATTGTTGTGTATGGCCAGGTGCACAGGGTCACTGCCTGCCATGCTGCTGCGGTGTTGCGTTCTTCACAGAGGTCAACGCTTGCCATGTCCGGCACGCGTTACTTGGGAGCAGCCGTGGCGAGCTGTCTCAGGTAGGATGATTGATCCAAGATGCTCTCCGGCCAGTGGCCCGCTCGGCCGCAAGCCTGTAGCAGCAAAGGGTTGCACTGCCAAGGCCTGACCGCAAGGCCAGCTCACGCAAACTCACCTTGCACCTGGCAGGTGAGTGCCAGTGCCTGCTGGTCAGGCACCGCCTCCTCCGCTGGGGGTCTTGCTACTGGCCTGCTGCTGCTGGTGCACTGTTAGTGAGCCACAGCTACGGCCCTCCTGGCAGACACCACCAATTGAGGGGGAGTTGTTGGGCAGCTAGGGCAGCACCCACCACATTGGACCACTGGTGCACCTCATAGCCAGGCAGCCAGCAGCCAGCGCTCAGCTTGAAGATGTCAGGCTGGCTGTCAAAGTAGCATGCATACCCTGCATGCAGCGGGCGCAGGAGTCTTGGATGCAGTATAGGAGCTAACCAAGAGGTGTGACAACACAGCAGTCAAGCCCATACTCTACCAATTCTTCCTTGTTGTTGTTGCTGCTGCTGCTGCCAGTAGCATCAAGGAACAGCCAGACAGCGCCTATTGTTGTGCTTCCTTGTCATCTTGAGAAAGAACAGATGAGGATGACAGATGGATTACATGCCATGGCAGCTAGCATGATGTGCTGTCAGGAATGTCCGGCCTTCCATTGCTGTGAGCCTGCAGCACAACACCCCTCACCCTTCTGCTCCATCCATGTGACGACATCAGCCAAGAGCGTGGTGCGCCACTTGCCGACACTGCAGGCAGCAGGCAGGGTGTGTACGGAGTGCAGGCAGACTAGCCAGGGTCGCAGGGGTACAGCTGGTTTTTGTGTGCAGCAGGTTTGAATGTCGCCTTTGTTCAGGGTCACTTGTGCAGTGCAGTGTGTAGTCAGGAGTCTGCAACGATGCCTGAAGGAGTCACGGGTGGAGATACTGGATGTTGAGATGAGCCTGGAGTTTGCTGCTCAGTGAACAATACAGGCAGGCAGGCAGGCGGGCACAATTAGCGTTTCAACAACAGAAGCAGCAGGGCTTCCCTGTCATGCCTCCACCCATTCCTCCCAGAGCATGGCATTGTGATCCTGCTGGACTGTTTGCCCTGCATCGTTTAACATGCTATACAGCTTCATGGGCTAAGATGTCTGATCTTATCAATAATGATCTTGCTTGTGCTACACAGGTGATGATGTCTGTAATCTCTTACGACTGCCACCACGCTCTTGCTGCTGCTGGTGATGAGGTCAGTACTGTCAGGCTCACATGCACAGCCTTGCCACTGCACCCTACTACCTGTCAGTTGAGAACGGCAGGTGAGACTGTCCTGGCACACAGCTTGCCAATGCCGTTGCCTCTGCCGCTGCCCCTACTCTTGCCCCACCTCCCCACCCCTTGTTGCTGCACCCCTCCTCCCCACCATCCATCTCCTGCCCTTCTTGATACCCAGCACTGGCACCAACACCATCAGGAGTGTATCGAGGCACCTCACCTGTTGTATTCAAAGATGATGAAGTCCACCAGCTACGGGCAGGGCAGCGCCACACGCATGAGGTTGAGCAGCAGAGTCAGATCAGGCAACAGTGGCAGCCAAGCAAGGTGGGAAGGTAGCTAGGTCGTCCTAAGGCTGGCCCGGGCTAAGGCTGGGCTGGGCAGGTGAGGGTGCACCGTGTGCTTGGGTTCCAAGCTTGTTGTACAGCAGCTGTGCTGGTGCAGGAGGACGGAGCAGCTGCAGGGGCCACAGGTGAGGGCTCACCGTCAGGTCTGGCTGTGTCAGGCTCACCTTGCGCTCCAGGGCTCCGCTGGCGCCTTGCAGCACCAGGCCATCCCAGCCCTCAGTGTCGATCTGGTGGCAGGCAGCAGGGCCAGGTAGCAGGCTCGGCAGGGATACCCAGCAGGCAGGCGAGGCTGGGCAGCTCTTCACAGCCTCAGTGTCTTGGGTCTGTGACTGTGAGTTTGTACTGTGGATGAAGGTGGGTGCACGATTGTAGGTCCTCACGTACGGGAGGGCAGGGGCAGTGCCCTGAAGGCTGCAGCATGGGCAGGAGCCCTGCTATCATGTACAGCTGTGTGAGCAGAGGTGGGTGTGGAATTCAAGTGAGGCTACATTGCGAACGAAAATGGGTGTTAAGGCCGTTGCAAACTGAGCAGATGTGGCAGCACACACCTTGAGGAGCAGCACGCTGGTGTTGGCCCCCACCACGTCCTGCATCAGCTTGTCCACAGTCCACACCTGCACAGTGAACCCTGCAAGCTGACACAGACCCGCCCTAGGTGGCAGTGCACCAGGCATGGTCCACAACCCTCCAGTGTCTAGAGCTTGATGTATGACCAAACCCTGACCCTGACCCTGACCGGTAGGCTCATGCCAGATCAGTCAGCTGCAGATTATGTTGGGCAAGAAGTGCTTCCAGGCAGCAGGTCTTAAAACTACATCCCTATGAAGTGAATCCTAATCCCGACCATGCCCCTGCCCCATACCCTGTGTAGTGCACCCCCTGGTGGGTCTGAGTCTTAGTCTGAGATTGAGTCTGAGGCTGCAGGTGAGGGTGAGGACATGGCACACATTGGGGGCCGGGCAATTAGCGCTTCACTGGTGGCGCACAGCACCCTCCAGTCAACCCTTTTCCGCGACCTTGATTGTCCACTGATGGCCTCTACCTCAGCTTTGCAGGTGCCATACAACAAGCGTGGCATGGAATAAGCAACCCTAGCCCTCCGCGCATGTGGTAGACGACCCTTAGTTGGTTCATCCGTGACCCCTACCTTGACTTTGTATGTGGCATCCTCCACTGGCGACGGAGTGGGGCTGAACATGACCGCTCCTGGCCCTGCTGGGCTGCCTCCCACAGCTTGGCTTCCTGCCTCCCCCTGGGCCTGGCGCCTGTGGATCTTTCCGCCCCTCCCTGCCTTTCCCCCCCTGACCTTCACACCCTGCCCGTCCCTACTGCTGCTGCTGCTGCTGGGCCGCTTCCTGCCACCTGGGTTCAACTCCTGGTGGGGTGAAGCCAGGTATCCATGAACCTTGGAGCTCTGCTGCTGGAGGGGGCTGTCAGAGGGCAGAGGGCGGTGGAGGGGCCCTGCTTGGGAGAGCCCTGTAGTAAGCACGGTGCGCCGGTGCAATGGTGTAGGGGCAGGGGCAGTGGCGCCTGCCACCCCTGCCAGGGGTGTTGCTGGGGCTGTGCCTGCTGCTGTCCCTGCTCCCTGGGTCACCACCTCCTCTTCCAGCTGACACAGGGTGGTGCTGCATGCTTTTGAGAACGCGGCTTCACCAGTGACATTGGACATCTGCGGGGTGAGCAGCAGCCAGGCCTGAGACCTGGGCGGGCAGGTCAGGCAGGTCAAGGCGGTCCATGAAGGGGAGGAAAAAGGGCGCATGAAGCATGGTGAGGGTAAGTGGGTAGGTCAGGCAGCCACTCACAGCCACATTGTGCATGAGCCAGGTAGCCCCCACTCCGCCTGACGTGGTGTGGGTGAGAGGCCCGCCGAACTTGACGCCTGGCCGGTATGCCGCATGGTGCATCAGCACCTGCCTGCACAGCAGTGCCCATGACCAGACAGCCTGGTGGAATGTGTCCCGCCACGGTGCAACAACGGTGATGAGCAGGGCAGTGGTCATGGTGGCTGAGGGAAACCGGGGTCATGGGAGCTGGGATAGGCAATACCCAGGCTATATCCCTGTTCCAAGGATGCAAGGGCTCTTTTCTTTTCTTATTTTCTGGCTCCCCGGACTGTTCTGTATACTCTGCGGTTTTGCTATACCACTAGCTGCTTTGTGGAATCACACAATTGTTCTGCAATATTATATTCTTTCTGTGCTGCTTTGTGGCCAGCAGGTTGCACACAGCGTGTGTCAGCATGCCAATACATAGGCAGACCTGTGACTGGACAACGATGCGAGTGCAGCAGCAGCCACAGTGGTGGCAATTAGGGAAACCGTTGTGGCAGAGGCAGCAGTCACCATGCCCAGCGCACCTGACCTCATCCAGGCGTAAGAAGTTGATGTCGCTGGGTTCAATGCAATGCACGGTGAGGTGGCGGGGCTGCCCGGTGGACCCAGGGCTGAGGTCGCCTAGACCATGGGCCATGAAGCCCAGGTCATGCTGCACCTCTGTGCAGGCTGCAGGCAGGCAGGCAGGCAGGCAGGCAGGCAGGCAGGCAGGCAGGCAGGCAGGCAGGCAGGCAGGCAGGCAGGCAGGCAGGCAGGCAGGCAGGCAGGCAGGCAGGCAGGCAGGCAGGCAGGCAGGCAGGCAGGCAGACAGGCAGGCAGGCAGGCAGGCAGGCAGGCAGGCAGGCAGGCAGGCAGGCAGGCAGGCAGGCAGGCAATGGTGCAAAGGGCTGGCGTGGGACTGCATATGGGACTGCACCATGCTTGTGCTTCCTTCTGCGCTTGAGGCATGGGCTTGCCCTTGGCACCACTGTCACCACCATCTTCTATGTCAGACGGACCTTGTGCCATATGCAAGCGTCACCTTGCTGCAGCTTACTCACACCTTTAGTGGGCACGACACGGCCGTCAGCCGTCTTGGTCGTGTCACAGGTGTGACAGAGAGTGACCGCTGGGTTACCTCCCCGCGCCAAGTGCTGCGCCACCATCACATTGCGAAGGCTGACCTTGTTGATGCCCAGCTCAGGCACCCACATATGGAACCATTCACTGCTTGTCAGACCCTTGTTGCAGCCGATGCTGCACCGCCATCGTCAACATCACCACCATTACCAATGTAAGCGACACCAGCTACAGCAACTGACCCATCCTGCCCCTGCCAGATACTGCTATGTGCAAGTGATGCCGGGATCCTAGGAAAGGGTGAGCAGCCACATGAGCAGCAGGCAGAGTGGGAAGCTGCATGGGTGGCCCCAGCCCAGAGATGTCATGAGTGATGCCATGAGGAATGCAATAGGACACTCACTCAATCATGGTGTGAGGCCCATGCCCAGTCAGGGCTGCAGAGCAGGGTGCAGGCAGGCATAGGGCATTAGCACACCAGGCTGACAACCAGCTGCTGCAATGTGCTGGTACAGGCAGTGCATGGGTGCACACTGTCCAAAGGGTCCAGCTCCTACACATTGCCAGAGGGCATGACAGCTGTGCTGCCACTTGACGTGCTTGAGAGCCTGGCTGCATGGGTGCATGGGTGCGCTTAGGTTGACTAAAGCGTCAGGTCCTTCTAGAGCCTACCCCGCACATGCTTCAACCAGCTGTGATCACTGCAAGCAGATATCCTGGTCGGCCTGGACTTGAACCTGTGGGCCAGTCACAAGTGGCATAAAGCTATCAGTTGTTCCGAATGCCTGCTGTCATTCGTTGGTCAGGGAGAGGCTAGGTCCCCTTTGACTGAGTTTTGACCCCTGCATAGAGGCATACTGGATCAAGTCTGGCCTGAACGAGGCTCACATTTTCAGTTGGGCTGCGGCTGTGCCCGGGTCGCAGCGCAGGGGTGCATGGCTGACGCCGTGAGCTGCGTCTGTTAACAAGAGTGCAACAGCTACTAGGACGACGACAACCCACTTCATCATGACTATGCTATGTACATTCCGCGACACTAGGTGAACGATGTTAGTAGTTACTGTTACAAGCTGCTTCGTTGATTTTCACATTTTCCGCGGTAACGGCAGCGGTGGTCCGTTCGTGACCAACGGTCTGGTTTTATGAGTCTGCGAGCAACAGGTACTGCCCTCTTGGCGGGCGGCCACAGCTGCTTATGGTCAGCTTATGCTTTGCTTGAACTGCAGAGAGCAGTGTGGCTGCAGTGAAGGCCACCTTGACTGCTGCCTGGGTCCAGGGGGCGAAGCTGCATGGGTGCGAATGGTTGGACCGACCAGGCCTTCACAGCGCATAGTTCCCCTACTGTCCGAGCTGTCGGTACCCTATATCTAGAACAGCCGGCACCAACACTTGATTTCCTATCCCCCACCTTCAGGCGTTCCCAACTACATGAAAACCACCCCCCTGTGATAGGAAGCCCGTATCTCCGCAGCCACTCAGTCAAAAATATTGGTAAACAGTGCTTTGAAGAGAGGAGATTCATATCTACGAGATGGCAGACGCAGCAAAAACTGTATCGCTGTCAGCGGTGCTCAGTGCCTGCCCAAAGATCGACATTTGAATTCATGCGATTTCGCCACATGCGAGGCGCGCCGCATTAACACGCCACGCTGTTGTGAGTGGCACCTGCAACACGCAGCAGCAGTCGGAACATGTTTTGCTTTTGGCATGTGGACGCGACGACGGCAGTCGTGACAATTGGATATCACTATTAGATCTTGGAGCTGCTGCTGGCGCTAGTGCATTACCGGCTGCTCTACTACGCTTAAACAAGGTGCTAGGTGCAGTACGTGGTGTTGTGTACCTTGCTTTGCTGCCCTCGACTTGTTAGCTGCAGGTGCCTCACGCCTACGTGATGTGCTTGCCGCTGCCAGCTGTTGCTGCCGCTGAGGGGGTGCACCAGCAGGCACAGCCACCTCAGGGGTGGTGCCTGTAGGTGTCAGCTGTTGCTGAGGGGGCCTTCAAATTGCAGGTGTATTGCCTTTGCGCGCAATAGTTGGTCTGAAAGCAGGCAGCAGAGCAAAGAAATGCGGTTATTCCCAGCCTCAGCCCCCACTCAGCCCCCCCCTCAAACCCCCTACCACTCCCTTTCACCCCCTTCCACTCTCTCCCAGCCCCTTCCCACCCACGCCACCCTGCCTTCCCCTTTGCATCTTACCAAGGGTCTTGCGCCGCTCCTCACAGCTCCAGGGGGCGCCACTCGCTCTCCATGCCCGCTGGAGGTTGAGGGCTGCGTTGCAGTCCCTGTCCACCCATTTGCCAAGGTCCCCAGTGTGAAGGGGGCACGTCCCACACTAGAAGCATGTCACACATGTCAGTCGGATGCCCAGGGGTAGCCAGCTTGGGGCACCACATGAGGCTTCGCACCGCACTTGGTCGCAAAACGGTCGCAAACTTGGTACATAGCATTTTCTAGGTGGTGTAAGAATGGGGGTGAAAACAAAAAATTGAGGAAGAATCGGGCTGAGGAGTTACCTCAAAACAATACTGTTTAACATTTCTTGCGCGTTTTCTGAGTTTTCTTTTTTTTTAATCGAGCCATATTTGTGATACAACCATAACCTGTGAATCTCATGAAAAATCGTGTCATTGCGTCTCGCCCAGGCCAACAGACTACACTGTCCCTAACAACACTGCGCCTGTTCTTGGTGACAGGAGTGGCCTTGCTTAATGACAGGCCCTGCCATCGCATGAACCCCTGGCGCCATTTCTTGCCAGGGGCCTTCCCCTTGAAGGGATCCACTTTGCCCTTGCGCTCCGTGACCCGTTGCGTCGTCCTCACGGCTGCAAGCAATGCTGTCTTGGTGACCCCCACACCCTGCTGCTGACCCCTCACTACCAAGTCCCGCAGTTGCTCCTCTTCCACAGCTGACAAAGCTGTTGGGCGCCCACGTTTTGCAATCACCCCACCCCGCTTGATGACTCTGCGGAGGGTGGCATATGGAACGCAATGTTCCCGGGCCACAGCTGCCATGGATGGCTGTGGCTGCCCCCTCTTGACCTTCAAGTAAGCATTAGCAGCTGCCAAGAGCCTCTTGGCTCTTTCGCCTGTGCTGTCTTGAGCCAAGCTGAACTGTCGAGAAGCACCAGTGGTCAGTTTGGCCATAAGGGCTGGTGGTGTCTGGTAGGACCTGGGCGCATGAGGCCGAAAAAATGACATGAGAGCTGAGAGAGAACATTTTCAAAGCAAGACCGCGGCCAAAGGGTAGCAATAAACCAAAGCGCACCAACTGCGCTACATTGGGTACCCACCAAGGTGTCTAGAAGGGCCGCGCTCGCATGGGTATTTCGTCGCGCTAGTGCACGCGGGACCTTAACGGCCGGTAGGGTTCAAACGGGCGTAACCGGCGGCAGCCTCATCTCAGCCGACAAAACGAGATAGTCCGCCGCTAACCGATTCACAACGTCCTCACAACCTCTAACGACCGTGTATGAAAGGAGGCATGCGTGTTGAAGAGCGGAAATGGGAGAACGGCCCATATAGGCCTAGCCAAATTAGGAACCTTTCTGTGTAGGGTGGCAGCTGGAGGGCAGGTGATCCAACGGCTGCTGCGCCCAGCCTGGAGATTATGGCATGGTAACCTAGTGCGGGGCCTGGTGCGGGGCCTGATAGGGGCCTGATGGGGGCCTGGTGCGGGGCCTGATGGGGCCAGCTCCCTCACCTCACCTCACCTCACCCTGCCCAGGCCCAGCCCCCTGCCCAGGCCCGGCCCCCTGCCCAGGCCCGGCCCCCTGCCCAGGCCCCCTCACCTCGCCCAGGCCAGCCCCTTGCCCAAGCCACCGTAGCTACACCTGCCCTTGTGGCTGCACCTCAAGCCCTGCCATGGGGCGGGTGGCTGGACCGAGACACCAACCCGTGCCTCCCCATGCAGCGCAGTGGGGAGAGTGCAATGACCCCTGGAGATGTGTGGATTGAAGAAGCGCAAGGCCCCTGGCAAGGGGTACCGGCAGGGCTTCGAGCTGGTGGATGATAGGCTGCGATAGGCAAGGCAGTGGCTGAACCTGGCTGCAGAGTACCGGCAGGGCTTTGGTGGCTGGGTCGGCAAGCATCCGGCCGGACAATCGCCATTGCTGCACTACACATGCATCTGTTGTGAGGAGGGGTCAGCGACGACTATGCGGCGTTGGGCAGGCAACGGTGCACGGTTCGACAAGTGTTAACAAGTAACGATGCTCAAAGAATCAGTATGTACACCTACACGCAATTATAGACACTGACCAACCCTTCATCACGAGTTCAATGTGCAATGCATGCCTGCTCCATGCAATACTTGTATGGTACAGATGTCGCATTGTCAACCCTAAACCGCGCAAACAACGCATACAGCACTACCCTGCCCGGCACTAACGCTACTGCTTTGTTCGCACTCTTTTGATGGGACACCTATCCAACAATCGGTTGACCCATATTGTTGGGGAGTGTGACCAGTCCCCCTTGCACACCTGCAGTAGCAGCAGCAGCCATGGTGGCAGCAGCAGCAGTGGTGGCAACGGTAGCAGTTACTACTGCTCACACCACAGCGCAACAGGCAACAATCAGGCAAGAAACACAACTTCCTGCTGTGCCGGCCAGCAGCTACGCAAGAACACTTCCCTCTCTACTATTTTGGAATACCCTCCTCCCACACGACCTTCCGCCCTGACCCCTTTCCCCCTGACCCCCTCCTTGCGCTCCCCTCCCACCCCTTGCTATGCTTACCGGCAGAGACCAGCCCAGCGACGGACGCGGCGGTCACATCTCCCATGCCAGGGCCCATCACAACGCCCATGCCAGGCACCACTGCAGCTCCCTGGCTGGCCAGCGTCCCTGAGCAGGTCGCAGGGTAGGTCACACCTGGGTGAGCAGCCCCCCCTGCTGCTGCTGCTGCTGCTGGGTAGGGCATACTGGGAGCCAGGGAGGCAGCCTGGGCAGGGTACATTGTGTTGGCCAAAGTCATGGCAGGGTATGCTATCCCAGGCGTGGCGGGCTGCATGACAGGCTGCATGGCGGGCTGCATGGCGGGCTGCATGGTGGGCTGCATGGCGGGCTGCATGCTTCCATATGTCATGGCAGAGGGTCCCACAGCTGGCATGACCTGGCTGCCATAGCTCGCCATGGGTACAGCTACAGCTGCCTGGGGCGCGACTGGCATGTGTGACGTGCCCCATCCCCATCCACCTGCGCTGCCATGGAGATGGCCCGTGGTAAGGTGTGACGCATGGTTTAGAATATGAGTGACGTGGTCACGACGAAAGGCCAGGGCCAGGCAGCCCACACCCGTGGCCAGCATGGTAAGGCTGCTGGCCAGCCAGCCAGGGGTCAGGGGAACTACCAGATCCTGCATGCAAGCAATGCAATCATCCATGCATGGAACCACACAGCATGGAAATCAGGCACGGCTGGGCCGTGCCGGTGTCAGTGCTCAAGCTGGCGACATGCTGGAGGCCATGTGAGTAGCCAGCGACACAGCTGCACCACATGACTCAGCCATGCCAGCTAGAGTTTCACTTGAGCGTGCTGCAGCCGACTGTGAGGAAGAGACTAGCAGTTGCCTTGCCCCACTCCATGGAAGCAGCATGCACATGCATGTGTGCACAAATCTCAACCATAAACTGATATTTCATGTCCCTGCTTCCAAGACCAACATCCACGCACTGAAGCCTGGGGGCTGCACTGCACTGGCAGTCAAAGGTGGGATGCTGGCACAGACAAAGTGTGTGACAATCATGGTGTGAGGCCCATGCCCCGTCAGGGCTGCAGAGCAGGGTCCTGGTAGGTACACGGCGTGAGCACTGGCAGGCAGGTACAGGCTGACAACCAGCTGCTGCAACGTGCTGGCATAGGCAGTGCATGGGTGCACACTGTCCAAAGGGTCCAACTCCTACGCATTGCCAGAGTGCATGACAGCTGTGCTGCCACTTGATGTGCTTGAGAACCTGGATGACGAGGTGGTGCGCATCGTCTGCATCAGTCTGCCCTCTGACAACTGGGGTGCACTTCTTGCATCTTCTAAACTCCTTACCTACCTGCTGCTAATGCCCCTGCTCATCACCCACACCTTGGTTGCCTACACAGATAAGCACCTAAGTTGGGACACCCCGTTTCTCGTGTTCTCTTGATTCTTTACCGAAAGCCCCCGTTTTTTTCCCGCGCATCGCGTTCTTAGGTGGTCACTAGGGTGGTTGTCGGGTCGCGTAATGTTTGCGCGTTGTGGGAGGAGAGATCTCAACACTGCCGGGACCGCCGGTTTTAACCCCATCCGGACTTAAGGCCCGGCCTCGACTACCAGGAGCGTTTCAAGAAGTTTCCTCAACGCTTACAGATACCTTGGTGGGTAACAAAGATGGTGCAGTCGGTGCGCTGTGTCAAATGTGCGGCTGTCCGGCGGTAGCGCTTGCCATGTTAGGCGGAAAATTTCGCATGTAACAAAAAATGGCTTTTCTACTTGCTGAGCTCAGGCCCCGGCCCTTGCTCAGATGATCACCGCTTCTGCCATACGCGCTAGGAGGTCTAGCAAAGCATTTAACGGGGCACGCCACAGGGCTAGCATGCTTGCAGCCGCCGCTCGGGCCCTCGTCAAGTAAAAGAGGGGGGCTGCGCGCTCTTCGGTGCGTGCTGTGGCAAAACAGCATGGCTTCCCCCGCTCCACCCTCAGCGACTTTATCAACATGGGGGGTAGGATTGCTACAAGGGGGAGACCGACAGCTTTGACTGAGGCAGAAGAGATGAAGCTGGTCAGCATGATCAAGGGGGCCCAAACGCAGGGTAGGGGGGTGACCAGATTGGACCTCCTTGGAGCAGTGCAGTGGGCCTGCGAGGTCCGTGTGAGCAAGGGCCTGCCACACTTCTTCCCTAATGCAAGCCCGAGCAGCAAATGAAGCCATTGAATTATATTGAATTTACAATTATGAATAAATATTGAAATAATACCGTACTTAACGAAGCCATTGAAGCGTGCGTTTGCCAAGACAGGCTTATACCCCTCCAACAAGGAGCAGCTGCTGGCAGCTGCTAAAACCTCCATCCAAGCTGGCAAGCGCATGGCGACTCTAGCACCATGGAAGCGCCTAAATGTGACCAACGATATGATGGATGCAGCTGTTAGTTGCTCAATGGAGGAGCAACCTCCGTTGTATTTCAGGGCAGTGGACCAGTTCTACAACAGGCAGGAGCTGGAAGAGCAGGTTTCCATGAGGGCAGCTTAGTATGGCGGAGGGTTTCGTGTGTAGGGGGCGGGGCACATCGTGATGCTTTAATTATCGACTCACAACCCACCTTTTTGTGGATTTTTGATGCCATCTGGTGCTTGGACCTATAGTGATACAGTGCCGAAAAGGGCAGGACCAAGTTTCTCCTGAGAAATGTTTATACTTGAGCGTCTCAACATAGGTGCACTTAGCTCGAAAAACCGGTTTTAGGGGGGGTATCCCACTGGCTAAGTCATAAGTCTCCAGTCCTTGAGAGTTTTACTAAGCTGGGGGCATCGGCAGCTAGAGGACTTCTAGATCTCTCCAACGATATCAGTTGCATTCGTTTCGTCCAAGCAAGTGATGAGTTATGCCACCCCCCGTTTCAAAATGTCCAAACTTAGGTGCTTATCTGTGTAATCTGAACCTGGCCTAATCCTGCAAACAGGCCTGTGAACAGGCTGGTGTCTGGTGCGTGTGGCCTCACAGAGCAAGCTGGGAAGGCAGTTGCCAGTTGATAGTGACAGGGTATTTGTGGCCTCCCATGATCTCTGACGAGTGTTTGAAGCCACAGGGTGGGCGGTTGGGCAGTTGGATGCTAGTTGGATGCAGTTGGAGCAACAGCAGTAGCTGGCAAGAGGCCTGTCCTGCTGACCCCATCATCCCACCTTGATGCCCAGCAGCAGCAGACCAGCATTGGTACAGGCCATGAGGCCCAGGGCGGCGCTCAGCATGCGGGCAGCTGGGCTGGACATCAGCCGCTTGTCAGCCAGCTCCTTCAAGGAATAGAACAGGGTACCTGCGCAGCAGGGACCCCCCTCACCTACTCATCCTCTGCCACATCTGAGCTTCAGCTTGGGCAACCCCTGCCGCCCTGGATTCCAACAGCCCCTGCCACACCATCATCGTAGGTACAGCTGTGCTAGGCTCTGCTGAGGTGCCAGGGCACGTAGGTGCACAGGGTGTGCTAAGGTTGTGCTAAGGTTGCGCTTAGGCTGTATTTAGGCTGTGCTAAGGCTGTGCCGTGCTGAGCGATCTTGCCCTCGCACTCACTGGCAGCATACCAGCCTGCGACAAGCAGCCTGGCGGCAAAGGCAGCGGGCATGGCCTCTTGGGTGGTGTCGGTGAGCTGGGCCACAGAGGCAAGCCAGCGGCCCCCAAGCACCTGGTCCTGCAGGTCAGGCAGCGCCACTGCCAAGCCGACACCTGCGGGTAACCAGGATGGTATGGTTTGTGGCGCAGGAACAGCAGCAAACAGCGTGCGTACACGAACAATGGCAGCATGCACCATGCAGCATGCGAAAGCAGCAGGGGGTGGAATGAGGGTAGGTGAAGGCTATGGCCCCTGCCAACCCAGGTGTATGAATTGATGGTGACCAATAACTGCTGCTGGCCATGCTGCCCATGGTGCACGGTTGCATTTGGGCTCCAGCCTAGTGTGGAGTGTCGCGGCACAAGCACGCGGCAATGGGGTCGGCCCTTCGCACCAAAGCACGCGAGTGAGGCAAAGGCGAACAGCGCAGAGGGCAGGGTGCGAGGCACGAAGAAGGATAGCACTGCGACCAGACTGGACTTGATGCCGACGAACAGGCGCTTCGCCAAATGCGGCCGAGCCTGGATGAGAGCGCCATCAGCGGACACGACTGTGACCTGCTGGCTGGTGACCAACGCGCGACGCAGTACGTGGGCAGCGGTCAGGGCAGTCAAGGCGCAGGCCGCGAACCAGCCTGCGACACAGAACAGCACAGCAGGCGCGCGGTTGCAAGCAGTCGAAGTGGTTCAGGGGCCGTGCATCACAAGTTACAAGGTCGCGGGCCTAAGCAGCAATGGAACAAGTGTGACCATGCCAATGCTCACGGCCAGGAAAGCGCAGCTTTTCAGAGCACGCACCCGCCATGACGTCTGTCACACCCGCTGCCTGCCACACGGCCGATGCCACTGAGGCCGCGTTGGTGAGGCCCCACATGAGGCAGGCATAGCTGAGCTGCATACCCAGCTGGCTGCCAGCCAAGTGGTAGTCAGACAAGCGCTGCAAAAAGGACCACATCACACCCACAGCAGTGTGATGGCACACAACACACCATGAAGAGTAAGTCCATACCATCTCCACCAGCACTGCCATCTGCCTCACTGCCCGCCTGCCCGCCTGCCATCCGCCCGCCTGCCTGCCTACACTCACACACAGCTGCATGAGCGCGGTGGCGATGGGTGCCAGCGTGGCAGCGGCACACAGCAGCAGCCCAAACGTCTCCTGGTCTGGGATGACTGCACCGGTCAGCAGTTCAAACACCTGCGGGCATAAGTCAGTGCGGAATGAGGAAGCAGGCTTGGCTGGGCGCAGGCCCTTGCACTGCAGCCTGTCTTGGCCTATGCATGTCACTCCTGATCATCAGCCTCCTTGCTGCCATCTGCGATGCCCGCTGCCTGGAGCCTAGCAAGACGTGGATGACGCGAGCTGGCAAAGCAGCTGGTGGTTCGGGCAGCAGTGACAAGCGAGGACTGGCAACACAGCCCTGCTGATCTATTGCAAAAGTGGTTGGTGAGCGCAAGGGCCCAGACAGGCGGGAATGCAGGGTGGTGTGGGTGGACGACAGCGGCCCCAATCAAAGCAGACCAAGCACCTACACAAACGCATGTGCAGCACCGGGTGGTGCACTCAGCCTCATGCCAGCAGTGCCGGACTAGATATGCCCCACGCCAGCCCCACAGCCCCCAGTCAGCCAGGCAGCTTCGCCAGCAGCCCAAGATTCAGCATCCAGAAACCCTAGCCTGTCAGGCTTCCTGCATCGTCTATTGAGAGCAGGGCACGCCTGAGCAGGGGTTGCCTGGGTGAGGCAGACAGCTGGCAGTGCCACAGCCTGCATCACACTCCCTACAACTAGTTCATCTGTCTAAGTGGGCAATGCACTCGCGGCATGCGAGCCTACAACAGGGCTCATCACTCATCAGGCACAATCCAGCAAGTAAGCAGGCACTACATAGAGCTGGAGAACTCTGCTCACTCCCACGATGCTAGGAGCCATGCAGTTACACTTCCTAACGTGAGGCTGCATCAGGAGACAGCCTACACTGCTTGTTTGCTTTTTCTCTTTATTTTCTGCTTAAGAATCCTTTTGTTGTTTGCCTGCGCTGCTCATATGTTTATTATTTACACTGCTGCTTTACCCCCTGTTGTTGCTTTCTTTACTTATAATATTAGTACCACGAGCTGTTAGCTCTTAGCAGCTAGCAGCACCTAGCAGATGGTGCCCAACAATGAGCTAGACGTCAGCGCTGGGTCATGGTTTTCCTTGCTGCTGTCACATTTCCAGGGTTTGGTCAGTGCAGCCACACCATGGTGACATAGACCCCTTTGGTGACAGGCAGTGACTACACACATCACACAAAGATTCTTTGCCAAAAGTACAACAATGTCTCTTGTTGTGTAATTTCACTCCATTCCCACACTCACCATGTCTGGCTTCATCAGCGAGAGGGCGCAGCCGCCCAGTGCACCAATGCTGAGCAAGCCCAACAAGGAGGCGGCCAGTCTGCCTACCACCACCGCCTCCTGGGTGCCACCCCCTACTGCTTCCATGGCATAGTTCTTCATGTCGTATGCCTGGTCTGCAGCCAGGGCCAGCGCCTCCTCCTGCTGCTTCTGTAACTGCCTAGCCTGTTGCTCCTGGGCAGCCCTTGCAGCTTTCTCTGCCTGCTCCTGCTGCTGCTGTTCCTTCTCCTGCTGCTGCTGCTGCTGCTGCTGCTCGTGAGCTTGCTGCCTGTGAGCTTCCTGTTGATCCCTCTCAAACTGCTCCTGTTGCTGCTGCTGTGCCAGCTGTTGCTGTTGCTCCCTCTGCTGTTGCTCCCTCTGCTGTTGCTCCCTCTGCTGTTGCTCCTTCTGTTGTGCGGCCTGCTGCCCACCTGGCCCAAAGGCATCGCTCCCTGCTTCACGATGAGCCTGAGCCTGAGGCTGAGCTCGAAAATCCTGACCGGCACCGGACCAGCTGCTGCCGCCACTCTGCTCCATCTGTGGCTGTGTTGCCTGACTAGGAAACCCAGAGCCTTGGGCCTCAAACCCCAACCCAGGCACAGCCCCTGCTCCTTGTTGCCCAGCCAGGCTCCTCTGCTCCTGCCTTCGTAGCTCACCCATTTGCACATCTGCCTCCCTCAGCAACCGCTGCAACTGCCTCTCCTCTGAGTCACCTCCTGCCTCTTGCCGGTTGCTCCTGCCCGCCTCCTCTACCTGATGTTGCAGCAGCCCCTGCTGCCCGCTCTGCTGCTGCTGCCCCCCGCCTTGCCCTCGCCCCTGCCCAGCTTGGTCCTGACCCCGCTGCGCTTCCTGAGCAGAAGCTTGCCGCCGTGCGGCCGCCACTTGCTGCTCATGGGCTGCATGGGCTGCCGCTTCCATGCGTTGTTTCTGCTCCATGATGGACAGCTGGGCAGCCTGCAGCTGAGCCCGCTGGGCAGCCAGCTCTTGCCAGGCAAGCTGCAGCTCCTGGCGCTGCTGCTGCAGAGCCGCCTCCCTCTGTGCTGACACCTCCATGGCATGCTGCTGGGCTGCCACCTGCTGCATGCTCTGCTGTTGCCTGTGCTGGTCCTGCAGCTGGAGGTAGTGTGTGGAAGGTGGTGTGGCAGCTGAAAGGGGGGTGGGCGTAACAGTGGGAGGGGTGATGGCGGCGGTGGTGCTGTTGGGCAGGGAGGTGCCCAGCCTACCAGCAGCAGCAGCCTGCAGCTGCAGCTGCTCAGTGGCTTCTAGTTGCTGTAGTACCTGGGCCTGCTGCTGCTGCATTTGCTGGGCACGAGCAGCAAGCATCTGGGCTTGGGCCAGGCTCATGTCATCAGGCTGCTGGGCTGGGAGGGGCGGGAGAGGGAGGGGGGGCAGGCCAGCCAATGGTGTGGGTGGGACGGCTGGATAGTACTGCGTATTCGTCTGGGAGCTGGCTGGGATAGGTGCGGCTGCAGACGATTTGAAGTGAGGCAGCCCCGTGCGCAGGTCGATGTCCAAGTACGAGCCAGGCGGGTCCGCGGCGCTAGCCCCTTCGCCCTCCCCTTCCTTCCGGTACGCGGCGCTGACCTGGGTCCCAGCAGTCAAGGTTCAGACTCGGTCTCACCAGCTGCTGCGCCTCACGAGCTCACGACCAAAGCTGAGTCTCTGACGCGTGTCGAGCGAATAACAACCTGCGTCATACTGCGACTCACCTGGCGCGGTTGAGGACGGCCCAGTGCGATGGCACAGTTCGATGTGTGCAGTCGGACCGCGGCACTGCGGATGATACTCCCTGTTCCTTTAGTGCTGTGCCAATGACAGCCGCAGTGAAAGCGTGGAACACCATATGGGGAAGCAGTTCTAAAAGCGTAGCTGCTTGGGGACGGTTGAAGCCGCATTCTGTCTATCAGGCCGCGCTGTAGATACTGTGAGCAACGTGCCAATGTCAAAGCCAAGGCAAACGCTTCTCTGCATTAGTTGAGTAACGTGTGAAAATAACGTCGGATTCAACGACTTCAAGACCGTAAAGTGGTGGGGAAGGCGAAGTTAGTTCACGGGTCGGGTCATGTGGGATATGCTCAGGTTATGTGTCGCGTCAGGCCAGTGTTACCTGAACATGGATTTAACCCCAGCCAACTTACTGCCCGTGGACATGTAAAACGCGACATAGTGGCCCACTTTGGTGGATTCAACAGCTGTTGATCTATACACCTCTCAAGCTACACCAAATATAAGCATGAGTTGTAATCAAACACAGGCTGCGAGCTCATCCTTTTAGAGGCTACTGCTAGTATGCCTAATGCCCACGTCAGCTCAGCCGTTGTGGTGTGTGTGCTTGTAGCTAGAGCTCCCCTAGTAGCTCCAAGCCCCCCCCCCCCCCCCCCCCCCTTGTGAGGGGTTCATTGTTTGTTTTTGTTGGGATTGTCTTGCTGCAGCAGGCTGCTGCTGCAACTTGCGCCGCCACCTGCGCAACAGGGCCTTGTCACGCACGTACACCCACTCCTGGCCTGGTTTGCCCGGCTTGGCGGCCTTCCCATCTGCACAGCTCAGTGGGACGAGGCCCTAGGCCAAGTGCCAAGGGCAGGCAAATGATCGGCTGACACGTCCCGGTCACGTCTTGGGGCAGAAGCAGGGGGCCGCGGAGATCCCTGGCCTGTTCTGGTCGGATTAGGGTCTGGTTGTGGGGTTTGGGTCTAGTTAGGGGGTTAGGGTGGGGTTAACAATTCTTTCACAGCTTTTTAACAGTTCTTTTCACAGTGTGGACAATTAGAAGCGACCGCCAACTGCTGAAGGGGAAAAACACGTGACAATCTTAGCATTCCACCGATTGGCTGCCAAAGCAAAAGGATTGCAAACAACCTGCTTGCAACGCTGGTGGTCGTTTTCTCCCCATCACTCAAAACATGAAGTGCGATGACATTCCCCACTACCTGACAATTACACATTTGAGCAACACGTCTAGTACACCTGAGTTGGGCGCAACTGCATGACGTCGACCTCATTTCCTCACCTTATATACTTGCCACATGCCCGATGCAGCAGCTGCACACCTCGAAAACGTAACAGAGGCATACGTTTAGACAGGCAGTTTCCAGGCCTGTGGCAGGGGCTGCGGAGCGCTCTTAGCGCAACACAGCCTCAGGCCAGCACAAACAGGTGCAATCCTAGGGCTGCCGGCTGGCCCCTAGTTTCGAGGTACAAGGCCCTGGACCTGGAGCAGGGGCTCTTGGGCAACACATGACATCAGGCGGGCAGAAGCACAATCACGCCTCTTGCATGGTCTTGCACTGCAGCTAATGCCTGGCCCCTTGAGCTAGTCTTCACTGCCATCACCACCTACGCCATCGCCTTCACCAGCCTTGATGCCTTCCGCACCGCTGTTGGGGCCAATGATGCCATTCCACGCCCTGCTGCTGCTGCTGCTGCTGCTGCTGTTGCCATCCCGCGCCCTGCGGCTGCTGCTGCTGCCATCCCACGCCCTGCTGCTGCTGCTGCTGCTGCTGCTGCTGCTGCTGCTGCTGCTGCTGCTGCTGCCATCCCACGCCCTGCTGCTGCTGCTGCTGCTGCCACCCCGCGCCCTGCTGCTGCTACTACTGCTGCCGCTACTGCTGCCCCCAGCGCTGACACCACCGCCGCTGCTGCTGCTGCTGCTGCTGCTGTCACCTGCTGGATTGCCCTTCTCTGCACCCAGTCTGCCTACAGTCCTTAGGGCTGCTCTGCGCTTGAGCTCTGTCAGTACTCGTGCAATGTTGGACAGCGCTGGGTTGATGCGCAGCGACAGCTCAAACGCCTCAATAGCCTCCGCCTCCTTGTGCAGCATCAGACTGCAGCCGCATGCAGCACAACATCTCTCAGCTCAGCTCAGCTCAAGCTTGACATTCGACATGGCGTGCACGCAGGATCACTGCATGGGCTGACACTGACAACTGTAATGACTGCACAGCAAGGTCACAGCTCACCATTGCTGCTGCTGCTGCTGCTGCTGCTGCTGCTGAGGCAATCACTTCCCCCAAGGAGCCAGCAGGGCAAGCAGCCAGGGGGCATGGCTACACTGCAAATGGTGTGCATGGCTACACTGCATGTAGGCCCATGCCATGCCAAGACAAAGGCTTTGAGGGCAAGTGGTGGAGGGGAGGGGTGGCGCATGCTACAGTACCACCCCCTACCTGCCCAGCCGGGGCTTCCAGACCCGTCGAACTACAAACTCCAGACATGATCGACACTCCAGACATAGCCCTGGGCAGCCCCAATGCCTAGCCTGACAAATGGCCCTAAACCTCCTTTGTCTAGCCTGCTTTGCGTGCACACCATGACTCAGCCTTCTAGCTGCTACGCCCTGCCCTGCCTTGCCCTGCCCTGGGTGGGGACAGGGGGAAAGGTGCCTGGGTGTAGCAGGGGGGCGTGCACTGGGTCCAGCCCAAGGGCTGACGTCCCTGCTGCTGCTGCTCCTGCTGCTGCTCCCGTGCGCCCTGACAAAGCCCTCACCTGCTGTTTCTCAGGCAGCAGGCTGCTGCCGCCTGGGCCATTGCCCTGCCCTGCCCTGCCCCGCCCGCCCGCGCCCGCCCGCGCCGCGCCGCGCCGCGCCGCGCCGCGCCGCCCCGCCCCGCCCCGCCCCGCCCCGCCCCGCCCCGCCCCGCCCCGCCCCGCCCCGCCCCGCCCCGCCCCGCCCCGCCCCGCCCCGCCCCGCCCCGCCCCGCCCCGCCCTGCCCTGCAGCGACTCACTAGCACAGGCCCATGCCTGAGGCTGCTCCGAAGTGGTGCGGCTGCATGGCCAGCACCGTGCGACAGTCCTGGATGCTGTCCTCGAACCGACGCATCACGTACATCAGGGTGGCCCGCTTGTTGTACGCCTGGGCACAGGAGGAGGGGTGTTGAGAGGAGGTGTAGGGGAGGAGGTGAAGGGGTGGAGGGAATGGGGTGGGAGGAAGGAGGGGTGGAGGGAGGAGGGGTGGAGGGATAGGGGGTGGAGGGATAGGGGGTGGAGGGAGGAGGGGTGGAGGGAGGAGGGGTGGAGGGCTGCACCCCGCCCACCTCCTCGCCCACCTCCCCGCCTGCTCCCAAACTGATACCTGCATCCTAGCTCCCTTGGGGTGGCTGCCCTGTGAGCTGCTGACCTTAGTGCGCCTCCTTGGCTGTGCGCCTCGTTGATTACCCTCTACAGCCTGCAGCTGCCTGCCTCCATCCTTAAACCCATTGCACCAGCAGGCTGTACTTTTAACATCCAGCTTTTTGTCAGGACAGGTCACTGAGCAGGCAGCCTCAGCAGCTCATAACAGATCTCAGTACTCACTGGGCTCGCCACATCACCACAACAGCACAACAACCCACATGCAGTAACATCCATGCTGCGGCACTGCACACTCACTATCATAGCTCCATGACTGACAGTCACACTGTTCTTGCCTGCCACTCTTACTTTGCACAGTCACACAGCACCTTGGCCCTCAACCTTGAGCCTTCATTGCAGTCGAACACACTAAGTGTGAACCACTACAAAACGGTGTTTTTGTCTGTGTGGAGTTCCCATGATCATGGCACAGTCACACAGCGGTTGACATGAGTAGCAACATGCAGCACCACAAACAGCACAAAGGCAAGAGGCTGGCATGTCTTGAGCAGAGGTGGTTGGAATATGGTTAGGGGCACCTCCCACACCAACTCTAACCCATGATGACGTGCAGCCCTCACCTCAGGGAATGTAGGTGCTGCCTTGATCATGGCCTCAAACACCTTCAGCGCCTTCTCGTGCTCATCAGGGTTGCTCATCAGCCGAGTGCCCTCCACCATCATCTCATTCACGGCAGGGTCAGAGCTGCACCCACACACTCACACACGCATGTCACCTCACACGGTGTGGAAGAGCAGCAGGTGTGGGAGTGGTGGTGCGAATGATGCTGACTACGATGGGTCAGGCACTGCACCTTGTAGCAGTTCACAAAACACCGATTCATAGTGCAAGGCGAGCTTGCAAACATGCATTTCCTGACGAACGCTACAGATAGCGCTTGAAAGGGGAATTAGTTGGCACAGCGTCATGTGGCCAGGCACTGTGGCTGTGCAGATACAGCTTGGCATACCATGTGTGATGCGTGATGTGGTGTAGCACGCTGGGTGCCATAACTGAATTGTGGTCAGACAACATGGCTGTTCCAGTCTGACAGCTATGGCACGGCTGAGGCTGCAGACCAGGGGCTGTGGTCAGATGGGCGGGCGGGTGGGTGGGTGGATAAAGGTCGTTTTGCACTATGAATGGGTCGCTTTGTGAGCTGCACTACCGCGCATCGCGCTATACAACGCGGGTGGGTGGGTGGGTGGGTGGGTGGGTGGGTGGGTGGGTGGGTGGGTGGGTGGGTGGGTGGGTGGGTGGGTGGGTGGGTGGGTGGGTGGGTGGGTGGGTGGGTGGGTGGGTGGGTGGGTGGGTGGGTGGGTGGGTGGGTGGGTGGGTGGGTGGGTGGGCGGGTGGGTGGGTGGGTGGGTGGGTGGGTGGGTGGGTGGGTGGGTGGGTGGGTGGGTGGGTGGGTGGGTGGGTGGGTGGGTGGGTGGGTGGGTGGGTGGGTGGGTGGGTGGGTGGGTGGGTGGTGAACTGACTTGCGGGTGAACAGGGTCCACATGGCCTCCTGAGCAGGGCCTTGCAGCTCCTGGTCAGTGAGGCAGGCCGCCAGGTCAGGCACCACCACTGGGTCCCCGGCCTCAGCTGCAGCCATAACCACCACAACCACCACTACCAGTTGTGTGCTGCACTTGTGTGATGCTCAATTCATAAGGAGCTATTCGTTTCTTTCCATGTATAAGCCACCACCACCACCACCACCACCACCACCACCACCACCGCAGCAACAACATAAGGAGTTATTCCTCTCAGTGTCACTTAATGCTAGGTCAGCTTCGAAGGCCCAGGCTGGCGGTGGCTAGGGGTATGGCTCCAAGCAGCACCTCGGCCCTCAACCTTGAGCTTTCATTGCAGTCGAACACACTAAGTATGAACCACTACAAAATGGTGTTTTTGTCTGTGTGGAGTTCCCATGATCATGGCATGCACACGGCCTACACATGGCATACACATGGCATACACATGGTCATGGTCGCCTACCACCTACAGCATTGCCTGACCCCTGTGCCTGTAGAGGGCGGTTGATCAACCCTAGGCAGAGGGCGCCCTTGCAACAGGAGAGGGACCAACAGGCTGGAGTGGAGCGCTAGTAAGGTAGGGGCCTTTGCAGTTTGACGTCACACTGGTGGTGCAACGACCAGTGGCTTTACCAGGCACGGCCCAAACAGGCCCTTCTGCTCCCCCACACTTGACCTCGACCTTAACCTAGCATTCCCCTCCTGCCCGCCCACCCCCTGCTCCTGCCCTCCCTTCCGCATCACAAAGCCGTCCATGTGAGTCCACAGGGCGCTGCTGCCCTGGTGCCAAGATGCAAAGCTGGCGGCTGGCAGCCCGACGCATGCCACCTCCATCTCATCCCCTGTGGTTTGCGTTTGTCCGCTGTTGCCTGTCTGCAGGCTGCTTGCTGCCCTTGCCTGCTGCCTGCTGCCCTTGCCTGATGCCTGTCAAGCCTACTTGCTTGTACCTCTGACTGCTGCCTGCGAAGCCTGCCAGCAGCTGTACCACTTTGCTTGTGAATGACTGAGCATTCAACCACCCGCCTGTGTATTGCCTCTCAAGCCTGTCAGCCTGCCTGCCACCTGCCCTGCCTGCAATAACCCGCCTACCCACCCTCCTACTCACCCGCCTACCCACCCTCCTACTCACCAGCCTACCCACCCACCTATTCACCCACCCATTGCTTTGATGGCCTGCAGCTTCTCCAGCAGACTGCTTTCAGCGCTGTGCAGCACTGACACCTGGCGTTGCAGGTATTGCTGGATGGGGGGTAGGGACTCTGCCAACACCTGCCCCGGCCAAGAGGAGGACACTCACAATGGCAGCAATGATGTTGCTGCTCACACCACCACAGAGTGATTGATGTGATGTAGCAAGCTGGGCAGCGCCACAAAGGTGTGATGTTTAGATGGCTGACGGTTGAGCGATTTATGTTTCAGTGCAAAATGCAGTACCAGCAGCACCAGCAGCGAGAGCATCAGCGGGAGCAACACCGGGAGCAGCAGCGCGAGCAGCAGCAGCGGGAGCAGCAGCAGCAGCAGCAGCAGCGGGAGCAGCAGCAGCAGCAGCAGCAGCAGCAGCAGCGACAGGGGCAGGGGCCGGGGCCGCACTGCAAAGAACGAGCGGCAGCTCCTGACCTTGCTCTCATCTCTCAGCTGAGCTGCCAGAGTGTAGTTTTCCTCAGCAACAGCCACTCGCTGCTGCCTGCGCAGGCACCATGATCATGCTTTGTGGCACAGCGTCAGACACAAAGGCTGCAGGACACCAAGGCAAACATCACTAAGTAAGCGTCTGACACAAAGGCTGCAGGACACCAAGGCAAACATCACCAAGGCAAACATCACTAAGTCGTGACTGCCCAGGTGAGGCGTCAGCCGCTCAGACCCAGCTCCTGTTACAGCTACAAGAAACAGCTCCCCAACAAATCATAGAACAGGGTCGTGCCTGTGGGCTATCTCCCTCAGCTACACCTTCCTCTCCACAGCACCCTTCGCTGCTAGCCCGCCCCTGGACAGTGCAACAAATCTGCGTTGACGTTTAAACTGTGCGCTGCTGGACAGGGTCAGGCTCAGTTCAGGGAGCCGCTTGCATTGCATCACCTTGCAGACAATCCTGACCTGGCCACATGCTAGGCGAAATGAGATTTCATCGGAGCATTGGTGCCCACACAACGTGGGCATTCTTGCGGCATGCTTCATACAGCCAAGAGTGCCTATAGGGAGGCTTATGTCTTGAGAAAAGGCAGATGACAGATCCTGCTACTGCAGAATTGTTTGCTGCACTGCCCCTCTCCCACTCTGCCCCTCAGCCGAACAGCATGCTGGTGGCAGGCAAAAGCAGGCCTGCTGCAAGGTAGTGCAAGAGCGGAGAGCATGGGCAGACGGTGGAGGGCACCCACCTTTGCATGAGGTGCAACCTCTGCCACACATCCCCTTGCCAATTTCCAGGCCGGTCCGCATCGACGCCTGCTGCTGCTCTTAGAGGCCGTGGGCAAGGGCTGCTTACGGGTGCCGATGGTGAATATCTAAACGCTGGCGGGCGAGGACGCGGGCGTGGACAAGCGCGAGCTTGCCTATTGTATCGTTGGCAAGAGTGTAATTGCATTGCGCAGGCGCGCTCGCCTCCCTTGCACGAGACGCGGTGGCAAGTCAAACTCGTCTGTCACACCTTTGATTTCTTTCGCAGCCAATACACATTGATGGGACCAGTCTCGCTGCATTCAAGGTTTGGACATTACATCCGCACATCCGTCAATGCCATGAAATGACAACGGCACGCAGATCAGGCTTGTGAAAACTGTAGATTTCCATTCAGATTTCCACTGAGTGGGACATGCCGAGTGGGACATGCCGAGTGGGACCCTCGGTCCGTCCGCAGCGCGATGGCAGCAGCAGCCAGCAGACAACCAGCGACTCGCCCCAGTGCAGACTGCCCGGGCTCTAGTCGCTGCCATTAGGAACCCGGCGCGGCCTCTCCAAGCCGTAACTGCTCTTCCAACGTGAAATGAAAACCTGAAAGACTGACCAGCATAAAAAGACGAGTAATAGACCAACACCAGCTGGTTGGTGTACTTAGTAAGATTAGACAAAAACGCATCATGCGCTCTTAGCGCGCATGATGATACCGCGCAAATCATCGATGTTTTAGTCCTTACAAGCCTCTGATTCACTACAAATCGGACCAATTCTCAACAGGCAAACAAAACTTATTCAACAAGGAGCAAGGCGCAAGGAACAAGGAACAAGGCGCCACTTGCGCTCCCGGTCTGGCAGGCTGTAGTCTAGCCTACCTAGCACCAGCTGGGGGAAATGCTTCTGAGCATTCCTGCTGAACCCCCCCTCAACCACCCCAATAGCCTTGCCCCACCACTTGATGAAGCGGCCTGGGTGCCGGTAGAACTCATTGATGCTGGTGCTGATTGTGGTGGTGTAACAGTCCAGGCACTCAGCTAGGATGAATGGTAGGTTTGTGTTTCTTTCTGATTCTGTGAGATTTGGTGAGATTTGAATTTCATCTTACTTATGACGAGATCTTGCGATGCTAGAGGTTCCTGGACTTTTTGGGGGACTTCTTGGAGGCTTGGTTCTTAGATGATGTTGCTTCTAGACAAAGACTACAATGCTTGCAATGACTACTCTTCTCTCGATGGATTAGTTCTTTACGACGTCGTCACGATGTAAGTAGACTGCACTACCCACTGCGCGACTCGGAGGCTGTCGATGAGTATGTAGACAGCCGCAGCGGCAGCAATAGCCGCACAAGTCAGCATGCTCGACGGCTGCAAGCCGGCACTTATGCCTCAGCCGACCATGCCTCAGCCGACCGATGCATCCTGACCGCACAAACACTACTGTTACATCTGGTTTCCGCAATTGTTCGTTCATCGCGACCTTTGCGCAGTGACACCGGACCCAACTCAATCGGAGGTGCCATTGGAGCCGGAACTGATGGCATCAGCTCCAGCGCTTGTCACTGTGCCTGTTGCTGCAGAGACTCCTGCTTCTAGAAGTCGCTGTACAGCCTGTACCTGCTGTGCTTGCTGTGCTTGCACTGCTGTTTCGCAGACTTCCTTTGCCCGTTTACACGGAGATCCCGCTTAAGCGGAGCCTGCTGTTGTGCAGAGCCTGCGTTTGCAGAGGCTTGTCTTGCTGACTTGCTTTGCCCGTTCACACGGAGAATCCCGCTTGCGCGGAGCCGGTTGCTGACTTGCTTTGTCCCGCTCAGCAGAGAAATGCTGAGCTTGCCTTGCACAATGTCATGTGCGCTGCTTGCCACCTACATCCCCGCCACCACCCTAGCCTAGCACCAAACCTGACCACAGAAGCAGCCAACCGTCCATAGCTTGCCCTTAGCAGAGTTACATCATAGTGAAACTGCAGCCAACACACATCCAGCGCCTTGCTGAGACCCTGCAGCATACCAGGTTGCACAACCTTACACCATGCCCTATGCAGAGGCTAATCTCTACCAACACAACCAGCCTGCTCAAGCAGAGGACACATACACATTGCACTCCTGCCCTAAGCATTGAACACATAGCTGCACTCCTGCCCTATGCAGAGACGCCTTACACCGACAACAACAAACCAGAGAGCACACCCAGCATGTGATCACCAACAACATCACCCTGCCCAAGCAGAGAACAATACCCTGCAGTGCACCATCCTGCAGAGAGCCACAACACACAGCTGAAAGTCTGAGTTCAACCTACCAGGCATCGTCTCAAGCTGACAGAAACGACAAGCAGGGCAAAGTGGCATGGGGGCCAGCCCAGTAGTCATATCTCGACGTCTAAGGCGTGCACTCTCATCTGACCCAGCGATCAGTGCGCCATTCGCCACCCTTCGCCGCTTCTCCAGCCCACAGTCCTACTGTCGACATCGCTATCTGACGACTTTTCGACCAGTTGCAGCCCAGCACAAGCGGAGCCTCACAGCGGAGAGCTCGGATGCTTTCTATACTTCTACGAGGAGAACACCTTGCACGGGTACAGTCGTAGGAACGCCGCATCCCGCATTGAGCGAGACCTCACAGCACAGTCGCAGTCCCATTGCATCAGCCCTGTTGGCATCAGCCACAGAGACGGGACACAGCACATCTCTCGCTTCATGCACCCTGCTGGCTTCAGCCACAGAGACCATCAGCTACAGCCTACACTCCTGCATTCCTTGCTTGTCTGCTGCATGTAGCCTGTTCCTGCCTGCTTGTCATTGCTTGCCTGTCTATGCTTGCTGTTGCATGATTGTGAACACAAATGACCTCAACACTGTAAGCTCCGGGACGTAGCTTTTCGGAGTGGGGGAGAGTGTAACAGTCCAGGCACTCAGCTAGGATGAATGGTAGGTTTGTGTTTCTTTTCTCCATGCAAGATTCTGTGAGATTTGAATTTCATCTTACTTATGACGAGATCTTGCGATGCTAGAGGTTCCTGGACTTCTTGGGGGACTTCTTGGAGGCTTGGTTCTTAGATGATGTTGCTTCTAGACAAAGACTACAATGCTTGCAATGACTACTCTTCTCTCGATGGATTAGTTCTTTACGACGTCGTCACGATGTAAGTAGACTGCACTACCCACTGCGCGACTCGGAGGCTGTCGATGAGTATGTAGACAGCCGCAGCGGCAGCAATAGCCGCACAAGTCAGCATGCTCGACGGCTGCAAGCCGGCACTTATGCCTCAGCCGACCATGCCTCAGCCGACCGATGCATCCTGACCGCACAAACACTACTGTTACATCTGGTTTCCGCAATTGTTCGTTCATCGCGACCTTTGCGCAGTGACACCGGACCCAACTCAATCGGAGGTGCCATTGGAGCCGGAACTGATGGCATCAGCTCCAGCGCTTGTCACTGTGCCTGTTGCTGCAGAGACTCCTGCTTCTAGAAGTCGCTGTACAGCCTGTACCTGCTGTGCTTGCTGTGCTTGCACTGCTGTTTCGCAGACTTCCTTTGCCCGTTTACACGGAGATCCCGCTTAAGCGGAGCCTGCTGTTGTGCAGAGCCCGCGTTTGCAGAGGCTTGTCTTGCTGACTTGCTTTGCCCGTTCACACGGAGAATCCCGCTTGCGCGGAGCCGGTTGCTGACTTGCTTTGTCCCGCTCAGCAGAGAAATGCTGAGCTTGCCTTGCACAATGTCATGTGCGCTGCTTGCCACCTACATCCCCGCCACCACCCTAGCCTAGCACCAAACCTGACCACAGAAGCAGCCAACCGTCCATAGCCTGCCCTTAGCAGAGTTACATCATAGTGAAACTGCAGCCAACACACATCCAGCGCCTTGCTGAGACCCTGCAGCATACCAGGTTGCACAACCTTACACCATGCCCTATGCAGAGGCTAATCTCTACCAACACAACCAGCCTGCTCAAGCAGAGGACACATACACATTGCACTCCTGCCCTAAGCATTGAACACATAGCTGCACTCCTGCCCTATGCAGAGACGCCTTACACCGACAACAACAAACCAGAGAGCACACCCAGCATGTGATCACCAACAACATCACCCTGCCCAAGCAGAGAACAATACCCTGCAGTGCACCATCCTGCAGAGAGCCACAACACACAGCTGAAAGTCTGAGTTCAACCTACCAGGCATCGTCTCAAGCTGACAGAAACGACAAGCAGGGCAAAGTGGCATGGGGGCCAGCCCAGTAGTCATATCTCGACGTCTAAGGCGTGCACTCTCATCTGACCCAGCGATCAGTGCGCCATTCGCCACCCTTCGCCGCTTCTCCAGCCCACAGTCCTACTGTCGACATCGCTATCTGACGACTTTTCGACCAGTTGCAGCCCAGCACAAGCGGAGCCTCACAGCGGAGAGCTCGGATGCTTTCTATACTTCTACGAGGAGAACACCTTGCACGGGTACAGTCGTAGGAACGCCGCATCCCGCATTGAGCGAGACCTCACAGCACAGTCGCAGTCCCATTGCATCAGCCCTGTTGGCATCAGCCACAGAGACGGGACACAGCACATCTCTCGCTTCATGCACCCTGCTGGCTTCAGCCACAGAGACCATCAGCTACAGCCTACACTCCTGCATTCCTTGCTTGTCTGCTGCATGTAGCCTGTTCCTGCCTGCTTGTCATTGCTTGCCTGTCTATGCTTGCTGTTGCATGATTGTGAACACAAATGACCTCAACACTGTAAGCTCCGGGACGTAGCTTTTCGGAGTGGGGGAGAGTGTAACAGTCCAGGCACTCAGCTAGGATGAATGGTAGGTTTGTGTTTCTTTTCTCCATGCAAGATTCTGTGAGATTTGAATTTCATCTTACTTATGACGAGATCTTGCGATGCTAGAGGTTCCTGGACTTCTTGGGGGACTTCTTGGAGGCTTGGTTCTTAGATGATGTTGCTTCTAGACAAAGACTACAATGCTTGCAATGACTACTCTTCTCTCGATGGATTAGTTCTTTACGACGTCGTCACGATGTAAGTAGACTGCACTACCCACTGCGCGACTCGGAGGCTGTCGATGAGTATGTAGACAGCCGCAGCGGCAGCAATAGCCGCACAAGTCAGCATGCTCGACGGCTGCAAGCCGGCACTTATGCCTCAGCCGACCATGCATCCTGACCGCACAAACACTACTGTTACATCTGGTTTCCGCAATTGTTCGTTCATCGCGACCTTTGCGCAGTGACACCGGACCCAACTCAATCGGAGGTGCCATTGGAGCCGGAACTGATGGCATCAGCTCCAGCGCTTGTCACTGTGCCTGTTGCTGCAGAGACTCCTGCTTCTAGAAGTCGCTGTACAGCCTGTACCTGCTGTGCTTGCTGTGCTTGCACTGCTGTTTCGCAGACTTCCTTTGCCCGTTTACACGGAGATCCCGCTTAAGCGGAGCCTGCTGTTGTGCAGAGCCCGCGTTTGCAGAGGCTTGTCTTGCTGACTTGCTTTGCCCGTTCACACGGAGAATCCCGCTTGCGCGGAGCCGGTTGCTGACTTGCTTTGTCCCGCTCAGCAGAGAAATGCTGAGCTTGCCTTGCACAATGTCATGTGCGCTGCTTGCCACCTACATCCCCGCCACCACCCTAGCCTAGCACCAAACCTGACCACAGAAGCAGCCAACCGTCCATAGCCTGCCCTTAGCAGAGTTACATCATAGTGAAACTGCAGCCAACACACATCCAGCGCCTTGCTGAGACCCTGCAGCATACCAGGTTGCACAACCTTACACCATGCCCTATGCAGAGGCTAATCTCTACCAACACAACCAGCCTGCTCAAGCAGAGGACACATACACATTGCACTCCTGCCCTAAGCATTGAACACATAGCTGCACTCCTGCCCTATGCAGAGACGCCTTACACCGACAACAACAAACCAGAGAGCACACCCAGCATGTGATCACCAACAACATCACCCTGCCCAAGCAGAGAACAATACCCTGCAGTGCACCATCCTGCAGAGAGCCACAACACACAGCTGAAAGTCTGAGTTCAACCTACCAGGCATCGTCTCAAGCTGACAGAAACGACAAGCAGGGCAAAGTGGCATGGGGGCCAGCCCAATAGTCATATCTCGACGTCTAAGGCGTGCACTCTCATCTGACCCAGCGATCAGTGCGCCATTCGCCACCCTTCGCCGCTTCTCCAGCCCACAGTCCTACTGTCGACATCGCTATCTGACGACTTTTCGACCAGTTGCAGCCCAGCACAAGCGGAGCCTCACAGCGGAGAGCTCGGATGCTTTCTATACTTCTACGAGGAGAACACCTTGCACGGGTACAGTCGTAGGAACGCCGCATCCCGCATTGAGCGAGACCTCACAGCACAGTCGCAGTCCCATTGCATCAGCCCTGTTGGCATCAGCCACAGAGACGGGACACAGCACATCTCTCGCTTCATGCACCCTGCTGGCTTCAGCCACAGAGACCATCAGCTACAGCCTACACTCCTGCATTCCTTGCTTGTCTGCTGCATGTAGCCTGTTCCTGCCTGCTTGTCATTGCTTGCCTGTCTATGCTTGCTGTTGCATGATTGTGAACACAAATGACCTCAACACTGTAAGCTCCGGGACGTAGCTTTTCGGAGTGGGGGAGAGTGTAACAGTCCAGGCACTCAGCTAGGATGAATGGTAGGTTTGTGTTTCTTTTCTCCATGCAAGATTCTGTGAGATTTGAATTTCATCTTACTTATGACGAGATCTTGCGATGCTAGAGGTTCCTGGACTTCTTGGGGGACTTCTTGGAGGCTTGGTTCTTAGATGATGTTGCTTCTAGACAAAGACTACAATGCTTGCAATGACTACTCTTCTCTCGATGGATTAGTTCTTTACGACGTCGTCACGATGTAAGTAGACTGCACTACCCACTGCGCGACTCGGAGGCTGTCGATGAGTATGTAGACAGCCGCAGCGGCAGCAATAGCCGCACAAGTCAGCATGCTCGACGGCTGCAAGCCGGCACTTATGCCTCAGCCGACCATGCATCCTGACCGCACAAACACTACTGTTACATCTGGTTTCCGCAATTGTTCGTTCATCGCGACCTTTGCGCAGTGACACCGGACCCAACTCAATCGGAGGTGCCATTGGAGCCGGAACTGATGGCATCAGCTCCAGCGCTTGTCACTGTGCCTGTTGCTGCAGAGACTCCTGCTTCTAGAAGTCGCTGTACAGCCTGTACCTGCTGTGCTTGCTGTGCTTGCACTGCTGTTTCGCAGACTTCCTTTGCCCGTTTACACGGAGATCCCGCTTAAGCGGAGCCTGCTGTTGTGCAGAGCCCGCGTTTGCAGAGGCTTGTCTTGCTGACTTGCTTTGCCCGTTCACACGGAGAATCCCGCTTGCGCGGAGCCGGTTGCTGACTTGCTTTGTCCCGCTCAGCAGAGAAATGCTGAGCTTGCCTTGCACAATGTCATGTGCGCTGCTTGCCACCTACATCCCCGCCACCACCCTAGCCTAGCACCAAACCTGACCACAGAAGCAGCCAACCGTCCATAGCCTGCCCTTAGCAGAGTTACATCATAGTGAAACTGCAGCCAACACACATCCAGCGCCTTGCTGAGACCCTGCAGCATACCAGGTTGCACAACCTTACACCATGCCCTATGCAGAGGCTAATCTCTACCAACACAACCAGCCTGCTCAAGCAGAGGACACATACACATTGCACTCCTGCCCTAAGCATTGAACACATAGCTGCACTCCTGCCCTATGCAGAGACGCCTTACACCGACAACAACAAACCAGAGAGCACACCCAGCATGTGATCACCAACAACATCACCCTGCCCAAGCAGAGAACAATACCCTGCAGTGCACCATCCTGCAGAGAGCCACAACACACAGCTGAAAGTCTGAGTTCAACCTACCAGGCATCGTCTCAAGCTGACAGAAACGACAAGCAGGGCAAAGTGGCATGGGGGCCAGCCCAGTAGTCATATCTCGACGTCTAAGGCGTGCACTCTCATCTGACCCAGCGATCAGTGCGCCATTCGCCACCCTTCGCCGCTTCTCCAGCCCACAGTCCTACTGTCGACATCGCTATCTGACGACTTTTCGACCAGTTGCAGCCCAGCACAAGCGGAGCCTCACAGCGGAGAGCTCGGATGCTTTCTATACTTCTACGAGGAGAACACCTTGCACGGGTACAGTCGTAGGAACGCCGCATCCCGCATTGAGCGAGACCTCACAGCACAGTCGCAGTCCCATTGCATCAGCCCTGTTGGCATCAGCCACAGAGACGGGACACAGCACATCTCTCGCTTCATGCACCCTGCTGGCTTCAGCCACAGAGACCATCAGCTACAGCCTACACTCCTGCATTCCTTGCTTGTCTGCTGCATGTAGCCTGTTCCTGCCTGCTTGTCATTGCTTGCCTGTCTATGCTTGCTGTTGCATGATTGTGAACACAAATGACCTCAACACTGTAAGCTCCGGGACGTAGCTTTTCGGAGTGGGGGAGAGTGTAACAGTCCAGGCACTCAGCTAGGATGAATGGTAGGTTTGTGTTTCTTTTCTCCATGCAAGATTCTGTGAGATTTGAATTTCATCTTACTTATGACGAGATCTTGCGATGCTAGAGGTTCCTGGACTTCTTGGGGGACTTCTTGGAGGCTTGGTTCTTAGATGATGTTGCTTCTAGACAAAGACTACAATGCTTGCAATGACTACTCTTCTCTCGATGGATTAGTTCTTTACGACGTCGTCACGATGTAAGTAGACTGCACTACCCACTGCGCGACTCGGAGGCTGTCGATGAGTATGTAGACAGCCGCAGCGGCAGCAATAGCCGCACAAGTCAGCATGCTCGACGGCTGCAAGCCGGCACTTATGCCTCAGCCGACCATGCATCCTGACCGCACAAACACTACTGTTACATCTGGTTTCCGCAATTGTTCGTTCATCGCGACCTTTGCGCAGTGACACCGGACCCAACTCAATCGGAGGTGCCATTGGAGCCGGAACTGATGGCATCAGCTCCAGCGCTTGTCACTGTGCCTGTTGCTGCAGAGACTCCTGCTTCTAGAAGTCGCTGTACAGCCTGTACCTGCTGTGCTTGCTGTGCTTGCACTGCTGTTTCGCAGACTTCCTTTGCCCGTTTACACGGAGATCCCGCTTAAGCGGAGCCTGCTGTTGTGCAGAGCCCGCGTTTGCAGAGGCTTGTCTTGCTGACTTGCTTTGCCCGTTCACACGGAGAATCCCGCTTGCGCGGAGCCGGTTGCTGACTTGCTTTGTCCCGCTCAGCAGAGAAATGCTGAGCTTGCCTTGCACAATGTCATGTGCGCTGCTTGCCACCTACATCCCCGCCACCACCCTAGCCTAGCACCAAACCTGACCACTGAAGCAGCCAACCGTCCATAGCCTGCCCTTAGCAGAGTTACATCATAGTGAAACTGCAGCCAACACACATCCAGCGCCTTGCTGAGACCCTGCAGCATACCAGGCTGCACAACCTTACACCATGCCCTATGCAGAGGCTAATCTCTACCAACACAACCAGCCTGCTCAAGCAGAGGACACATACACATTGCACTCCTGCCCTAAGCAGAGAACACATAGCTGCACTCCTGCCCTATGCAGAGACGCCTTACACCGACAACAACAAACCAGAGAGCACACCCAACATGTGATCACCAACAACATCACCCTGCCCAAGCAGAGAACAATACCCTGCAGTGCACCATCCTGCAGAGAGCCACAACACACAGCTGAAAGTCTGAGTTCAACCTACCAGGCATCGTCTCAAGCTGACAGAAACGACAAGCAGGGCAAAGTGGCATGGGGGCCAGCCCAGTAGTCATATCTCGACGTCTAAGGCGTGCACTCTCATCTGACCCAGCGATCAGTGCGCCATTCGCCACCCTTCGCCGCTTCTCCAGCCCACAGTCCTACTGTCGACATCGCTATCTGACGACTTTTCGACCAGTTGCAGCCCAGCACAAGCGGAGCCTCACAGCGGAGAGCTCGGATGCTTTCTATACTTCTACGAGGAGAACACCTTGCACGGGTACAGTCGTAGGAACGCCGCATCCCGCATTGAGCGAGACCTCACAGCACAGTCGCAGTCCCATTGCATCAGCCCTGTTGGCATCAGCCACAGAGACGGGACACAGCACATCTCTCGCTTCATGCACCCTGCTGGCTTCAGCCACAGAGACCATCAGCTACAGCCTACACTCCTGCATTCCTTGCTTGTCTGCTGCATGTAGCCTGTTCCTGCCTGCTTGTCATTGCTTGCCTGTCTATGCTTGCTGTTGCATGATTGTGAACACAAATGACCTCAACACTGTAAGCTCCGGGACGTAGCTTTTCGGAGTGGGGGAGAGTGTAACAGTCCAGGCACTCAGCTAGGATGAATGGTAGGTTTGTGTTTCTTTTCTCCATGCAAGATTCTGTGAGATTTGAATTTCATCTTACTTATGACGAGATCTTGCGATGCTAGAGGTTCCTGGACTTCTTGGGGGACTTCTTGGAGGCTTGGTTCTTAGATGATGTTGCTTCTAGACAAAGACTACAATGCTTGCAATGACTACTCTTCTCTCGATGGATTAGTTCTTTACGACGTCGTCACGATGTAAATAGACTGCACTACCCACTGCGCGACTCGGAGGCTGTCGATGAGTATGTAGACAGCCGCAGCGGCAGCAATAGCCGCACAAGTCAGCATGCTCGACGGCTGCAAGCCGGCACTTATGCCTCAGCCGACCATGCATCCTGACCGCACAAACACTACTGTTACATCTGGTTTCCGCAATTGTTCGTTCATCGCGACCTTTGCGCAGTGACACCGGACCCAACTCAATCGGAGGTGCCATTGGAGCCGGAACTGATGGCATCAGCTCCAGCGCTTGTCACTGTGCCTGTTGCTGCAGAGACTCTTGCTTCTAGAAGTCGCTGTACAGCCTGTACCTGCTGTGCTTGCTGTGCTTGCACTGCTGTTTCGCAGACTTCCTTTGCCCGTTTACACGGAGGTCCCGCTTAAGCGGAGCCTGCTGTTGTGCAGAGCCCGCGTTTGCAGAGGCTTGTCTTGCTGACTTGCTTTGCCCGTTCACACGGAGAATCCCGCTTGCGCGGAGCCGGTTGCTGACTTGCTTTGTCCCGCTCAGCAGAGAAATGCTGAGCTTGCCTTGCACAATGTCATGTGCGCTGCTTGCCACCTACATCCCCGCCACCACCCTAGCCTAGCACCAAACCTGACCACAGAAGCAGCCAACCGTCCATAGCCTGCCCTTAGCAGAGTTACATCATAGTGAAACTGCAGCCAACACACATCCAGCGCCTTGCTGAGACCCTGCAGCATACCAGGCTGCACAACCTTACACCATGCCCTATGCAGAGGCTAATCTCTACCAACACAACCAGCCTGCTCAAGCAGAGGACACATACACATTGCACTCCTGCCCTAAGCAGAGAACACATAGCTGCACTCCTGCCCTATGCAGAGACGCCTTACACCGACAACAACAAACCAGAGAGCACACCCAGCATGTGATCACCAACAACATCACCCTGCCCAAGCAGAGAACAATACCCTGCAGTGCACCATCCTGCAGAGAGCCACAACACACAGCTGAAAGTCTGAGTTCAACCTACCAGGCATCGTCTCAAGCTGACAGAAACGACAAGCAGGGCAAAGTGGCATGGGGGCCAGCCCAGTAGTCATATCTCGACGTCTAAGGCGTGCACTCTCATCTGACCCAGCGATCAGTGCGCCATTCGCCACCCTTCGCCGCTTCTCCAGCCCACAGTCCTACTGTCGACATCGCTATCTGACGACTTTTCGACCAGTTGCAGCCCAGCACAAGCGGAGCCTCACAGCGGAGAGCTCGGATGCTTTCTATACTTCTACGAGGAGAACACCTTGCACGGGTACAGTCGTAGGAACGCCGCACCCCGCATTGAGCGAGACCTCACAGCACAGTCGCAGTCCCATTGCATCAGCCCTGTTGGCATCAGCCACAGAGACGGGACACAGCACATCTCTCGCTTCATGCACCCTGCTGGCTTCAGCCACAGAGACCATCAGCTACAGCCTACACTCCTGCATTCCTTGCTTGTCTGCTGCATGTAGCCTGTTCCTGCCTGCTTGTCATTGCTTGCCTGTCTATGCTTGCTGTTGCATGATTGTGAACACAAATGACCTCAACACTGTAAGCTCCGGGACGTAGCTTTTCGGAGTGGGGGAGAGTGTAACAGTCCAGGCACTCAGCTAGGATGAATGGTAGGTTTGTGTTTCTTTTCTCCATGCAAGATTCTGTGAGATTTGAATTTCATCTTACTTATGACGAGATCTTGCGATGCTAGAGGTTCCTGGACTTCTTGGGGGACTTCTTGGAGGCTTGGTTCTTAGATGATGTTGCTTCTAGACAAAGACTACAATGCTTGCAATGACTACTCTTCTCTCGATGGATTAGTTCTTTACGACGTCGTCACGATGTAAGTAGACTGCACTACCCACTGCGCGACTCGGAGGCTGTCGATGAGTATGTAGACAGCCGCAGCGGCAGCAATAGCCGCACAAGTCAGCATGCTCGACGGCTGCAAGCCGGCACTTATGCCTCAGCCGACCATGCAGAAGAAGAAGACTACTCCGGTATTCACCGGCGTGCATTAAGGGAGGAGCTACCGCCTGGGGCGCGGCCTG
>JASKMD010000004.1:8212194-8254194 GCA_030144725.1 Haematococcus lacustris
AAAGCTGGTTGGATACGGTCGCTCCGAATGTCCCCATTTTGGGGTGTCGCTTGGGTGTCGCCAACGCCACTGCCAGAGCCGATGCGTTGATGGCAAGAGGTACTCGATGGCGGAGCCTGGGGTGCCACCAATTTATCCAACCCAGAGAGGAAATTTTCAAATCAATTTTTTTGGTTTGGCTCGCCCCAGGATAAATGTTATGAGGAGACATGACTGTGCGGCCGCTGCCTTGCCCGATCATCCATTGAGAGCCCAAAATAACCGGGCCGCTTTTTTGCTTATTCAATGTTGTGCACGCGGGCGTGTTATTGCCCAGTTAATAGCCTGCTGTTAAAGAGACTTAGTTCCCTATTACGCTCTTAAAAACGCGGGACGCGGACCATTTTAAAAAAGTGCATAGCTGGTTCAAACTGGCTACCATCCCGCGTGCGTTGCAAGTCGCGTATGGTGCATGCCCACCCCGCCCTTCGCTCCAAAACATAGTGTTGCTCCAGAAGTGCGGCTTCGCCGCACAGAATGTAGCCACAACGCACCAAAAACGGAACTAAATTAGATAGTGGAAGCGCCCGGGGCGTTTTAGGCCCACCAAAAACACTCGGCCTCGGCCTCGGCCTCGCGTTTTTAGGGCGCCTAAAACTACCGGCGCTTCCACTATGTAGTAGATAATGGTGTCGCGGGTCGTTTTAGGCGGTTTAAAAAGGCGAGGCCGAGGCCCTGGCGCGGGGCAGCTCGAGACCGAAGCCAGCGGTCACGGAGCGTAGCGACGTGACCGCTGGCTGAGGTCGAGAGCTGCCCCGCGCCAGGGCCGAGACCGAGCCTTTTTAAACTGCCGAAAACGGCCCTGGCGACTCCATTATCTAGTGTAAATGAGTTTTACGTAGGCGAGGCTCTATTGGCGCGGCGAAGCCGCGCAATGTGATGCTTCTTGTCAACTGCGATGGTGCTGGCCGGCTGTTACGAGTTCGTTGGGAGCACTTTTTGTTAACACGCCAGGTCGCTGCAGTTAACGATTCTTAAAACGAGGTCTATTAACGATTACAATTGAGTAAAACTCAATTACCTACTACTTAAGACGAGGTCAATTAACGATTACAATTGAGTAAAACTACAACGAGTGTTTTTGGTGGGCCTAAAACGCCCCGGGCGCTTCCACTATCTAATTTAGTTCCGTTTTTGGTGCTCTATGGCTACATTCCGTGCGGCGAAGCCGCACTTTTGGAGGAGCACTTTGTTTCAGAGCGAAGGGCGGAGGCCTAGTAGAAGCATATGAGGATGCGGGATGAACGACTTTGAAGTGGACCGCGTCCCGCGTTTTTAGGAGCGTAATAGGGAACTAAGTCTCTTAAACAGCAGGCTATTAACTATTGTAACGCATGAAAACGGAACTAAGTAATGTTAGTGATAGTGATAGTGATGACAAACACATGTACGTAGTAATCGCAACGACATTGCTTAGTGAGTGATAGCATATGCAGTGTGTTACAACATGTTGTCCTCTTGTGGTAATCGGTGCCTATACTGTACCCAGGGCTGTGCGATACGGGGATACGGATTACGGATACGCTTACGTTACTTACCGTAATACGTGGTCACACCCGTAAGGTTCCGCCTAACCGATCCGTAAGTTCCGCCGTAAGGGGGCCCATGCAGGCATGCGGGGCATCTTTTTCGCCTTTCCCCTCCCGCCTTCCTTGCTTCCGCCAACCCTGTTTCCCCAGTTTCCGCCTGTTATCTCATCGTAGCCAGGCGAAAGGGGCAGGTGGTGCCTATCTACTACCGAGTGTGTAGTACTCAGCATGTTACACCCAGCCAACAACCTTCAGCCATCATCATCAGCGTCTCTCAGCCATGTGCCTAAGCAAGTCTGCACTGTGACAGCAGTTGTTGAACTGCTGGGCCTGCTCACCCCCCAAACCCCTCCCCATGTCAGGGCTGCAATGAAGTCATGCATGCCATAAGTAGGCGCCCATGTAGTGTGCCATTGACGTCAGCGCTGAGCCAGCCGCCATCCAGCACCTGCACGACATGAAGTAGTAAGTGGCACAAGCAGGTAGATGGCACGGTGTGATAGGATGCCTCTTTGGCTCACCAATGCTACCTTGGCTCACCTCTTGATCCTGGTCCTAGTTTTGGTCCTGATCCTGACGCCGGGGATTTGCTGCACATCCTCCGCAGTGGCCATGGATGACCGGCGCAAAAGTGTCTGCATCTGAAGACGCTGAGTGGCGCGTGGTGACCCCAGCTCCATGACAGTCGATGTGCGCTCGTCGCGACGCACTAATTCTGCTGCGGGGCTTGAAGGTCACTGGGTGCTTCACACATACGGGTGGCGGTTGGATCTGGATTTGACCCGTATTACTTACGGATATACATACGTACGGTTTACCACCCGTATATCCGTAACTTACCCCGTATAGTCACAGCCCTGACTGTACCTAACCTAGGCTCCAGCCCTTAGCTCAAGCCTCAGCCCTAACCCTTCAGCTATCATCCACTTTACTGTAAGCATTACTCGCTTCATCAATATGACTTGGCAGTATGGAGAGATGTTAACCCATCACAAGCGCACATTGTAGCGCACATCGACTGGACATCGCACATCGGACGTAGACAGCCGTTGGGGAGCTCACAGCGAAGCGCTAAGACCAGCGATGCAAGTATTACATGTGGGAAGGCTTGATTGTGATATGCGGAAACTTTGATATCTCCATGCCCTAACCCTACCAAAGCTGACACCAGTACTGGATGGCATCCGGTACTGGCTAGATGGCAACCAGTACTGGATGGCAACCAGTACTGGACCCCCCCCAATACTGGATGCCACACAGAAGTGCATGAGAGTCAAACGATCAAACCTCGCCAGCAGCTTGGAGTTGATTTTTTTTGCGTTGGCTTGCCAATGAGAAACTGAAGCCTTCCATCGGAAAAAAAGTACCCTTAGGTGGCACTAATAGTGCGATCTTTTCTGCGAGTGGAGCTCCTACCATCACCAGGTGCCCTCGGGGTCCTCACTTGCAAGCCCATGTGCCACTGGGAAGTCCTCAGCCATATGGAAACGGGTGCTTCTGCCGTGTTTGTCGTTAAATACCGCTGACGCACTGCCGGTATGCTGGACAATGGATACATTGGCGCTGCAAGTGTAAGCAACAACAACACAAGCAAGGAGATGAGTTCAATTGAAGGCCACTGCTAGGAGCGACCTTTCATCTAACTCACCCACCGACTAGTGAAGGACATGCACAAAGATATATTACATGTGTGCGCAAGGTTGTCGACCAGGCTATGAATATGATTTCAGCGTGACTTCCTAAAGTTTCCGAGCAGCTTCCACTCACCTTAAAACATGGCACGGCGGCTTCTTTGCATTGCCCACCATCGGGGTCGAGTCAAAGCAGGAGGCTCGGTAACGGACAAGGTTCATGACAATCATGTCTTGATAACCAGGCACAACGCGTTGTCCTGTTTGCACCTATGTAATGGTTGGAACCAAGTTTAACAGCTCTCTTGGCATGAACATGCGGATGTGTGTAAGTTAAGGTCAGAGTGGCCATGAGACGCATGAGAGGCATGAAGTGCATGGGGTAAATGAGCGGGAGAGACCGGAGGGGCATGGCCAGCAGGAGCAACAACTCGGTGGTCCCAATACATTGCTTGAGCCCCAGAAGAGCATGCCCACCCTTGAGAGGTACCCCAAGCAGAGCCGTAACAGGCATGCCAACATCATTGGGACAAGGCCTCTTAACTAGACATGTCCCATGCAGTTGCCCTTGCCCACCTGATGGAAGTGCAACATCAAGCCTTGCACCATGCCGGGGGAGTACATCATGCCTTGAACCCCGTATGGCCAGGGTAAAGGTCCTTCATACAACTGCATCACACCCACATTACACCCACTTCACACACATAACACTTCACACACAGGACGATAACAACATTTGGCACCATCTACATAAAAAAAAAAGGGGGCGAGATGAAAAATGTGCTCGGAATGGCCGATTTCCGCATAGTTCATTTGGATATTGGGCGCAACTCACTGTGCGGTAAGATTGAAAGTCGTTCTGAAATTTGGAGGCCTTAAAAATAGAGATGAGTAGTGGGTCTGGTAATTTACACGCCAGCGCATCCACTCGCTGTGTTTCGTTTTGAAAGGTCTGGCCGCCCCGTCAACCGACAATCCAGTCAAACAAAGACCCCCAACCCCTGCGGAGTACAGCCCCGGCCCTAGATGAATATGACACAGGTTGATCCTTCACTTTGAACTGACAGTCGCAGTCCAGGACTAGACTGCACCTCACGGATGCGGCGCTTGGCTGTGGCGTGCGTGGCATGCACGTCAACCTTGCGCACTGCCTAAGCTGTAAAACATGTTCAGCCTATGCTTCAGCGCGAGGGAGCCTGACGTCCCCAATGCACCTGATGGCAGGTGTCTAGCCCCAAAAAGCAGCCAGACTAGCAGCAGCAGCAGCGGCAGCAGTGGCAGCAGCAGTAGCAGCAGCGGCAGCAGTGGCAGCAGCAGTAGCAGCAGCGGCAGCAGTGGCAGCAGGGGCAGCAGGGGCAGGGGCAGCAGCAGCAGGAGCAGGAGCAGCAGCAGGGGCAGCAGGAACAGGGGCAGCAGCAACAGGGCCAGGAGCAGCAGGGGCAGCAGTAGCAGCAGTGGCAGCAGCAGCAGCAGCAGCAGGGGCAGCAGTAGCAGCAGGGGCAGCAGTAGCAGCAGGGGCAGCAGTAGCAGCAGGGGCAGCAGTAGCAGCAGGGGCAGCAGTAGCAGCAGGGGCAGCAGTAGCAGCAGGGGCAGCAGTAGCAGCAGGGGCAGCAGTAGCAGCAAGGGCAGCAGCAGCAGGGGCAGCAGCAACAGGGGCAGCAGCAGCTGGGGCAGGGGCAGCAGCAGGGGCAGCAGCAGCAGCAGCGGCGGCGGCGGCAGCAGCAGCGACAGCGGCGGCAGCGGCGGCGACAGCAGCAGCAGCGGCAGCGGCATCATCGTCAGCAGCAGTAGGGGCAGCGGCGACGGCAGCAGGAGCAGCAGGGGCAGCAGCAGCAGGGCCAGGAGCAGCAGGGGCAGCAGGAGCAGCAGGAGCAGCAAGGGCAGCAGGAGCAGCAGGGGCAGCAGCAGCAGGGGCAGCCGTAGCAGCAGGGGCAGCAGCAGCAGGGGCAGCAGTAGCAGCAGGGGCAGCAGCAGCAGGGGCAGCAGCAACAGGGGCAGCAGCAGGGGCAGCAGCAGGGGCAGCAGCAGCAGCAGCAGCAGCAGCAGCAGCAGCAGCAGCAGCAGCAGCAGCGGCAGCAGTGGCAGCAACGGCGGCAGCAGCAGGGGCAGCAGCAGCGGCAGAAGCAGCGGCAGGGGCAGCAGCAGCAGGGGCAGCAGCAGCAGGGGCAGCAGCAGCAGGGGCAGCAGCAGCAAGGGCAGCAGGGGCAGCAGCAACAGGGGCAGCAGTAGCAGGGGCAGCAGCAGCAAGGGCAGCAGGGGCAGCAGCAGCAGGGGCAGCAGCAGCAGGGGCAGCAGCAGCAGGGGCAGCAGCAACATGGGCAGCAGCAGCAAGGGCAGCAGGGGCAGCAGCAGCAGGGGCAGCAGCAGCAGGGGCAGCAGTAGCAGCAGGGGCAGCAGCAGCAGGGGCAGCAGCAGCAAGGGCAGCAGGAGCAGGGGCAGCAGCAGCAGGGGCAGCAGCAGCAAGGGCAGAAGGGGCAGCAGCAGCGGCAGAAGCAGCAGCAGGGGCAGCAGCAGCAGGGGCAGCAGCAGCAGGGGCAGCAGCAACAGGGGCAGCAGCAGCAAGGGCAGCAGGGGCAGCAGCAGCAGGGGCAGCAGCAGCAGAGGCAGCAGCAACAGGGGCAGCAGAAGCAGGGGCAGCAGCAGCAGGGGCAGCAGCAGCAGGGGCAGCAGCAAGGGAAGCAGGGGCAGCAGTAACAGGGGCAGCAGCGGCAGGGGCAGCAGCAGCAAGGGCAGCAGGGGCAGCAGCAGCGGCAGAAGCAGCAGCAGGGGCAGCAGCAGCAGGGGCAGCAGCAGCAGGGGCAGCAGCAGCAGGGGCAGCAGCAGCAGGGGCAGCAGCAACAGGGGCAGCAGCAGCAGGGGAAGCAGCAGCAAGGGCAGCAGGGGCAGCAGCAGCAGGGGCAGCAGCAACAGGGGCAGCAGCAGCAGGGGCAGCAGCAGCAAGGGCAGCAGGGGCAGCAGGGGCAGCAGCAGCAGGGGCAGCAGCAGCAGGGGCAGCAGCAGCAGGGGCAGCAGCAGCAGGGGCAGCAGCAGCAAGGGCAGCAGCAGCAAGGGCAGCAGGGGCAGCAGCAGCAGGGGCAGCAGCAGCAGAGGCAGCAGCAACAGGGGCAGCAGCAGCAGGGGCAGCAGCAGCAGGGGCAGCAGCAGCAGGGGCAGCAGCAAGGGAAGCAGGGGCAGCAGTAACAGGGGCAGCAGCAGCAGGGGCAGCAGCAGCAGGGGCAGCAGGGGCAGCAGCAGCGGCAGAAGCAGCAGCAGGGGCAGCAGCAGCAGGGGCAGCAGCAGCAGGGGCAGCAGCAGCAGGGGCAGCAGCAGCAGGGGCAGCAGCAGCAAGGGCAGCAGGGGCAGCAGCAGCAGGGGCAGCAGCAGCAGGGGCAGCAGCAACAGGGGCAGCAGCAACAGGGGCAGCAGCAGCAGGGGCAGCAGCAGCAAGGGCAGCAGGGGCAGCAGCAGCAGGGGCAGCAGGGGCAGCAGCAGCAGGGGCAGCAGCAGCAGGGGCAGCAGCAGCAGGGGCAGCAGCAGCAAGGGCAGCAGCAGCAGGGGCAGCAGGGGCAGCAGCAGCAGGGGCAGCAGCAGCAGAGGCAGCAGCAACAGGGGCAGCAGCAGCAGGGGCAGCAGCAGCAGGGGCAGCAGCAAGGGAAGCAGGGGCAGCAGTAACAGGGGCAGCAGCAGCAGGGGCAGCAGCAGCAAGGGCAGCAGGGGCAGCAGCAGCGGCAGAAGCAGCAGCAGGGGCAGCAGCAGCAGGGGCAGCAGCAGCAGGGGCAGCAGCAGCAGGGGCAGCAGCAGCAGGGGCAGCAGCAACAGGGGCAGCAGCAGCAGGGGCAGCAGCAGCAAGGGCAGCAGGGGCAGCAGCAGCAGGGGCAGCAGCAGCAGAGGCAGCAGCAACAGGGGCAGCAGAAGCAGGGGCAGCAGCAGCATGGGCAGCAGCAGCAGGGGCAGCAGCAAGGGAAGCAGGGGCAGCAGTAACAGGGGCAGCAGCGGCAGGGGCAGCAGCAGCAAGGGCAGCAGGGGCAGCAGCAGCGGCAGAAGCAGCAGCAGGGGCAGCAGCAGCAGGGGCAGCAGCAGCAGGGGCAGCAGCAGCAGGGGCAGCAGCAGCAGGGGCAGCAGCAACAGGGGCAGCAGCAGCAGGGGAAGCAGCAGCAAGGGCAGCAGGGGCAGCAGCAGCAGGGGCAGCAGCAGCAGGGGCAGCAGCAACAGGGGCAGCAGCAACAGGGGCAGCAGCAGCAGGGGCAGCAGCAGCAAGGGCAGCAGGGGCAGCAGGGGCAGCAGCAGCAGGGGCAGCAGCAGCAGGGGCAGCAGCAGCAGGGGCAGCAGCAGCAGGGGCAGCAGCAGCAAGGGCAGCAGCAGCAAGGGCAGCAGGGGCAGCAGCAGCAGGGGCAGCAGCAGCAGAGGCAGCAGCAACAGGGGCAGCAGCAGCAGGGGCAGCAGCAGCAGGGGCAGCAGCAGCAGGGGCAGCAGCAAGGGAAGCAGGGGCAGCAGTAACAGGGGCAGCAGCAGCAGGGGCAGCAGCAGCAAGGGCAGCAGGGGCAGCAGCAGCGGCAGAAGCAGCAGCAGGGGCAGCAGCAGCAGGGGCAGCAGCAGCAGGGGCAGCAGCAGCAGGGGCAGCAGCAAGGGAAGCAGGGGCAGCAGTAACAGGGGCAGCAGCAGCAGGGGCAGCAGCAGCAAGGGCAGCAGGGGCAGCAGCAGCGGCAGAAGCAGCAGCAGGGGCAGCAGCAGCAGGGGCAGCAGCAGCAGGGGCAGCAGCAACAGGGGCAGCAGCAACAGGGGCAGCAGCAGCAGGGGCAGCAGCAGCAAGGGCAGCAGGGGCAGCAGCAGCAGGGGCAGCAGCGGCAGCAGCAGCAGGGGCAGCAGCAGCAGGGGCAGCAGCAGCAGGGGCAGCAGCAGCAAGGGCAGCAGCAGCAAGGGCAGCAGGGGCAGCAGCAGCAGGGGCAGCAGCAGCAGAGGCAGCAGCAACAGGGGCAGCAGCAGCAGGGGCAGCAGCAGCAGGGGCAGCAGCAGCAGGGGCAGCAGCAAGGGAAGCAGGGGCAGCAGTAACAGGGGCAGCAGCAGCAGGGGCAGCAGCAGCAAGGGCAGCAGGGGCAGCAGCAGCGGCAGAAGCAGCAGCAGGGGCAGCAGCAGCAGGGGCAGCAGCAGCAGGGGCAGCAGCAGCAGGGGCAGCAGCAGCAGGGGCAGCAGCAACAGGGGCAGCAGCAGCAGGGGCAGCAGCAGCAAGGGCAGCAGGGGCAGCAGCAGCAGGGGCAGCAGCAGCAGGGGCAGCAGCAGCAGGGGCAGCAGCAACAGGGGCAGCAGCAGCAGGGGCAGCAGCAGCAAGGGCAGCAGGGGCAGCAGCAGCAGGGGCAGCAGCAGCAGGGGCAGCAGCAACAGGGGCAGCAGCAACAGGGGCAGCAGCAGCAGGGGCAGCAGCAGCAAGGGCAGCAGGGGCAGCAGCAGCAGGGGCAGCAGGGGCAGCAGCAGCAGGGGCAGCAGCAGCAGGGGCAGCAGCAGCAAGGGCAGCAGGGGCAGCAGCAACAGGGGCAGCAAAAAAATGTGTGAGGCCGCACATACATATGTTGCCTGCTGCCCGTCCGATGTGAGACGGGCCCACTGCCCTAGTGTACTCTAACATTATTTCTTATGCACAACACTCAAGTGGTGCAGCTAGCCATGGTTCCAACTCAGGGCAGCACCGATGAAGGCAGTGGTTCTGGAGGAAGCTTACCGAGGCCAAAGGTGTCTCCTTGTGCGGGGTCTGCCAGCTCTGGTCTGCCAGCAGTAGCCCTGTTGCAGCAGTGCAGCAGTTTCAACAAATTGAGGATGGGCACAAACGCATGGCGGACCCTTACCATCTAGGACGGTTTCAGGACAATAACGTCTCGACCCAATCCGAGAAAATCACAATCAGTTACATCCCCATATTGTGGAGGCCCTCATTCACGACTTTGCATAGCTGTAGCATTGGCGCCGACTCGTTGAAATGTGCACGACTGGACCTTTAATAATTGAAATGAGCGCGACTTGATCCTTAACCCCGCTCCTAACCTGAAACCTAGCCCAAATGCTCATCCCAAACCTGATCCTAACCCCCACTCAACCCTAGCCCTCATTAGCAACCTACTGATGCCTGCCTGCCTGCTGCTGCCTGCTGCTGCCTGCTGCTGCCTGCTGCTGCCTGCTGCTGCCTGCTGCTGCCTGCTGCTGCCTGCTGCTGCCTGCTGCTGCCTGCTGCTGCCTGCTGCTGCCTGCTGCTTGTAACCTCCTGCTCGCTGCTGCCCGCTGCTGCTCGCTGCTGCCCGCTGCTGCCCACTGCTGCCCGCTGCCGCCCACTGCTGCCCGCTGCTGCCTGCTGCTGGCCGCTGCTGGCCGCTGCTGGCCGCTGCTGCCCGTTGCTGCACGCTGCTGACTGCTGCCGCCCGCTGCTGTAACTGGTGCTAAACTCTTGGTGGGTTCCCGTCAGCTTCTGCTTGAAGTGTCCAACTATTTGAGTGCTTCGCGTTCCTGCCCGGGGGGGGGTGATGCCCTGAGACGCAACCACGCTGGCAAGCCGCATATGACTGCCCCTGCAATCTGGCTTGAGTGTTGCTGGGAGTGCCTGTGCCACAACCAGTTTAGGGTCACAAGCCCCACAGCCCTACTGCTAGCTGTCTCAAACCAGACCAGACCCGACCTTTGGCTGGCTCTGCCCACTTACCTGATCGATTCTGTATGTCGCGCAACCTTTTCATCACATTGACTGTATTGTTTACCCTGCTAGGCCGATACAGGGTGAGCAAGAAAGGCTCTGACCCTGCCTGCAGTGGTCAGGCACAAGGGGGATGGCATAGCACAGCGGACGGCTAGCACCCACAGCAGGAGGACTGGGAAGACAGCAGCAGTGGCATCAGCATCAGCATCAGTACATTTCTGCAGTCGCCTTCATCTGTTGCATGTCAGGGCGACTGTGTCTATACTTTGGATAACCCTATCAATACAGCTATGAGCCAAACCTCAGACTTGCCACGACGGTGTGCACCAGCAGCACACACAACAGAACAGGAGGTAGCGTGCACAACACATGCAACAGCTGTGCTTCCCCGCTACACCACGCTCACAAGAGTGCTTGTGGGCACAGCCGCATGCGACTCACCAGATCCAAGGCACTTTTATGCAAGTTTGACAGATGGTTGTAAAAGTTTGGGGCAAAGGCCACATCGTCTTCCACCACAACCAGGGGCAGCTCAGGGCAGCCAATAGCGCTTGGAACGGTTAGCGCAGCATAGTAGACTGAATTTGTATTCACCTGCAAGTGCATGCAAGCACACACACGCACAACACCCACAACGGTGGTTAAGTTGCTTGTCATAACCTTTCTCATCAAACATTGGCAGAGGAGCAGAAGCAGCAACTGTGGAAGCAACCACGGCTGCAGCTGCAGTTCATGAGCATGCCATGCTGACAGATGTTCCTTGGCCTGCTTACACGCTGTCAAGGTGTGCCCAAGCTGTCGCTGTGGTCCAATGCAACCATTTGGCTGCGCTGGGGCCAACAGCATTGACCAACTGGGATGTTGTGCAACTGGGATGATTGAGCAACTGGGAAGGAACATCTGTCAGCACTTCGGTCCTCAACCTTAAGCTTTCATTGCAGTCGAACACACTAAGTATGAACCACTGCAAAGCGGTGTTTTTGTCTGTGTGGAGTTCCCATGATCATGGCATGCACATGGCCTACACATGGCATACACATGGCATACACATGGCATACACATGGCATACACATGGTCATGGTCGCCTACCACCTACAGCATGGCCTGACCCGTTAGGGCTACACCGTAGAGTTGGCATGACAAAACATGCACTAATTGTAAGCTGATGACAGCTTCAAGTGGGGGGGGGGGGGGCACACACTACTGTGCCTCAGCAGGCTGCTGCTGCTGCTGGGCCTTGTGTGGCTTGTCTCGCACTCGCACTCGCACCGCAAGGTGTTGCTCTACAAGGCCCTGGGAACACCCAGTCTGCTGTATGCAGCTGCTGAGTCGTGGGGTCACTCCCAGCAGCAGTCGCAGGTGTATTGAGCACTAGTTGCCTGGGCCATAGCCTGTGCATCTGCCTTGGGCCTGACATGATCAGCAATGAGGTGTTGCACCAGTGCAAACAGCAGCAAACCATTCATACACTGCCGCAAGAGCACAGTCTGCGTTGGTTGGGCCATGTCGCCCGCATGCCAGATTCAGGCATTGTGAAGCAGGTGTTGTTTGCTGTGGGATGCTGCATGGCCGGCCAGGTAGGCCAACCACGCAGGCCCATGGGTTGGCTGCACCTCAACTAGGACTGTGAAGCGTGCATTGTGTATAATGGCAAAAACTGTGTGGAGATACACACCGGCATGGTCTTGGGAATGAAGAAAACGTTGGTTCGTCGATTGTGCCTGAAGTTGCGAAACAGGCTAGGCAGGGAAGATGGGCTGTCAGGTTGGTAGTGGCACCAGACGATCGACGTGGTGGTGGGGAGAGCATAACTGTCACTAATGGACAGCATTGTGCTGGTGAGAACCGTGGCCCAGTGTGGCCTGCAGGAGACAGGCAAGCTCTTGATGCAACATTGTCAGGCTACGAACGGCCATTGCGTGCCTTATAAGTATTGGGCCATCACGTGCCTACGATCGCATGTTGTAAGGACCAGATGATAGTGGAAAGGCTTCGGGTTTGTTGCCTGGGCTTGTGAGCACATCTCTGCGGGTAAAGCGGTGAGTGGTGGACAATGCTGTGGACAGTGAGATATCCCATGTGCCTGGACCTGTGTTGATGACCTGGTTGGATGGGGAAGAGCGTGTCGGCGGGGACGGGTGCTGGCTTAAATGCAGTGTCGTTCCTGCCGAACAGCTGTGCCAGCACCTCCGGGGAGTCTGCATCCTCGTAGCTGGGCTTGGGGCTTAGCACGGGTGGCACGGGTGGTGCGGGTGGCGCGGGTGGTGTGGTGTAGTTCCAGGTATATACTGTGGCCATCGATAGATATATAATGCACGCGGCGATAACAGCGCGGTGCTGCATGTCCAGTCCTGGGCTGCGCAGCTTGCAGGATAGTCTAATGCTGGATACAAGGATATCCTAGGCCCGCTTCGCGGTCAGGCGCTCCCAACTGTCCGAAAATGACAGGAAACTAACCCCTGGTAGTAGGACGGCTATAACTCTCTTTTTTAGCACTCTGCACTCTGCACTCTGCACTCACTGCGCCAAAAATTATGATAGATGATTCACGATGTAGCCAACCCAGCCAGCTACCTTTCGCTCATCCATAACCTGTGCAGGCACCAGGTTGCTGCAGGCCGCGATGACTTCAGCCATCTGGGCTGTAACCTGGCCAATGGCTTGTAGACTCTGCCCAGAGCGGTAGGAGGCTGCCTCCCCCTCCACATGAACCTCCACCCAGCCAGTGCTGTCACCTGGTGTAGACCTCACACAACACAAACAGCGGGCAGCCTAGCCCCCTGCCGTTTGTAGGGATGGAATTTGGAGGACAAGCCCATGCCTGCAGGCATGTGCACACGCCAACTTCTAAAAGCCCTCTTGGGAAATCTCGGGCAGAGTTGAGAACTTGGCAGGGGGTTCACAGTGACTTCCCTAACCAGTGACGCAAGGCTGGAGAGTTATCTTGAGTTGCATGGTTGTCAGCCGGGCATCAGCAGAGCGAGCAACATGGAGGAGGGCTTGCCCACCTTTTGGAGCCTAATCAACAAGGGGTTGATGCAGCTGCCACTGCTGTGCTCCTACTGTGGTCCCCTCCGAGTTTCAGAACCCCTGGGCCAGCGCATGTTGGTCACGATGTTGGACATGGGGTCGGGCCCCTCGCACATCGCGCACTATCCATCGCGTTAAACAGGGACTCACTGCTACTGGGTCAACGTACATCAAGTCCGCAGGCACAGTAGGGTCGGATACCCGGCAACATGCCCGACCAGCTCAGCGTGTGGCTCAGCGCGGCCGCATTTCGCCGCTTCTTTGCTACACCCTACACTATGGGGCAAGCATGCAAGTGACAACCGTTTAATACCCAGCAGTCGCAGGCAGTAAATAACAGGCCGGGACATAACTAACATTCGATACGTCTCCGCAATCCCAGGTTGAACACTGATGCGATTCAATGCGGTTGACGTCCGCTGCTGTGCACAACCATTGAATCTCCCACTACAGGTCGCAATCCAGACTAATCATTGCAAGTCCATTTAAAATACCACTTGTGTGTAGTGTCAGGTTGTTGATGCCCTCAGCCCACAATCCCAGCCAAAGGATCCAGCCACTGCCCAGTGTAGACTATGTGCACCTCGATGGCGGCATATCATCAATGCTATCGCCCAGCCCCTGGGGAGGGTACAGTAGCCACACCTGGCATGGCGAACTTGCAAAGCCCAAGGCTATTCCGGCCCATGCAGGCCACCCATGCAAGCCGTCCAGGCAAATGACTACACATGCACGTCACACATACCCGTCACACATATTCATAGAAGTCACCTTTTTGCCACGGCTGTCAGACTGCACCTGTGGCTCCAGCGCCTGACGCTGTGCATGAGGATTATGCGGGGTGAAAGTCTCTCCCTCGTCAGAAGGGGATCTGGCTGCCTGGCTCCCTGACTCTGCTTCATGACTGCTCACTGCTGGCTGCAACAACCAGCAACCTCTTGGAGCAGCCTTTGACCCCACCAACTACAGAGGTGATGTCCAAGGGGGACAATCTCAGGGCCAGGGTCATGGTCTACGTCACCACCAGAGCCACGACCTGCTGGGCAGTGCAGGCAGGCTTGCCCAGCCAGACAGGAGATGCTTACCCACTGCCACCATAGGCCATGCTGGCAGCAGGTGGCCACAGACCAGTGCTGCTTCAAAACCCTGGAAATTCAAGGCAGCAGCCTCATATGCAGCTGCCTGCTGCTGCTCCTGCTGCCAAGTACAGTCGAGACCCTGCCTGTGAGTGCCAGCTGGTCTGCTGCAGCTCATACTAGCTGGGTTGCGCTTGCTGCTGCTGCTGCTGCTGCTGCTGCTGTGCCAGCGCCATGGTCCTCTGCTGATGTGTCACCACCAGCTGCTGCAGCTGCTGCAGTGAGATGCCTGGCGGCAGCTGGCCCTGCGACAAGGACACCGCTATGGAGTGCAGGGTCTGTGCTTGCTGCTGGTGGCCTGCCTGCTGCTGCGCCTGGGCCATCTGCATCAACAGCATGGCCAGCTGGCGATACATGGCCAGGTCAGCCCCTGGGGCAGTACCAGCTGTCGCCGGCGCTGCTTGTTGGCCCAGGCCCTGCGCTTGACCCTGGCCTCCCTGCGACAATCGCTGCTGCTGCTGTTGGTGTTGTTGTTGTTGTTGGTGGTGCTGCTGCTGTTGCTGTGCTGCCATCATCTGCGCTTGGTGCTGGGCTTGAGCCTGGGCATGAGCCTGAGCCTGCTGCTGCGCAATGCTGGGCCCACCCTGGCTGGGGTGGGGCGGGGTAGCAGCAGTCTGGGCGTTGCGTGGCGCTCGGCGGGGACGAGGTTCCGGCACCTCATCATCATCTGCATGCAGGCGGGTCAGGAGCGGGCTACAGGGTGGGTACAAGCCAGAGGGGCAGGCTGGTTAAGGGGAGGGTGTGGTGTGTGGGAGCTGTGGTGGGCAGGGGAGGGAGACAAGGAAGGTTTGTTCCCCATGGTGCCAAAGAGGGAGTTGCGCAACTGATGCAGCGAGGCACGCAGGATGACCACGCAAGCAACGAGGTGTGCAGGCTGGCTGGCGAAGCGGCACACAAAAGCGGGAGAGCAGGCAGGCTGGTAAAGCCTGACAGGTGGGCATGCGGGCAGGCAGGCCTGCAAGCTCAGCTATCAGCAAGTTGCATCACACCTGAGTCATCATCAGCATAACCTCTGGATCGTCTCTGCCGTCCGTTGCCTGACTGCGACTTCTTAGAGGCCTGCAGCACACGATCCAGGCAAGCAGTAGCATCTGGGTAAGCATGCCACCCAGCTGCATGTTGCAGCAATGCTGACAGTCATGCTGGGGTGGCATGGACCATGATCTATGCGTGGCAGCCATGCAGTGCTGACCTTGGGTCGGGCAGCAGCCTTGAGTGCAGCATGGGCTTCCTGCGCCTCCCTTGCCCGCTGGGACATTGGCGGGGGCCGCACACGCTTGCCCGGCAGGCCACCGCCTCCCTGCAACAGGCACAGCCCACAGCACCACACTCGACAGCAGAGCCATGTCAGGCCTGCTGCTGGGTGAGTGCCACGCATGCTGTTGACTGTGAGCATGGCTGGCGTGCAGGGGAAGTCCTGCCTGCTGTTTGTGGGGTTAGGCCTGTACCACCAGTTCACTTGCGTCGGAACAGCCATGACGCAACAGCCATGACGCAACAGCCATGACCACATGGTGAATGTGGCGCTGGCTGTTGGAAGCTGCATTGTGCAAAATGCTCTGCTTTCTCTCCCACCACCCATACAGACTGTAAATCCAGCCCTCCTGCCCTTTCCCATCCCTCTGGCCCACAACCACCTCCCCTGCCAGCACATGACTCTTACGCCCTACACCGCACCTCCTCCGCCTGCTGCATAGGTGGTGCCATGGCGGCTGCCTCCGCCTCACGTGCTGCCTCCTCCTCCGCCTCCTTAGCAGCCTCAGCCTGACGCCGGGCGATATGGCGCTGCATCATGTCCTCTAACCGTGGCTTCAAGTCTGCTTTCAATTTCCTGCAGAGCGTCAGAAGGAGCATCAGAAGGAGCATCAGAGCCAGGTCTGAGTGATGGACAAGACTGCTCATGGCCAGCTCCAGCTAGACAAGGGCTGCAAGGCATGTACAGGACAGCACAGGGCCAGGCAAGGGCAGAGCCAGGCAATAGCTGGGTACTGCAAGGACTGCAGGAGAAAGACGGCAAGACAAGGACAGCATGCAGCCAGGCAAGGGCAGGGCCAGGCCAAAGCTGGCTGAAATCCCTGTAGCTGAGTACAGCTCCCTCGAAGACTTACTGGCAATTGGCAGAGCAGAGGATAAAGCAGGCCTGCTTGGGGTGGATTTGCCCCAACGCTTGCATGTGCTCACACTCCCCCATGATCTCATACCCTGCAGGTGAAGTGAGCAGCACAGTCAGGCTGCTGCTGCTGGAGCTGCCCACGTCTCTGCTCCTGCAACAAATGATGCTCTGCTGGCATGACTACCACCGCTGCTGCTGCTGCCGCTGCTGCTACACCGCTGCTGGCATGACTACTGCCAGTGCTGCTGCTGCTGCCGCCGCCAGTGCTGCTGCCACCACACTGACCTTCTGGGACATGGTCTTCACAGAACGCGTTGTCGCACACCTCACAGCGGAACAGCAGACCACCTGAGGCTGCAGTGTTGCGCCCGCAGGTGGCGCAGGAGTGGTGTGGGCAGCCCCTGTGCGGCCAGCACCATGACAGGCAGCACACAGCTGAGCATCCACACCACACCAGACAGCCTCCACCAGCCCTCTTCCCCCCAAGCTGCCATTCAGGAGTGACAGGAGGGGTGCTGTCACCTACCATTTGCGTATTGCCTTGACCTCGTCTTCCGCAAGGCCCAGACAGTGAGGGTGCACGGCGACGGGGCAGAAGTCACAGCACAGCAGGTTTCCGCCATCCCAGCACCTGGAGCGCAGCCAGGCATCAGCAGGAGTGGCAGAGAGAGCATGGGTCCTAGCCAATACTTCTACAGTTTCTTGTCCTCCTCTAAATATACCCCACCCCGTTCCAACCACCCACCCTCACACCTCATACCCTCACTCAATTCAAAATCGGTCTACCAAGGCAGTCAGCGCACCGTTGGCAGAAGTCACAGTGCAGATAGTCTTCACCAGCCGTCTGCCGCCGCCGCCTGCCATAGCCCTCTTTGGGTGGTGGCAGCGCTGGTCGGCTGCTACCCTGGTGCTGCTGCTGCTGCTTGTCCGTGTCGCCTTCAACCTGATACAAGCGATGGGATGGGTAGTGGCCAGCAGCATGGAGAGGGCAGGAGGGCCTAGACAGGGCAGGGTGCAGGCCATAACTTAGATCAGGGCCATGGCTAGGGTGAGGATCAGGGTGAGGATCAGGGTCAGCAACAGGGTCGGCAACTGGGTGGGCAACCACAACCACAATTGAATTGATTGAAGCAAGGCAATCTGGGCAGCACCGGATGAGTCCAACAGGCCGGCAGTAGGTCAGCTCAGGACAGGTCTACACATCACCAGGTCAGCTCACCAGCTGAACAAGGTCAAATGAACCCTACTCAGGACAGGATCAGCTTCACATACTCCAGACGAGCTGGTCAGAGCAGGCCAGGCCAATTTAGGTGCAAGTTGAAGTGGTTAGGTTGGGTCATGTCGGGCTGTCACATGTCATGACAGCGTGTAGGCTGGGTCAGCAACAGGCAGCCTGCTGTGTCACCTTGAGCAGCCTGTCCTTGCGCTCCTCCCAGAACATCCTTGCCAGGTCCTTCAGACTGCTGTTCTGGGCCTGCAGCAGCTTGCATATAAGCAGGTAACACAGCTGTCAAGACAGGGACAGGTGATGGAAGAGCAACTTCAAGGCTTCAACTGGTGGCTGGGTGGCTTGCAGGGTCCAGCAGGAGCCAGCCAAGAGCAGGCAGAACCTAGCTGTTGGCTCAGCAGGGCCACCAGGCCAAGGGGGAAAGGAGGCAGAGAGGCCTTAGGTGTGGACAGGCTAGAGGGTGTCAGCAAGTCATCCCAGGCACCCCACCTGCATCTTGATCTCCTTGTAATCGATGCCTGCAAACTCGAAGGTGGAGATGGTAGGCGCGTCCACATTGAAGTCGTTGGCGCTGTGCTTGCCGGTGGTGAACATGTCAGCCTGCAGAGAAGGGGGAGGGTGATGACGGTGGTGGGTGCTGATGGTGGTAGACGTGACAGCAAGCTGGGAGCATCCTTCCATACCCAACCCACCCACCCACCCACCCACCCACCCACCCACCTCGCTCTTCACAGCTCCTGCTGCAGCATCCTGGCTGGTGGGGTCTGGCTTCACAGCAGCAGCAGCTGCTGCCTGGGCCACAGGATCTTCCAACTTGAAATCGCCTGAGAGCAGCAGGCAGGCCAGTGGTGCCAGGGCATGTGCACCGGTAAGGGGTGTGGAGAGCAGGCAGCAGGAGGATCAGCAGCCTGACTCACTGTGCAGGGAGTGGAGGCTGGAAGGCGTGCCTGTGCCCGTGTGCTTTGATGCAATGCTGAAGGTGACACACAAGGAGATGGCATGACACACCCCGCGGTTAAGCGAGGTCAAGAGCTGCAGGTAGGGGGCCAGAGCCAGGTGGGGTTGAGGCCAGGTAAGGTCAGGGCAGGTGGGGCCGTGGGCAGCTTTCTTGGTGATGCTCACCTGTGGCAGTTGTGGCCATCATGTTGGAGCGGTCAATGATGCTGTCCAGTTCAGAGTCTGTGGGGGAGCGGCCCGAATCGTTCTTGAAAATCCTGGGGCGGCCAGGCCAGCCCAAGCACAGCATATGTCATGGTTGCCATTGTGGTTGCCATGCAGGTCATGGTCATCATGAGGGGCACGCCAGTGTTGGCTATATATAGCATCGAGCTATAGACTAGAGGGTATGAGCCTGGGCCATGCCAGTTTGAGGTACGAATCGTGCATCTTGGCAAACGATAAGCGAAACATATGCATGCCGTGCGTATCATGAGAGGCACACTAGCCACCAGGGATGCGGGCTCACCTGTCTGCCCCATACTTGAGCATGCTCAGCACTTCATGCTTGTTCATCTTTTCCATCTCCTCAGCGCCCTGCATGTGTGTAGAGTGTACATGGGCTGGGCTGCCTGGCATGGCCTGCCAGCAGCGGGGTGCAGAGGGTGGGGCAGCACACACTAAGCACCTAGCCAGCTGATACACGATGAAGCTGATGAAGCACCGCTGAGTTTGACAGTCACTGAGCTTGGTGCCGCAAGCGCAAAGCTGCCTAGGTGCGCTTGCCCGCCCCATGTGCCCGCCGGGCCCCTGCCACACCGCATCTCAGGGTGTGATGAGCTGGTGCAAGCAATTCCTCCAGCCCCAGCCCCAGCCCAGCTAATCCCAGCCGAGACTGCGGCCCAGGCCAGGCCAGGCCAGGCCCAGGCCTGAAACCTTCCCTGGCCCCAGCCCCGCCCTGGCCCCGCCCATTCAGCCTCAACGCCCCTGACCTGGGTGCTGCCGCGGTTCACCATCTGGTCCAGATACAGCTTGCCCTCAGCCCGGCGCTGGATGCGCTCCTCCACCGTGCCTTCACTGACCAGGCGGTACACGTGCACGGGCTTGGTCTGGCCAATGCGGTGCACACGCGCCATAGCCTGCGGGGTCAGGGCCAAGGCAGCAGGCATGCAGGCTTGAAGGGGCAGGAACCGCAGGGGGGTTAGCTTATTCTTCCACCGCACAACTGCCCTAGCAGGATGCTTTGAGGCGCAGCCACCACAAAATGTTTGGAGACACAGCCCTGAGGAAATAGGGCTTCCAACCAACCCTGGGGCAGAGTCCCAGCAACATGCTTGGAACAGTGTCGAGAGCAGGGCCCACGTGGGGAAACCTGCACCTAGGTCATGGCGCACACCGGCTGCAATGCCACAGGGTAGGATACCAGTCTTGACTGCATGTGCGACCAGGGTTTCAAGCGGCCGCAGAGCTGTGTTGTGTGGCTGCACTCATGGCTACATTCTGTGAAGATGCAGCCACAGACCTCACTAGCCTGGCTTGCACTGCCTAGCTGGCTCACTGCACCTACTGGCAGTACCTTCTAGTACACATCCCCAGCCCGCTCCTACCCACCCGCTTCTTCATCTCACCTTCACCTAACCCCACACACAACCTGGCCCATGCTCATGCCCATGCCCATGCCCTAGGCCCAGACCCCGCTCCACCTGCCCATACCTTGCCCACCTCTGACCATTGACCCCCCGCACCTGGAGGTCTTGCTGGGGGTTCCAGTCGCTGTCAAACAGGATGCAGGTGTCGGCTGTCTGCAGATTGACCCCAAGGCCACCGGCTCGCGTGCACAAGATGTACATGAACACGTCAGAGCTGCACGCACAGCCAGCATGGGATGAGCCAGGGTTGGGGCAGGCAACATGTTGGTGGGCAGGAAACAGCTCCGCACACATGATAGACAGGGCCTTGGGCCCCAAGAGGGTGGCAGTGTCTAGGTGCGTCTAGCTGCACAGCTCACTGACTTCGGCTTGTTGAACTGCTGGATGTCGATCATGCGCTGGATGCGGTTGGTGCTGCCATCCAGGCGCTTGTACTTCCAGCCCCTGTACATGGATGATGACAGCCGGCCAGCCAGCCAGCCAGCCACGCATGCATGCATGTCAGCTCACATTAGAGGGACAAGAGACCACAGGGGTAACAGCCTCATGGCAGCAGAAGGCCCCAAGCTAGGTGTAGCTTGGCGCAGACTGAGCCATGACAACCATGACAGCAGGTATGGAGCATCACAGGGGCGCAGAGCTGACGGCTGGTAGGAGAGCTGGGGCACCGAGCCAGTATCAGTGTCAGGGTCGGAGTCAGGGTCTGGGTCACGGTCGGGGTCAGGATCAAGGTGGGGACCGGGGCCAGGGGTAGGCAGCAGCGCTGCAGTGTGTTAAGTACCACAGTCAGGGTGAAGGCAAGGGTGAGGACCAGGACCAGGGCCGGGGTGAAGGTGCGGTACAAGCGCTCCAACCTGAGGTGTATGTAGTCTTCAAGAATGTCCAGCATGCGGCTGAACTGGCTGAACAGCACCACGCGATGCCCCTTCTGCTTCAGCTTTTGCAGCATGCGGTCCAGCACCTGTGTGAGCTCAGCAAAGCAGCTGTGTTCAGACATTTGGTGGTTGTGACAACAAGCAGACAATTAGGTAGGAACAGCAGTGCAGCCTAACAGCCACTGAGAGGTGAGGTGTGCTACCATATCAAACTACAACCAAGCAACCCAGACTGGATAGGCCAGCTGTCTTACCCCTACCATGCCAGCCAAGCCAAGCAAGCTGTCCACACTCATCTCATGTTCGTGCTATTACAGCCTGCCTCTCACCTGCATCTTGCCGCTAGCCTCCACGATGTCCTCCCCTGTGGTGACCCCGTCAAAATTGGGCTCCGCGTCAATGTTGAACAGGTAGGGGTGGTTGCACACCTGGCAGCAGGAGGGGCAGGGCCAGAGAAAACTCACAAGTGCAAGGGTTTGGTTTGGCAAGTTAGGGGCGCCAGCAGTCTCAAGTCTGGGCGACAGGAGGGGTAGGTGAGAGCTGCGGGGAGTAAGAGGCTGACAGCACAGGCATTATGATGGCAATGGCCGCTTCCCATCCATGCTCCTTCACCCTTTTATGCATGCAGCCTAAGCAGCCCACGCCAGCACTACCAGCAGTGTATATAACACACAGCACCGCCACCCTACCCGCAGCCCACCCTGCTGCACAGCAGCTGTAGCGCAGGTGAGGACTACAAAGTCCTGTGCACCTGCGCCACCAGCTGTTGTGCAGGCAGCAGGGCTTACCTTGCGCAGCTGCATCAGCAGGTTCATCATCTTGTTCCAGTGGCTCACTGACCCAGGCCCGGCGTTGGTGAAGGGCACTGCAGCACAGGGGCAGGCCAGCTTCATGCACATGATCTTATTTCCTTAGCAGGCCCACTGAGCTGCCTGTAGCCGCCCTCCTCCTGCTTACATGCATGCCTGCGGGTGGGGATGAGAGGTATTGCTTCAGATTGTGACCCTGCCAGTCACCAGCCTGCAGTGGCAACCTGCACTGCTGCCCTGCCAGTCAATAGTGTGCATTGCTGTATAGGGTCTGGCACCCATGTCCCTATGCACCCTATTAGTGCAGCTTGGGTAGGCAGACAGATAGGTAGGCAGGCAGGCTGGCAGGCAGGGAGAGCACCAAGGGCTTAGCACAGCTCAGCTGCAGCATGCTATAGAGCGAGGACATGGCAGCGCATGGCGATGGATGGCAGCCCCACCTCCGTCTTCGTTCTGCTTGTTAGCCCAGCGGCCCTTCTTCTGAGCTGGCGCAGTGTCCTCATCGCCCTGGGCAGCACCTCCATTGCTGCCGCCGGCACCAGGGTTGGCGCCGGGCATGCCTCTGGCAGCAGCCTCACTCTCCACCTACACCGTCACCCACATCACACCCCACACATCCTCAGAAACATCACCCATAACCGCAAGCAACATCCTCACCACTACCATATTTGCCGCCGTCCTCACCAGCCAACCACTCACAACACTAGTAAGTTGGAGCGGAGATCAGCTGCGGCTCAGCTGCACTGAAGGAGTGGGAGCTAGGGTTGGCTGATGTTTGAGCCCCAGCCTGCCAGCACTCCCATCTAGTTCAGCCTGCTAGCCGTGCTGGCTACATACCTACAAACATACAATCTCACCCCAGGCTGCACCCCTGGCTGTATTACTCTGCGCTGTGCTTTGGTTTGCGTGCTTTTCCTCAGCATTCCTCAGCAGAGCCAGCTCAGGGGCAATCAGGGAGTGTGAAGCAGGGTGATGTGGTCACCAAGCCCCAGCCTGCCAGCATTGAAGCTCGGCTGCAATCAGGTGAGGTGGTGTGAACAAATGTAGTTGAAGCCCAGCCTGCCAGCCATGCTGCAACCCAGTTGCAAGCACAGTGCAGGGTACAGCCTCAGCCCCAGCCCACTCACCTGCTTGAGCATCTCACAGTCCCGCAGCAGCAGCCGGCGGTACCAGAACTGCAGGCCAGGCCAGCACCAGGAGCGCTCAAACGAGATGGCAAGCAGTGCGCAGGGTCGGGCAGGTAGTCCAGCAGGCAGGCAGGCAGGTGGTCCAGCAAGCAGGGTGGCAGAAAGCTAGATGGACAAGTGGTCAGATGAACAGGCAGGTGTGAAGGCATATACAGGTGGTGGCTAGGTGGTAACCAGGCCAGTGACCTTGTTCTACTCACGGTCTGGAACTCGGACAGCGGGCAGTTGATGCGTGTCTCTACCTTGGGCGGCAGCTTGCACTCCACCTCATCCTGCACACAACCCCTGGCACACCTGAGGCATGCGCTGCTCTCAAGGCCTTTGATGTTGCTCAGGCATGCCCTGCTCGTCCCCCAAGCCCAGGCAGCCTCTCCAGACCCCATCCCCTCATGCAACCATTGGCACACCCACCCCTAGCCGACGCTAACCCCACCTCTGGCTGGCTGTGGGAGGCGTGTTGCAAGTCTAGGCAAAGAGCCTGGCTGTTGAGGTACCGGCAGCACAATGCAGGCTGCAGGCTGTGTCCGCCTTGTCACGCCTTCACGTCTGCATGCCCTGCACCCAGCTCTCATCTCACCCCAGCCCCACCCAGCATGAGGCCCCAGCCTCCTTGCTGCAGGCCTGGCTCCCTGACCCTGGATCCCTGCCCCTGTTCTTGTCGTCTCTGTGTGGTGCGCAGCCTTGCCTTGACACGGCGCAGCATGAAGGGGCGCAGCAGGTAGTGGGCGGCCTCCAAGGTGCCGGTGTCCACCACATTCTGCATGGTGCCAGCAAAGCAGCATTGCAGCTCACACCTGCGACTCACCCGCTATAACAGCCCATAGCACTGAATGTCTTACATAACATGTCTGACATTTCCAACCCCTCCAGGGATTGGAGCCAGAAATTGTCTGCATGAGGGCCCCCTGCCGGACCCTGGCCTGCCTGACCCCTACATTTACCTGGGTCAGGTTGAACGCCTTGTCAAATGCATCAGACGACGTGAATACGTCTGGGAACATGAAGTTAAGCAGCGCAAACAGCTCGTGCAAGTTGTTCTGCACCGGCGTGCCTGCAGCGCCATCACCACCACCACCGCCACCACCACCATGACAGCAGGACTTGCCAGAACTACTTAGCAGCGTTGCTCAGTACAGCTTGGGTGGTGCTAAGTGCTAGGTGCATCCTTCAGAGGGTGCAAGAGGCACCAGCAGCATTGCGCAATTTAGCTAGCTGTTGCCAGGCACCTCACCTGTGAGCATGAGGACGTGCTGCTTCTGCACCTGCCGCATCCCCTGGCTGATCAGCGCGTCCTCATTCTTCACGCGGTGCCCCTCATCCAGGACCACATACCTGGGCGGTGCGGACAGGCAGAGCAGTGGGCAGGTAAACCAGCAGGTCAGTAGGCAGACAGGTGGGCAGAACAGTGGGCAGGTGGAAAAGGCAGGCTGGCAGGCAGGAAGGCAGGCAGGTCAGTGGGCAGGCAGGCAGGCAGGCAGGTCAGTGGGCAGGCAGGCAGCAGGCAGGTCAGTGGGCAGGCAGGCAGCAGGCAGGTCAGTGGGCAGGGGGGCAGGCACCTCCTGACTGTGTATCCGGGGCTGGCTCCACCTACCGCCACACGATGGCGTGCTTCAGTGTCTCGCCAAAGTGCACGCTGTTGACCATGTCATAGGTGGTGACTGCCACATCAAAAGAGGACGGGTCGCTCAGCACTTCACGCCGCAACCTCTGTCGCTCACCTGCCAGCAGCAGGAGCAGTATGAGCAGGCGCAGCACAGTGAGTGGCAGCTGCAGCAGTTGATCAGGGATGTCAGCAGTGGAAGCCAGCATGAGAGCCTGCCCCAACCCCACCGGCCTGCTCCAACCCCAGACCCTGACCTTCGTCGTTCACATGGATGCGCACCACCCGCAGGTCTGGGGCGAAGCGCTTAAACTCTGCCATCCAGTTGGGCAGCACCGACAGCGGCACCACCACCAGGTGAGGTCCAGTCACATGGCGGTCAAAGGTCAGGTAGGCCTGCATGGCCGGCAGCAGCGTTAGCTGGTGGGGAAGACAGGGCAGAGGCCCGCTGGCAAGCAACAGGGGAGGCTTTGAATGACACCCAAGCAGTGGAGGCATGGTGGGGCATACATAGCCGGAGATGGTAGAGGGTTGCAAAGCATGAAGGCGTCGGGGTGAGAGGCTTGGCACAGTGCAACAGAGTGCCCGGGCAGTGCGCTGGAGGTGTGACGAAGTGGCACAGAGCAGAGAACGGCACCACACCAGTGCAACATCAGCACAGCAGCAGCACAACCGGTAAGTAAGAAAGGACCATGGACGGCCTCAGCAGCCCCATGATGTCATAGCAGCAACCTGCATGGGACAGCTCCCAGCCCCACAGCGCCCCCTGCAGAGCCCTCCCACTAGCCCTGTCTGTGCTATTGCCCAGTCAGGTGCCTAGGTTTGGAAGCCGTCATGCCGTCACAGATGGTTTATCCTACAATGCTTGTCAATATGTCATAGCAGGCCCACCGACCAGGAACGCGATGGTCTGGAGCGTCTTGCCCAGCCCCATCTCGTCCGCCAGGATGGCGTTGATGCCGTGGTTGTACTGCCGCACTAACCACTGCAGGCCCGCCACCTATAGGCAACATGGAGGGAGCAGCAGGTGCCTTGCTCCCGATTGCTCAGAGGTGTCTTCCCACAGCCCCCACTGTGCGTATGTACCCCATGTGCCCCATGCACAACACCTGAACACCTCACACAACACCTCGCACAACACCTTAACACCTTCGCGCAGCACCTGAGCAGCTACGTGATGATGCTGGTGCTGCACCAGCTTGACCATTGGCCTGCTGCGGCTGCTGGGGCTTCACAGGCCACTGGAAACCCCTCCAGCCCATCCCCTTGTCCCACCCTAGCACTAGGAGGTGCGCTGTTGACAAGAGCCTGCTCAGAACCTTGATGCAGGCATCCTCGTCGTGGCACATGGGCAGTGGGTGTTTGTATTGGGCAACACCATTCCCAGACATCCCAGACAGCCAGGCATGAAGCACATTGCTGCATGAACCAACACTGCCACAAACATGGCAGGTCACATGGGGTGTCAGGCAGGAGAGTCAAGCCACAACCACGCTCAAAAAGTAGGCGATGACGGTTCAGTCAGGCGAGCACGGCTTATTGACCTTCTCATTGTCAACCCTTGTGCAGCTGCCTGCCTTATGTACTTTCTGTGGTGAGCATGCCATGCAATGTGTTCAGGTAGCCAAACCGTCTAGGCTACAGCCTGTTGAACTCCCAGCAGCCAGGCGGCCAGTAGCCAGCACTCCCGGCAGCAGCCAGGCAGCCTGGTGACAAAACATGTGGTGCACCACAGTGCTGGGCAAAAAGGTAATAAATCGAAGAGGCGATAGATTACTGGATAGCTGGGGCATCTGCCAGGGTCCGTTACCTAGGGCACAGGGGCTAGGGCTACAGCCCAGCCTGTTATATGCTGACCCACTAGGGCTGGGGTGTGGGGCTATGTTTTGATGTCTTTTATTACTGAGCAATATGTCTTTGGCAAATCGCCCAGCACTTGTGCACCACCTCACAGCACCTCACCTTGCACCTCACCTTGCGGCCAACAGTCCTTAACCTTCCTTTTTGATCACAGGGTGACACAGACAGCCCTATCTGACCAAACTATCTACCTATCCCGCTACCTATCTGTCCTACCTAGGCCTAGTTTCCAATCCCACCGCCTATCTTCAATCCTGCAGACCCACCTGGTACTCGCGCATCTCTCCCCGGATGCTGCTTGGCTGCTCCTGCACTGGCTCCGGTATGGCATAGTCTGTGGGCGCTGCCGCAGATTCCTTCTCAATCGTCTCCACCACCTCCTCCGTCACAAACATCTTCAGTTTGTCCAGGTGGGTCTGCGCAATGCAGCAGCAGCAGCCACAACAGCAGGCACCGCAGGGGCGATCTTGGCAAACACAGCAAGGCACAGCAACAACAGCTAAGGCAGTTGCCTCACCAACAGCAACAGCAGCAACTCCTTGCGCAGCTGCAGCAGCAGCCACAGCATCCCCGACAATTGCAAGGTCGTTGTTGCCAAGCAGAAAGAACAGCTGTCCTGGTACCAGCAGCCTGGGTGGACACAACAGCTTAGGCAGCTGCTGCCGCCTCAGCCACCTGAGCAATTGCCAGAGCTCACATTGCACGAACCTTTAGGAACAGTGCCCGGATGGCATCTCGCTCATGCGCCTCATTGCGCATGGCCTTGTTGTGCGCCATGCGAGCTGAGTGACTGGGATCCCAGGCCCGTCGTGCCTCACTCGCCCCCTCCTCTCCATCCTCCTCATTCTCATCCCCGCTGCCATCCCCCTCCTCTTCCTCATCCCCCTCCTCCTCACTCCCTGCCTTGCGCTTGCGCCCTTTGCCAGGCTTCCCTGCCTCTGCACCTCCTCCCTCCTCCTCCTTTGGCACCCCTCCCTGGTCTGACACTCGCTGCTGCTGCTGCTGCTGCTGCTGACTCCCAGGCCCTTGCCGCCCATCAGCCCCTGGCCCAGCATTCGATGGCATGTCACCCTGCCCGGCCGCATGGTGCTGAGGAGGACCATGCATGCCGGCGTCCAGCCTGCCCCCCAGAGCTCCAGGCAGTGCCACCAGCTCATCTGCGTTGCTCTTCAGCACGGGCATGCCACCCACAATGGCCACCCGACTCTTACGCTCCCGGCGGGAGCGCTCTGCAGCCAGACCCTTGCCCTCCTCCTCCTCCTCAGACCCCTCCTCCTCGCTGTCTGAGTCTTCCTCCTCCTCCTCCTCCTCTTCCTCCTCCTCTGACGCCTCCGTGCTCGCCTCAGACTCAAACTCATCGTCATCAGAACCGCGGCGCCCGCCCTTGCCACGGCCCCGACCACGCCCCCGGGATGCAGACCCACCACGACCTCCACTCCGGCCGCCAATCCCCCCGCCGCGACCTATGTCTGCTCGAATCCTGTTGTCTGCCCCGCCTGACCTTTGAAGCATGGCAATGTTCTGGGTGATGTGCTGGATGTTCTGCTGGATGTGTTGCAGCTGCGCCTGGTACGGCTGCAGCTGCTGGATGTGGGTTTGCTGCAGCTGCTGCAGCTGCTGGAGCATAAGCTGTTGCATCTGAGGGGCTTGAGGTGTCCCTGCGAATTTTGCCAGTTGAGGCTGCAGCTGGTTTTGAGCGGCTTGCATCTGCATCTGCTGCTGCTGCTTCAGCATGTTGATGTACTGCACCGCTTTGGCTTGCTGGGCTTGCAGCTGGGGAAGCATGGCTTGTTGAGCCTGGAGCTGAGTGGCACTCTGCGTCTGCTGCTGCTGCTGCTTGGCCTGCATTTGTGCCTGCATCTGGACCTGCTGCTGCCTCTGGGCAGCGGCCTGCTGCGCCTGCATCTGCGCCTGCATTTGGGCTTGCCGCGCTGCTGCAGAGTCAGGGTGACCTGACGGCCGCTGTGGGCCTCCATCACTCTCACTCCCGCCTCGCCCGCGGTTCCGTGCATTGCGCTCCCGCGTAGCCGCTTTCTGCGCCATCTTCTTCTCCTTCTTGCGCTGTATCTTGATCTCCTCCTCATCCTCGCTCACATCGTAATCTTCGTCGTTGCTGTCATCCCCAGCCAGCACTTCCTCGTCATCATCGTCACCCACAGCCAGGCGAGTGGCCTCGGCCTCGCGCCGTAGACGCTCCTGCATCTCCTGCTCGGCGCGCCGTGCCTGCTCCACACGCTGGGCATGCTCCAGGGTGGCCAGGGCATGGGCCACAGAGCCGTCGCGCATCAAAGGGGGCTCGCTTTGCATTACCTAACAGACCAGGCAGGCAGGCAGGCAGGCAGGCAGGCAGGGCTGGCAGGCTGGGAGGTTCGGCAAGGCAGCAGGCAGGGGAGGGTCAGCAAAAACATGTGAGTCAGCAAACAAGAGGGTTGGGGGGCTGGTGTGGAGAGCTGGTGGCAACAGCAGGCGAGTGTGCAACCAGTATGCGATGGTGGTCATGCAGCCAGCTTTGTTGTGAGGAGCTAGCTAGGAGGAGCCAGCATTATTGTGAGGCGCTAGGATGAGCAGCTAGGGGTGCGCAGCTTGGCTGCCAATGGTGTGTGAGGGCTTGTGAGGGCTGCTAAGCGCTGTACCTACAGCTACACACAACTGACAGGTACAGCAGTAGGCTGTGTTCCTGCATGGCATTGTGTGAGAGCTGGTAGGGCTAGCAAATTGGCAAGCCAAGCAGGCTTCCAGACGTTATCTAGCACACTCTGTATACTGAGGTTCACATCATGATATGTTGCTTGCTTCAACGCATGTTTGCTGAGTTTGGCTGTTGCACTTGGAGCAGCCTCAGAGGTTGTGATAACAACAACCACAAGCTCCGACTCCTTGACCCATGAGCAGGTATGGCAAGCCACACTGCACACCCTTGTCTATGTTCCTATGCAGCTGCGTACATCAGGCATCAATCAGTGCTGCAGATTGCAAAGTTCAGCCAGGTGACACGCAGCCACGTGTTCCCACTTCCAACCCAGACTATACCTGCAGCTTGGCATCCAGCTGCTCCTTGCGCAGGACTCGCAGCCTGGATATGATCTGGCGGGGTGGTATGTAGCGGCGCCACACCCCCATTCCGTGATCCCAGGCATAGCCCAGGCGGATGAAGGCTGGGTTGGAGGCCACCAGCACCACACCATCAAGCTCTGCATGGAAGAGCACGGCAGCGCATCATGATAACTTTAGCGCAGTGACCTTGTCAGCTAATGTACATTTCGGACAGGCGGCTGGGATTGCGTCATACCCACCTGCTCTGCAAACATTCACGGCAGAAAGCGAAACACGGGTGACGATTCCCTGCCACCAGATATCCTCCTCATACACCTCCACAGTGTCACCCGCCTACACACAAAGGTGTAAGCAGACATAGGCCAGTGGGGGCCTGATGGGCTGGCACAACAGGATGCTTGTCTGTGGAATGCCGTGCTTGTGGACAGCGTAGCGCTAACCATACGGCTGCGCAATCGTTTCATGTGGACAAACCTACCTTGTACAGCGACAACTGCTCCAAGTACTTTTGTCTAGGGACGGGCGGACGCAGGTGCGGGCTGTTTGCGGGGTGCACCTCAGTCAGCTTTTCCCCGGTCTCTGTCAGAAACTGCACAAAGTTGGTCCAAGCACTCGGGTTTTTGACACCGGGAAGCTATGTCAACCTCCGCTTCCGCTGCCTCCGCTGTGCCTCCCCTATCCTGCATGTGCCCGTTACGGGCTCCTGCAGCTACATGACATCCCCACACTGAGCCCTGGACGCACCTCGATGTACTCCAGGAGCATGGACCCGTCGGGGTGTTTGGCCCGCACAAATGCAAGACTGAATGAATGCTTGAATTCGCCGTTAGGATCGGCCTCGCCAGCCACTTCCAGGTGATCGCCCACATTCCAGTAAATAGGACCTGGGGCTGGGCTCAAATTCATTCCTCAGCGGCGCCTACTCCTGGGCCACCAGGGGTTCAAGCGCTGCAACCACCAGGCTGCGAGGCGCAAATTGTTCGAACATCCCACTTACAAAAAAGATGCGAGTTCTCAGCAACAACATTGGCACCCTGAGCGCGCAAAAGTCTGGCTGCACCGCTATCGGCTCGAGATAAACCCGTGCACAAGCGAAACAAAGATTACCACGTCGTTGCTGCTGCTCCGGTGGCCATCGCATCCGGTCGCCATCGACAGACCTTGTTTCTGAAGCTTCTACAGGCAGGGTAACCAGGTAGGAGGGCTGGAGATTGCTGGGAAATCTGTGCCGTGCCGCAGCCATTCCAGTCTCAGTAGGCGTAGCTGCACTTATCTTGCTGGGACATTCACTCGTTGGGGTCTCTGATGCCACCAACCTAGCTGTTGCTCATATAGCAGCTGGTGTTTCCATCCCCCTGGCCCCTTACCTCCTGCCCCTTACCCCCGGCCCCCTTACCCTACTAAAATATAGCCAACCTGTTTGACATTAAACAGCCCATGCAGGTAAGCAAGGCTGGCATTCAGCTGACAACGTGGCCACCAGCTCCCTCAGCAGCTCTGTGCTGCTGCCCTTGCTGTGCTGACCTGGTGTAGCCTCAGCCGGGGAGGGCGGGGGCGCCTGGCTGCTGCTGGCTTCCCCTATCGCTCTGTCCCCCCCAATCACCGCCCTAAGGCCACCCCGACCCTGATGTGCCCCAACCCCTTGCCCAAGTCAGGCTGGGAGAAGTCGTCGGGGACGCACAGGAAAAGTGAGGAGGAGCCAGCAAGTGAGGACCCTGGCCCTAAATTCTGAACCTAACCTGCATGCAGCCCACCACCCCCCAGCCCACCAAGGGCACGGACCGATGCCAAGGCAAGACTGCCAAAGCCAACCAGCCTCCCAGCCAGGCAGGTGGGTATTCAGGGACACCAACGCAGACCTGAACACGCAGCGCACAGGAGACGCCAAGTGGCACGTGCTGGGGCTGTGCTCGTGTTCTGACCAACTAAAGCTACCAGCTGTGGGCAGGGAAGAAGGGGAAGAAGAAGGGCTTGCTCCCACCATCAAGCAAGAGAAGAGGCAAATCCCCTACCCATGTGTTTGAAGAGGGTAGGAGTACCTGGCCTTGGCTGCAAGCGGCTGCAAGGCCGAGCCCCAAGCGGGGCCCCAAGGCCCAGGCCTAGCAGCCCGGTGTGGCACAGTGTAAAGTGTGGTGATGAGCTCTGCACGTAAGTGTATCAATGTGTATGATGCCAACCTGGCTGGTCACCCCCCCGGGGGTCAGGCAGCAGTGCAGGGGGTAGGCAGTGGCTTTATAGCGCAAAACGACCCCTGGAGTATGGCATTTCATAGCGATCGCTATAAAGCGCGAAACAAAAAACACTGGTAGGCACCTGCAGCCGCAGCCTCAGGGATTTGGTCATGGCCACAGTAGACCCTGGGGCTGACATGGAGGGCTGGGCACCATAGCAATGGAGTGCAAGCGTCCGGGTTTGACCAGCTGGCGACCAGTGCGTCTGGCCAGCTGAAGCTACCGGCTGAGGGGAGGGAGTACCCCGGCCTTGGCTACAAGCTGTCACTGTCACTGTAGTGGACATGCGCAGCATGGACGGCTTGCATCTTTTAAACTGACTTGCATGTCTGATCTTTAGCGAACTGAGTATTTGTTCTTTTCCGTTGGCCTGGATCTGGAGGGCTGAGCAAGGGGCAGCTGAAGCATGACAGTGGGCTCACCAAAGCGAAGCAGGACATAGCCCGTTGGTCAGCTGCCATCCAGCCACAGCTGCTGCAGCTGGCAGCTGCCACCCCAGCTGGCACCACCCTGGGCGGCATCCATGCCCACGTCCTGGCCCTCAAGGCCACCTGGGACGCACTATGGGAGGAGTACCTTAAGCCACGCTGGCGCAGGCAGCGATTGGCGCTGCACCATGCCCAGGAGCGCATCATTGAGGACTTCTACAAAAAGGTATGACCTGACCCTGGCCTGACCTGATCTGATCTGACCTGACCTGACCTGACTTGACCTGACCCTGACCTGACCTGACCTGACCTGACCTGACCTGACCTGACCTGACCTGACCTGACCTGACCTGACCTGACCTGACCTGACCTGACCTGACCTGACCTGACCTGACCTGACCTGACCTGACCTGACTTGACCTGACCTGCAGGTGGTGAATGGGATGAAGTGGGTGTCACGCCAGCACTACCACCAGGAGAGGGGAGTGGCGGTGTTCCTGGGAGCGGGCTGCTTCAGCCGGGGTGGGTGGAAATCCAAGGCGGTGCGGGAGGTGCGGGTGGTGGAGCAGCCCAGCTGGCCCAACACAGATCCCAGGCCTGACAGGCTGGTGATTATGGATGAGTTCCGCACCAGCCGTGTCAGCTCGTATGTGCATGCCCGCCAGCCATGTGAGCTGCACCTGCCAGATGACCGGCCTAGGCCCGAAGACTGGGTACCCCCAGCAGGCCAAGTCAACCAGCGGCTGGTGCGCCCAGCCTGGAGCCTGCGACATGCTAAGTATGTGCGGGACCTGCAGTGGTGCCATCAGGTGTCGCCCAACCCCCCTGCCCCTGCCCAAGACCCCCCCCCCGCCCCTGCCCAGGATCCCCCACCTGCCCCTGCCCAGGCCCCCCCTCCCCTCCCCCCAGCCCAGGCCCCACCCCTTCCCCCTCCCCCTGCCCAGCCCCTCCTTGCTGCACCTGGCCCAGTGCCACGACCCCAGGCCCCTTCATGGGGCAGGTGGCTGGACCGGGACACCAACGCCTGTCTCAACTTTGGGGAACGCATTGGGGAGAGCATGCAGCGCCCCCTGGAGCTGTGCAGCTGGAAGGACAGGGAGGCCCTGCCCCCCGTTGGCAAGGAGTACCAGCAGGGCTACAAGCGGGTCAATGACCGACTTCCAAAGGTCAAGCAGAGGCTGCAATGGGCTGCGGAGTACCGCCGAGGCATTGATGGTCGGGCCCGCAATAACGCATAGGCCCTAGTAGTTTACACAGGCTGTTAGCCTTACAAAGCATTAAGATGTTAGTTTTGATGAGGTGCCCAGTGGTCAAGGGGGATTAGCCCCAGGAAAGAGTGCCACCGGAGTGGGGTTGGTGGTCATCAAGGGTGCGACCAAGGATGCTACAACTTGTTTGTAGTAGCTGAGTGAGATTACCCACAGGCAAGCATGTTGTTCCTTGTTGAGCAGGTTTTGTTTTGCCTGGATCCGGGGGACATCCGTGTTTCCCAACAAGGCGCTGAACTGTTACTGTTATTACACAGGCTCGAGTGCCCGAGTAAAACAACTGCCACAACGAACCCAGGTTGCCATTGGCGGGCTAAATGCAGGCAGGCGAAGAAAACATGGCGTTGGTCCTGATGTTTAACCTCACCACGGCACACTCACTCCTCTGCCTGTTGCCACCGGCTGCGATGCAATGCAAGTAGGGCAGATGTGTCACGTTAGCCAAAGGCTGCCAGACAAGACAGATGGTGGGTACATGACTTAATCAGGCAGGCAGTTCCTCATTCAACAGCTCACAGCCTGATCGGGCTCATCTTCTGTTCAGATGTTTTGCAGTGCGGTAGGTGTCACGTTAGCATGATGCGCCATGAGGTGATGAAAATGCTGAACTGGGTGCAGCTGCCCAGCTGCAAGCCAGACTGCCTTGCAACCTAGCCCAGCCCAGCCAAGGGATGATGAGGGTAGTGATGAGCTGGCATGTGGTTGTAAGCATTTCACTCATATGGACATGACAACATATATATCTTTGGCAAGGTGGAGGTGTCCCTGAGCTGTTTTTCCCCACATGATGCCACTGTCCTGAGCTGTTTCGACTTGACTTTTGGCATGCATTAGACCACACCTACTGATGGCAGTGTGCAGCACCCGCAGGCAAGGCAACAGAGTGCATCCTCAGCTGCCAAGCTCCTGCACCACCACATGCCCTCAGACGTTCTCCATCACCACATGCTGCTGCATGGCCGCACATAATAGCACATGCCATGTAAAGGCTTGCTGGAGCTGAAGCAACCTGGGGCAGAACATGCTGATGGGTTCTACCCCTCTCCTCCCTCACCGCCCTCCATAGTGCAGCATCCCAGCTTGCTTTGGCACCTCATTGCTGGCCCGCAGCCTGCAGAGGTCTGCAGGACAGGGTCGGCACTGCATAGTCTCTTGACCTGCCCGGCCGGATCAGCCCCAGGCCGCTTCAGCCCAAGGCTGCAGCCGGCTCCACCGGCACCACGCTGGGCCTGCCTTGACCATGACCACCAGGTCGCCTGCCAAGCCCTGCGTCTGCATGTGCGACCAGGCCACTGTCTCCCCACTCAGGCAAATCAGTAGCATTTCATCACCATCGTTTTTAGAAATCTCGGCCTGAGACTTGGCACATACTAGCCCTCTGATGTGATTGATAGACTGGGGTTTAAACGCTAATTTACAGATATACGTAAGGGTGAGATACGGCTCACTCACCTGCCCGCCCTCAGGCCCCTGCCTCCCTGGCTGCCCTCAGCACAGCCCTCAACGCATCATCAGCCTTAAGAAGGAGGCTGGCATGGCTGCTACGTGCAGTGCCTGCGGCGTGGCTTTGGCACCGCTGACGGCTGCCAGCATGGTGCTAGACTGAGCGCCACCCGGATTTGCTACGGCCTCGGTCGTTTGCGAGTATGAAAACGTCGAAAGAAAATATCGCATGGGCCATGCGAGTACCTGGGTCGCAAATGCGAGTCATCATCTACCGTGTCGTATGGCCTCAAGCATACCACAAGCAGTTCGCGTGTCCAGCAGTTATATGACCTTTTCCTGGGTGTGTTGGCTCGCAGCTATCTGTGTAGTTTCTGTTGCACCTTGTAGCTCGGCTCCACTTGAGCAATGCCCTTGGACAGGCCTTGACGCTGGGCTTAGGGAAAACTGCAGCGGACCTGCCGAGACACTGGGCACAGCAGCGAGTGCCCAATCAGATGATAGCGGTGCAGCGTGGATAGTAAGGTTCAACCTTTACGACGGGCAGGAGGCCCTGCACGCCCGTCTATCCGCGAGTGTTGTCGCGGAGGGCGATGCCTGGTCCTGGATTCCACGCATCAACAAGGCCTCGGAGTTTCCCACAGACTTCGCGTTGATTAGCATCCAGCCCGACCAACAGTCCCACATTGCCGCCCAAATCGCCCAGGTCCCGGGCGTGAGGGACATGTTCAGCGACAGGCGCGTCACCAGCAAGCTACGCTGGCTGACGGACGAAGCGCTGCACGGCGGGGACGAGGACCGGCTGCAAGCAGCCGCCCGGCAGCTTCAGGCAGGTGGCACCCACCGATCCAGCAGTAGCAGCAAAGCCGACGAGGGCGGCAGCAGCAGGAGCAGCAGCAGCACCACCATCAGCATAGCAGGCAGTGATGAGGATGGCAGCAGCGCTGTTGAGCCTGAGCCTGACTGGTCTGTGACCAAGCGCTCTGGCAGGCTGAGCACCAGCTTCATGATGCCAGCAGCTGACCCTGAGCAGCCCGTGCATGCCCCGCACCACCACATGCATGCGCATGGCTCCACTAGCCAACACAGAGCGGCAGACAACACTGCACACCCAGCCAGCACAGCCACCCCAGGAGCAGCAGCAGCAGCAGCAGCAGCAGCGAGGGGGGGAGGCAGCTCAGCCCATGGCCCAGGCACTGCTGGCAGCCAGGGTGCCCCCCCCCCTCCCCCTCCCCCCTACTGGACAACATGACTGGCAGCGGCAGCAGCATGGTGTCGATGGGCAGGGCAAGGGGCAGGGGGCTGGTCGGTGGCAGGGTCTGCAGGGCCAAGAGCAGCAGCAGCAGCAGCAGCAGCTTCGTGGAGTGATGCGCTCGCTGCTGTCGCGCCCCACCCTGCCTGACCAGCTGGATGCGCAGCGCATCTGGGCCCAGGGCTTTACTGGCAAGGGAGTCAAAGTGAGGGGGCTGGTGGGAGGGGGAGGGGGCAGGGGGAGTGTGGGGGCGGGGGTGGGGGGGTGGAAGAGGGGAGGGCAGGGAACCAAAGCGAGCGTGAGGTGCAGCTGTGGTGGTGGTGACAGGGTCAGCTAGTGTGCAGGGTGTGGGGCCTGCGGTGAAGAAGAGGAGGGGGAAGGCAGGTGCAGGTAGAGGTGCCCAGGAGGAAGAAGGAGAGAGGCAGGATGGAGAGGGGGACGGAGTGAGGGGGGAGGAGAGGGGCAGGGAGGGGAGGCAAGGGGAGGGGGGGAAGGCCAGAAGGGGAGGGCCAGGGGGGGGGGAACCTGTGCGTCCACACAGCCCTGGCGCCTGGGTACCCCCCTGCTGACTGGCCAAGCACCCCTGCGCCAAAGGCCACCCCCTACGACACGCCACCTCCGCACCCCTCCTCCCCCTCCTCCCCTCCTCCCACCTCCCGCCACCTCCTCCCCCTCCTCCCCTCCTCCCCTCCTCCCCGCCCCCTCCCCTCCTCCCCTCCCTCCCCCTCCTCCCCCTCCTCCCCTCCTCCCCTCCTCCCCTCCTCCCCTCCTCCCCTCCTCCCCTCCTCCCCTCCTCCCCTCCTCCCCTCCTCCCCCTCCTCCCCTCCTCCTCCCCTCCTCCCCTCCTCCCCCTCCTCCCCTCCCCCCTCCTCCCCTCCTCCCCTCCTCCCCTCCTCCCCTCCTCCCCTCCTCCCCTCCTCCCCTCCTCCCCTCCTCCCCTCTCCTCCCCTCCTCCCCTCCTCCCCTCCTCCCCTCCTCCCTGCCTCCCCTCCTCCCCTCCTCCCCTCCTCCCTGCCTCCCTGCCTCCCCTCCTCCCCCTCCTCCCCTCCTCCCCTCCTCCCTGCCTCCCCTCCTCCCCTCCTCCCCTCCTCCCCTCCTCCCCTCCTCCCCTCCTCCCCTCCTCCCCTCCTCCCCTCCTCCCCCTCCTCCCTGCCTCCCCTCCTCCCCCCCCTCCCCTCCTCCCTGCCTCCCTGCCTCCCCTCCTCCCCTCCTCCCCTCCTCCCCTCCTCCCTGCCTCCCCTCCTCCCTGCCTCCCCTCCTCCCCTCCTCCCCTCCTCCCCTCCTCCCCTCCTCCCCTCCTCCCTGCCTCCCCTCCTCCCCTCCTCCCCTCCTCCCTGCCTCCCTGCCTCCCCTCCTCCCCTCCTCCCCTCCTCCCCTCCTCCCTGCCTCCCCTCCTCCCCTCCTCCCCTCCTCCCCTCCTCCCCTCCTCCCCTCCTCCCCTCCTCCCCTCCTCCCCTCCTCCCCTCCTCCCCTCCTCCCCTCTCCCCTCCTCCCCTCCTCCCCTCCTCCCCTCCTCCCCTCCTCCCCTCCTCCCCTCCTCCCTGCCTCCCTGCCTCCCCTCCTCCCCTCCTCCCCGCCTCCCCCTCCTCCCTGCCTCCCCTCCTCCCCTCCTCCCTCCCGCCTCCCCGCCTCCCCCGCCTCCCCGCCTCCCCGCCCTCCCCCGCCTCCCCCCAGCCTCCCCGCCTCCCCGCCTCCCCGCCTCCCCCCGCCTCTCCTCTCACCTGCCCTTGCGCCTCCTCCCCTCGCCCCGCCCCCTACCTGCCCCCCGCCCCGCCGCTGGCCCCGGTTGCCCCAGGTGGGGCGTGGTTTGACACCGGCATCCGGCCCGACCACCCGCACATCCGCAACATCCGGGACCGCAGCAACTGGACCCACCAGGACTCGCTGGCGGACGGCCCTGGGCCATGGCACATATCGTGGCCGGCGTCATCGCCAGCCAGGACAGCGAGTGCCCCGGCCTGGCCCCTGACGTGGAGCTGCACACCTTCAAGGTCTTCACAGATGACCAGGTGGGGGGAGCGGGGGAGGGGGGGGTAGGGCAGGAGGGGCCGGGTGAGGATGTGGAACAGGAGCGAGGGGAGGCAGGAGGAGGGGGGCCAGGGGGTAGGGCCGTGTGGGGTGGGGGCACCCTCAGGAACCTCAGCCCCCCTCCCCCTCAGGCACCCATGCCTGAAATAGATACCCAGGACGATAATAATAAATGTAATAATATATCCAGGAACCCACGCCCCCCCCCCGGGGACTTTTTTGGTTGGCAACAACCGAAGAGGTTTCCTCGCTGCGCACGTACACAATTGCCTGTAACTCCGCACACCACCTTACAAAGCACGCGAAATGGAGGCGACTGATAGTTGGAACGTCAACGCAAATTTCGAGACGGCGGGGACGATGGATGCAGTCAGTCACTGCATAAGCCAGCTCCCCGGTAAGCGCCACGCGAGATATGGTCGAGCCGTTATAGCCGCCATCCTCCTCCTACTCCACCTGCAGCTGACACATTGCTGCGGCTCTACCATCGCACCCCTACCTACGCACACCGCTTCCCTTTGCCATAACCTAGTCGCGCAGGAGTTACAACAGCCAGGGCAATACAACAGCAGCCGAGTCGACCTGAATGGGGAGAGGCATCACGATTGCGACTGCCAGCACGCAACCGCGCACACCACTTGCCCTGCCCATACCACATCGCCTAGGGCACAGTCCCGAAGCCAGTTCTCAAACCAAAGGGCACAGACCCGATGGCTAGGCATAAATCCAAGGGCACAGACCCGAGGACCAGACACATACCAAAGGGCACAGACCCGGCGGCTAAACCCAAGGGCAGAAACCCGAGGGATACATGCAAACCTGAAGGCACAGACCCGACGGACAAACAACCTAAGAACACACCTCCATTGGGTTGACATGAACTGTACCATCTCCAGTCACATAGCAAGACACGATGCCTGCCAACTGGACACTCTCAAAGAACTGCCATATTGCCCCTGCCTCCATCACGCAGGACAAAAGGCGCAGGTCACTGTCAAGATAGGGGCCACCACAGCCTTCAACAAGGTGGCCCTGGGCAGGGCCCTTCCGGCCAGGCTGTACACCGGTCCCACAGCAGCAGGCTACCTGATCAACAGAAGGAGGATTGACCCCCGGCTCACCAACCTGCCAGCTGCAGCCCTCTCTGGGTACACAGCCAACCGCCCTATGACCATGCTATGGACAGGACACATCCTCAAGACCGAGCCGCTGTCCACAGACTGCATCCTTCCCATGATGAACAAGACCCACAGCAAGGAAACCACGGCAGCCCAGCTGGAGCGGTGGACAGCTGGGGCCATTGGGCCCAATGCGGAAAGCAGCATCACTGCTGAGGACAGCAGGACCTTCAAGCTAGGGCCCCCCAGGGCCCCGTTCGATTGCATCCCCGCCAAGTACACAGAGCAGCGCCTACCCTCGGACATCCCAGCCATACTGGCAGCCCATGCCAGCAGCCCCTACCTCACAGACGTAGCAACTGAACATGGCGTAACTCTGGGCAGAATGAACCTCATCTTGCAAGAGGACCAGGCACAAACCTGTCAGTACTCCACCAAGGTGACCATCCATCTTCAACCACACGCGGGCTGCCAGCAGCTAGGCCTCAGCCACAGCGAGCGCAGCAGACCTACTCCCCCAGCGCTCATGAGACAGGCCATACACTCAGCTGCTGCCGGGATAGTACTGGCTGATATGGGGGCCCCTTGCAGCAGCAGCGCAGAATGGGATGCGTACGCAGCTAAGCAGGGGGCAGATCAGGGGAACCTCGCAGTCCTCCAAGCCCTCAGTCCCAGCGCTGTCACCCAAGGACAAGGTCAGATGGACTACACTATCCACAGCGACAACCCACAGTTGGAACAGCTCCTGAGCAGATACCGCAGCATTCAGGTGGAGATTGCTGGGGTGTTCACCATCACCATCAGCGCAGCTACCCCCCCGGCAGCGCCTGGCCTTGGCATGCCAGCTAAAAAGCAGCCAGGGGTGTTCAACCCAGACGACCTACTGAGCCTGCTGTATCTGCTGCAAGACACCCACCTGGCAACCAACCCTAACCCCATAGGCCAACTCATCAAAGGCAACAGTGTTGAAGGCGCTCGCTGGAGGGACACGGCAGGCAAAGGCCAAGTGCGGCCCCTCAGCTTCTCCAGCGTCTATGGGGACGTCATCACCCCCATGAGGGATGCAGAAGGGAGATACCTGGAGCTGACCTACACGCACCCCATCACCCAACAGGTGGGAAATGCTAAGCCCACCAACCCAACACAAACATCAGCCCACCACAACCACAATGCCGCAACCACCATCACTGTAGCAAGATCTCTGTACATACTCGCTAATGTTGATGCCACACAGGAAAGCTCAATAAAGCTGAGGGGGAGCACCGCCCCCCAGGGGGCGGTCCTTGCGTTCTGCACACCTGAGGGCCACCCTCTCAACCAGAGGAGACTGGAGACTGCGGCGCATCTCATCCTTATCCCGGCCAGCAGGCAAGACGCCCTGAGCATGATAGCTGCCATGCAACAGCTCAGAGGACTGACCCAGTCAGCTGGCAGCCGCACCTACCTCGGCATCCAGAGCAGATGGCTGGGCGGTGGGCGCCGCAGCAGGGAGCCAGTGTGGCTTGCAGACATCAAGGACCCCATCCCTGGCAACCCTGCAAGGACAGTGGCAGTCACGCTGGCAGAGAACTTCAACACCACCGGCCTCCACTACACGCCTGACCAGGGGGCCTTCACGCTGAGGGCAGTGGTGGCCATGGCCAAGCCAAGCACGATGCAGGACATCCCAGGAGCCAACGTCCTGCATGACATCCAATCGGCGGCCACAGATGCGCTGGTGCAAGCTCGAGTGGCTACCACAGGCCAACTGGACTACCTCAAGGCAGTGAAGGATGCTCGGGCCCAGGTTGCCCAGGCTGCAGAGGAGACCCTTGAGCCAGAGGCACCAGGAGGCTGGGGTCTCAGGGTCCCCGTGCAGTCGGACGAGATGCAACCCCTGCCCCCTAGCGCGCCCACCCTACCTTCCTCAGCTGCAGCCCCCCCTCCCCCTACATGGGGGACCAGTGGTAGGGGCAAGAGCCTGCCCCCTCACGCCCCAGCTAAGGCCAGCCGGGGCCCAACCCCAGCTGCACAAGCACGTGGGTTTCCCCCTGGAGGGCGAGGCAACGGCAGCAGGGGAGGCAGCAGCAGGGGAAACAGCAGCAGAGGCAACAGCAGCCGAGGCAGCAGCGGCAGCTTGGGTGACTTTGACAATCTGACCATCGACACCGGCACCCTGGCCCTGCCTCAGGTACTACAACCCAACTGCACCACACCCATGGCCATGCACGCAATCCACCACCCACTGCCCACCCGAACTTTGATACCAGCTCAGCATGCCACACCAAAAGCAACGCAACCTGACAAGCAACCACCCCATCCTCAACAACACCCAAAAGGCCCCTGTGCTGCTCACCACATGCACAGGCCCCACTTGGACAGTCAGGAGCCGGAGCAGGCCTGGACCCGGCCCCGGGAGGAGCACCTGGCTTGGCTGCAACAACAGGCAAGTAACCTAACACCACAGTGCCAAACCATACGCTTGACACACTCCCAACATGCACCCATCCCACAACCCGGTTTAACACTGATCCCCAAACCACATAGTACACACGACACCTGCATGCCACCTTCTGCAGGGGGCGGAGGTGACCAAGTGACCGCGGGGGCGGGCATCACCACGTGGAAGGACGCCGTTCGGTTGGGCCACAGCACCCAGGTGACCACAGCAGCAGCGGGAGCACCACCCCCATGTCAGCCTACCCCCCACTTACTCACCCTCACACACAGCAACACAACCACTAACGGATCAGACACCATGCTGTGGACCAACAATACTCAATGGACACTCATCCGCAGGCAGTATCACCTGCCCCTACCTCTGGATCAGAGCGAGACCAAAGACGCCCAAGACTGGAGACTGGCATCAACACCAGGGGACTCAACCTCAGCTGGATCTTTAACGCGGCAGCAGGGGAAGGG
>JASKMD010000004.1:8254694-8305620 GCA_030144725.1 Haematococcus lacustris
CAGGGGCAGGGGCAGGGGCAGGGGCAGGGGCAGGGGCAGGGGCAGGGGCAGGGGCAGGGGCAGGGGCAGGGGCAGGGGCAGGGGCAGGGGCAGGGGCAGGGGCAGGGGCAGGGGCAGGGGCAGGGGCAGGGGCAGGGGCAGGGGCAGGGGCAGGGGCAGGGGCAGGGGCAGGGGCAGGGGCAGGGGCAGGGGCAGGGGCAGGGGCAGGGGCAGGGGCAGGGGCAGGGGCAGGGGCAGGGGCAGGGGCAGGGGCAGGGGCAGGGGCAGGGGCAGGGGCAGGGGCAGGGGCAGGGGCAGGGGCAGGGGCAGGGGCAGGGGCAGGGGCAGGGGCAGGGGCAGGGGCAGGGCAGGGGCAGGGGCAGGGGCAGGGGCAGGGGCAGGGGCAGGGGCAGGGGCAGGGGCAGGGGCAGGGGCAGGGGCAGGGGCAGGGGCAGGGGCAGGGGCAGGGGCAGGGGCAGGGGCAGGGGCAGGGGCAGGGGCAGGGGCAGGGGCAGGGGCAGGGGCAGGGGCAGGGGCAGGGGCAGGGGCAGGGGCAGGGGCAGGGGCAGGGGCAGGGGCAGGGGCAGGGGCAGGGGCAGGGGCAGGGGCAGGGGCAGGGGCAGGGGCAGGGGCAGGGGCAGGGGCAGGGGCAGGGGCAGGGGCAGGGGCAGGGGCAGGGGCAGGGGCAGGGGCAGGGGCAGGGGCAGGGGCAGGGGCAGGGGCAGGGGCAGGGGCAGGGGCAGGGGCAGGGGCAGGGGCAGGGGCAGGGGCAGGGGCAGGGGCAGGGGCAGGGGCAGGGGCAGGGGCAGGGGCAGGGGCAGGGGCAGGGGCAGGGGCAGGGGCAGGGGCAGGGGCAGGGGCAGGGGCAGGGGCAGGGGCAGGGGCAGGGGCAGGGGCAGGGGCAGGGGCAGGGGCAGGGGCAGGGGCAGGGGCAGGGGCAGGGGCAGGGGCAGGGGCAGGGGCAGGGGCAGGGGCAGGGGCAGGGGCAGGGGCAGGGGCAGGGGCAGGGGCAGGGGCAGGGGCAGGGGCAGGGGCAGGGGCAGGGGCAGGGGCAGGGGCAGGGGCAGGGGCAGGGGCAGGGCAGGGCAGGGGCAGGGGCAGGGGCAGGGGCAGGGGCAGGGGCAGGGGCAGGGGCAGGGCAGGGGCAGGGGCAGGGGCAGGGGCAGGGGCAGGGGCAGGGGCAGGGGCAGGGGCAGGGGCAGGGGCAGGGGCAGGGGCAGGGGCAGGGGCAGGGGCAGGGGCAGGGGCAGGGGCAGGGGCAGGGGCAGGGGCAGGGGCAGGGGCAGGGGCAGGGGCAGGGGCAGGGGCAGGGGCAGGGGCAGGGGCAGGGGCAGGGGCAGGGGCAGGGGCAGGGGCAGGGGCAGGGGCAGGGGCAGGGGCAGGGGCAGGGGCAGGGGCAGGGGCAGGGGCAGGGGCAGGGGCAGGGGCAGGGGCAGGGGCAGGGGCAGGGGCAGGGGCAGGGGCAGGGGCAGGGCAGGGGCAGGGGCAGGGGCAGGGGCAGGGGCAGGGGCAGGGGCAGGGGCAGGGGCAGGGGCAGGGGCAGGGGCAGGGGCAGGGGCAGGGGCAGGGCAGGGGCAGGGGCAGGGGCAGGGGCAGGGGCAGGGGCAGGGGCAGGGGCAGGGGCAGGGGCAGGGGCAGGGGCAGGGGCAGGGGCAGGGGCAGGGGCAGGGGCAGGGGCAGGGGCAGGGGCAGGGGCAGGGGCAGGGGCAGGGGCAGGGGCAGGGGCAGGGGCAGGGGCAGGGGCAGGGGCAGGGGCAGGGGCAGGGGCAGGGGCAGGGGCAGGGGCAGGGGCAGGGGCAGGGGCAGGGCAGGGGCAGGGGCAGGGGCAGGGGCAGGGGCAGGGGCAGGGGCAGGGGCAGGGGCAGGGGCAGGGGCAGGGGCAGGGGCAGGGGCAGGGGCAGGGGCAGGGGCAGGGGCAGGGGCAGGGGCAGGGGCAGGGGCAGGGGCAGGGGCAGGGGCAGGGGCAGGGGCAGGGGCAGGGGCAGGGGCAGGGGCAGGGGCAGGGGCAGGGGCAGGGGCAGGGGCAGGGGCAGGGGCAGGGGCAGGGGCAGGGGCAGGGGCAGGGGCAGGGGCAGGGGCAGGGGCAGGGGCAGGGGCAGGGGCAGGGGCAGGGGCAGGGGCAGGGGCAGGGGCAGGGGCAGGGGCAGGGGCAGGGCAGGGGCAGGGGCAGGGGCAGGGGCAGGGGCAGGGGCAGGGGCAGGGGCAGGGGCAGGGGCAGGGGCAGGGGCAGGGGCAGGGGCAGGGGCAGGGGCAGGGGCAGGGGCAGGGGCAGGGGCAGGGGCAGGGGCAGGGGCAGGGGCAGGGGCAGGGGCAGGGGCAGGGGCAGGGGCAGGGGCAGGGGCAGGGCAGGGGCAGGGGCAGGGGCAGGGGCAGGGGCAGGGGCAGGGGCAGGGGCAGGGGCAGGGGCAGGGGCAGGGGCAGGGGCAGGGGCAGGGGCAGGGGCAGGGGCAGGGGCAGGGGCAGGGGCAGGGGCAGGGGCAGGGGCAGGGGCAGGGGCAGGGGCAGGGGCAGGGGCAGGGGCAGGGGCAGGGGCAGGGGCAGGGGCAGGGGCAGGGGCAGGGGCAGGGGCAGGGGCAGGGCAGGGGCAGGGGCAGGGGCAGGGGCAGGGGCAGGGGCAGGGCAGGGGCAGGGGCAGGGGCAGGGGCAGGGGCAGGGGCAGGGGCAGGGGCAGGGGCAGGGGCAGGGGCAGGGGCAGGGGCAGGGGCAGGGGCAGGGGCAGGGGCAGGGGAAGGGGAAGGGGAAGGGGAAGGGGAAGGGGAAGGGGAAGGGGCAGGGGCAGGGGCAGGGGCAGGGGCAGGGGCAGGGGCAGGGGCAGGGGCAGGGGCAGGGGCAGGGGCAGGGGCAGGGGCAGGGGCAGGGGCAGGGGCAGGGGCAGGGGCAGGGGCAGGGGCAGGGGCAGGGGCAGGGGCAGGGGCAGGGGCAGGGGCAGGGGCAGGGGCAGGGGCAGGGGCAGGGGCAGGGGCAGGGCAGGGGCAGGGGCAGGGGCAGGGGCAGGGGCAGGGGCAGGGGCAGGGGCAGGGGCAGGGGCAGGGGCAGGGGCAGGGGAAGGGGAAGGGGCAGGGGCAGGGGCAGGGGCAGGGGCAGGGGCAGGGGCAGGGGCAGGGGCAGGGGCAGGGGCAGGGGCAGGGGCAGGGGCAGGGGCAGAGGCAGGGGCAGGGGCAGGGGCAGGGGCAGGGGCAGGGGCAGGGGCAGGGGCAGGGGCAGGGGCAGAGGCAGGGGCAGGGGCGGGAACCTCTTTGGCTGCCGCCCGCAGTACTTCTGTCCCCCTTGTATGCCTTAGACTCCTGACCAGGTGGTGCCTGCCCCCCTCCCCCCTCCACCTCCACCTGTCCTCCCCTGCTCGCTTACCAGTGATGGCGTTGCCCCTCTCTGCCCCCGTGGTCCTGGTGCGGCCCCCCGCCCCCCTGGCGGCTGTCTTATTAGTTGCTGACCCGGCAGCAGGTGCCCTGTACCATACAGCATGAGCAGAGCAATGGTGTGGAGGAGGGCAGGGAGGGCAGGGAGGGCAGGGAGGGCAGGGAGGGCAGGGTGGGCAGGGTGGGCAGGGAAGGCAGGGGGCCCCACCTGGGGGTATGGTCTCCGGCCTCGGCCTCCGCTTCGGCTACTGCGCTGCTGTTCGTAGGGCCTATCTCGCTGAGCAAGACCGCGAAAATGGGCGGCGAAGCGTCCCCTGCCACGCCGAGGTCAGCGGGACGCCGCGCACGGGCTTTGGCGGGCAGTAGGCGGTACAGGGTGCCGTTGATGTCAGCCACGGCCAGGTTTTCCAGGTCGACTGGTCCGCTGGGTTGTGCATCCACGGTGCTGCGGATGCGTGCAACAACTGGCTCCGGCAAATGAAGCGCGCCCCAAACACTGGCGTTTGCGAAGAAGACTGGCACATCAAGAATCGCGAGTGAAGGAGGCTGGTTTGCGTTCTGAGAAGAAGGAGTCGGGGCAAGGTTTTGCAATCCCGTTGTCTGTGCGGAAACCTCGGAAGCAGGCGACCACAAGAGAAGTCCTAAAACGCACAAGAGTACCAGCGTAGCGCTGGGCTGGGCTGCCTCCGCCTTTAACCGCATCCACGCGGGTAAACAACGCGGCCGCACTGATCCTCGCTGCAGCTAAACGGGTGAATCCGAGGTTCAGAATGACGCTGGCCGGGCCATCAAAGCCATCAAACCGTCAACCGCCGCAGCTGACTGCATAGCCGCCTTTTTCAGTGGTTGGTGGATGAATCCTGAACGTCAAGTACGCAGCATGTAACATAGCATTGATTTGCCGCTGTATAACTCGGTATGGGAAGCAGCGGGTCCCCCCCGCCATTGGCTGCACCCCCATGGCTCAAGACATCACATCTAGCTCATTTTTGCACGGATGAGGTCGCCGATTGATGCGATGAGCAGGTGTTGGTCTGACTAGAGTGCGGCCAGCCCCAGCGGTTTGCCGGGTGGCTGGCCCCCAACACGCGACGTGTTCTGGCGCCACGCAAACACTCTTAGCGACAGCTAGAGGCAGCTTCGACCCAGCGCGGCGTGAACGGCGCATCCAAACTGATTTTTAAACCAACATGCAACAGCGCTTTAAATCGCATTCTTCAACACGGGTTCAGTCCACATGTGACAGCAATGTCAAGGTGGTCTCCACATCGGTGTTTGTGGTTCTTTTGCAGCCAAACGCAGCTAGAATCAGTCAAAAAGATGCATAAACTGAGCTGATATGAGTGTTCACCCCCCCACATGAAACGGCCCACACATCAAGACAACGCGTTTCTGTTCTCCAGACACGTTAGGTGACCACAGAAGGAGCCGCGCTGAACTGGCAAGTGGTTGGTGGTTGGATTCTAAACGTTATAAGTACGCACGCATGTAACATACCATTGATATGTAATGGATAATCGGCGGGCCGAGTACATTATGCGAAAATAATGGACGAGTCCGAGACGAGGCGGACATATACACCGAGGCGCAGCCGAGGTGTATATGGCCGCGGAGACGAGGACGAGTCCATTAAATTCGCATAACTTCAATTCACCCGGATCTAAACGTTTTCTTCCCACATTTTAAAAGGCTGTAACAAGGGCAACCGCCGGCTAATTATGTCCCAACCGTCAATTATAGCTAACCGTCAATTATCGCCAACCGTCAATTATAGCCAACCGCCAATTATAGCCAACCGCCAGTTATAGCCAACCGCCAATTATAGCCAACCGTCAATTATAGCCAACCGCCAATTATAGCCAACCGCTCAGTCGCAACTACTACACATGGCAACACACGACCCCATCCCCATCCTCACATCGCGTTCCTTGCACCTCCTCCTTGCACCTCATGCAATTCATGTGCCCATGCGCTTTATTTATTCATCATGCAATTCATCACGTGCATTAGCATGCATTTCATCATAGCATAGATGCTTGCTTGCATCAGATGAAGCCCCGCCTACTACACAGCACCATGAACACCACTTGCAACACATTATGACATACAGATGACTAAGCACCAACCGAGACGTGAGTGGTGCCATGCCGTTCTCCACTATGCGTGGCATGCCAAAGGCTGGTGATAATGAGGGACAACGACGCTATTCAAGGTATATAGGGAATGGCAGGACTGAGAGGTGGTGGAGCTAGCCTGAGCTGCGAGATAGCCTGAGTTGGGGCGGAGGGTGGGCTGAGAGCATCAAGAAGCACAACACCAACCGAGTGATGTGCGCCGGCCTCTATAGCGCGCGTTTTGTGATGGATTGGTAGAGAGAGAGAGAGAGGTCTGAGAAGTGGTGGAGGAGCTGGCAATGTGACCTGAGCTGGGCCAAGGGCAGGCTGAGAGCAACCAACCATTGCCGCAACACCAGACATGTGTTCACCTCAACTCCTGCGCACAATGACATCAAGGAGGGTAATGGGAGCCGTCATGCACAATGTTAGACTTCATGTTGCAGGATCTGCTCCCTCACCTGATCGAGCTTTGAGGCTGGGTTTTACTTGCCGTGAGCATGAGCATGAGCCGTGAGCATCAGCACTAGCATGCTAAGAAGGAGCTCCACAACCCAGCAGCCCTGCAAGAGACAAAACAACATGTTGTGACAAGCACAAATGCACACGGAGCAACTGCAAGTGCACCTGCATGATATGGATACAGTTGCGCATGCACATGATGGTGCCCTAGATGTTGCTACCTAGGCAACCCAAGCCCTAGCACTTGTGCAACTGCAGCAATGGCATGGCGGCCCTAGCAACCAAGAAATTAGTCACTACGACTGCACGGTCGGGGCAGCACCTACTGCTTAAGGTTACGATGACAATGTCTGAGGCAAGATAGCTGGGCATTTGAAGTGGCGGCGGCGGCGGCGACGAGAACCGCTGAGGAAACAAGCAACCTGACTATAGCCACTGTGACATCCACAATGACGCTGACAGGATTACGGGTGTCCCTACGGGCGAATCGAGAAATCAAGGGCAGATGGCGATTTCTGTGCGACCGCAGTCCGTGCGTGGCAGTGTTGTGAACATGTCCGGGTGCAAAAGATATTGAGCACCGGAAGTGTGAGACATGTTTGACAGCACTCAGGGCTGCAGAGTGAGAGAGTGAGACTGTCCGTCTTAAGGCAGTTAGAGGGGCAGACCTCGGCACCCTAAGCTGAGTGCCGCGTCTGTCCCTACGCTCTCTACAGGTAGGCACTGAGCAGTGTGCTTAGTGCCGTCAGCAGTTAGTTATGTAAGTACCCTAAGCTGAGTGCCGCGTCTGTCCCTACGCTCTCTACAGGGTTATGGGCCCACGCACGCAGACGCGTGAAAGGCACCAGTAAGTCGCCGGGAAGGGGTCGTGCGTTCGACAGTTAGTCGTTCGGCGATGGCGGCTTCGTCGATCGGGCCGGGAGCCCAAATCGACCTGCTCACTGACGACAACTATCAGTTCTGGCAGATCCGCGTCAAATACGCGCTCATCGAGCACAACCTATTTCAGATCGTCGACAGAGGCATCACCCCCTTGCCCACTGCGCCTATCCAAGGCTCCTCGCAGGCTACGCAAGATGCCTATGCAGCAGCGCTTACTGTGCGCGACGCAGAGAACACCTCAGACGCAAAGGCCAAAGCCATGATACTACGCTATGTCAATCCTCAGCATTTCTTCGCCGTCGGCAATGCAGTCTCAGCCAAGGCCGCCTGGGACAATATCAAAGCTGAGTACACCCAGTCCTCCCTCGCGCACCAGACCCAGCTACAGCAGCAATTGTCCATGCTCAGATTGCACCCTGGTGAGACCATCTCGCAATTCTTCAGCCGACTGCTAATGCTGCAAGCCAACCTGCAAGCATGCAACTGCAATCCCTCTGACACCTCCATCGTGCTGTCAGTGCTGGCTGCCATGCCTGATGAGTTCAGACCAACCGTGGAACAGCTTCGCTATGATCAGTCCAGCGCAGCACTGCCCCTGAGCAAAGTCAAAACAGTCCTGCAATACCGTGAAGCAGACCTGCAGCTGGATCGGCAAAAGCAGCTCGACACCTCCTCCTCTTCCTCTCTCTGGGCCTCCTCCTCCTCATTCTCACCCAGGGGGGCTGGCTACTCAGGGGGGTCGGGATGGCGAGGCAGGGGGGGGGGCAGGGTGCCCCAGCCAGGCAGGAGCAGCAACGCAGCCATGCAGCGCAGCAGCTCTCCAGCTCACTCAGACCACAGCACCAGAGAAGAGAATCCACATGCTCACATGACCTGTCACTTCTGCAACAAAGAGGGACACATCATGGCTGAGTGTCGTGTTTTTGACAGGAGCCAGCGAGAGAGACTGAGGTCCATGCTGCTGTCTAGCCCAGGCAGAGCTGACGACAGCCCAGCCAGGACCTCTGGTCACAGCCCAGGCAGGGCTGGCAGCCCAGGCAAGGGTAGGTCATACAGCCCTGCTGCTGGTAAGAGCAGCCTCAGCCCTAACAGAGCAAGGCTTTTCACCAGCCGTTATGGCCAGCCTGTCTCAGCTCAGAACCCCAAGCAACACCTGATTGATGGCGACCCTCACATGCCCTACTTCATTGACTCAGGAGCATCTAGGCACATCTGCACCAATGCCAGCAACCTCACCAGCTTTCGCTCCTACCCAGCTCCACAGCCTGTTTACCTGGCAGCAGCTGGCCATCAGCTAAATGCAGTTGGTGAGGGAGATGCCTGGCTCAGGACAGATCAGGGTATCTTGTGTCTTCAGCATGCATTGCTGGTCCCCTGTGCATCAGCTAACTTTGTCTCTGTCGCCCAAGCCACCGCTGCAGGCTACAAGTTTCTTTTTCAGATGGACAGCTGCCTGATGGAGGGCAGCTATCGTGGACACAGCCTGTGCATACAAGTACCAAAGCAGAATGACAGCTATCCTTTCCAAGCTGCATCTATCAACATGCTTCCGTCACCACCCAATCAGCTATGCAGCAGCTTTACCTCAGCACCAGCTGCTGATCTTGCTGCCCCTACCTCAATGTCAGGCCCTGAGGAGACTACTTCGGAGCAGCAGCTGCTGGACTCAGCAAGCAGCGGCCACAGCAGGACTTCAGTTTCCCCCAAGGTGTGGCATGAGAGGCTTGGTCATGCATCATACTCTGTACTTGAACGCATGCAGCGAGAGCATATGGTCAGCGGTGTTGACACTACAGCCTCACAATTTCGGGCAGCAGGATCTGATCCAGCAGTGTGTGAGGGATGTGTACTAGGTAAACAGCATAGGCATGTACACTTCCCACTGCCATCTCCTAATGCACCTGCTGTGACGGCTGCACTTGGACTGATTCACATGGATGTGTGTGGCCCATTCAGCTTGGCAGCCAGGGACGGCAGCCGCTACCTTGCTACTTTCCTTGATGAGTACACCAAATTTTCAGTTGTCATGCCTCTTCGCAGCAAGGACCAGGTGCCAGATTGCATTATTACAGTCATCCAGCAGCTAGAGACGCAGTCTGGCAGCAAGTGCAAAGCTATTAGAACTGACAATGGCAGCGAGTATGTAAACAAGACAGTGCAGGCCTTCTGCAACAGCAAAGGTATCCTGCATCAGCATTCTGCTCCTTACAGCCCTGAGCAAAATGGAGCAGCTGAGAGGCTGAACAGGACGATTGTTGAGAAGCTTCGCAGCATGCTACATGCAGCGCACCTGCCAGTGGAATTCTGGGCTGACTCAGCAAAAGCAGCTAACCATGTGAGAAATGTGCTGCCTGTAACAGGTCAGAGTCAGACTCCATGGCAGGCCTTCTTCGGTGTCAAACCTGACGTGTCAGGACTCAGAATCTTTGGCAGCAAGGTCTGGGTACACATCCCACGACATCAGCGCAACAAGCTGCAGCCCAAAGCAGCAGCAGGAGTTTTCATTGGATACCAGCCAGGGTCAAAGGCGTACAAGGTGTTTCTGGATGGCAGAGAGCAGATGAGCAAGGATGTGACTTTTGATGAGTTAGCACCAGCCACTGATGAGCTAACCAAGACCTGATCTGGCAGCCAGAGAGTACTGCCTGACAGCATGCTGCTTCAACCCTACCCACCCAGCCCACAGCCTGATCTGCAGCCCGCCAGACTCCCTAGTGAGGGGGACAGACGTCAGCAGCAGCAGCAGCAGCAGCAGCAGACTGACACTAGCGACTCTGGCTCAGATGACAGTGGGAGTCAAGACAGAACCAGCAGCAGCAGCAGCAGCAGCAGCGACAGCAGCAGCGCACCTGGCTCCAGTGCACAACATCCTAGGTCCAGACCTATAGATTGGAGAGTCATACAGGATGACAGTGACAGCGGTCAGTCTGACGATGAAGACAGCAAGAGTCAGGTCAGACGCAATCTGTTTGGTGGATCAGCCAGCAGCAGAGGCAGCGGCATTCTTGCACAACCCAGGCACTCAACAGTTGGCAGCAGTCAGCCTTCTGGCATAGGCAGGTACATACTTCAGCCTGCACCTGCTCCCCTGCCTGCACCTGCTCCCCTGCCTGCACCTGCTCCCTCTGCACCACATGCTCCCCCTGCTGCCCCCGCACCACGTCGCAACCCACCAAGGGAACGACAACCACCTCACCGGCTCAGGCACTTGTCTCTGCATGCCACATCCACGTCCACCTCCCATGACAATGACTCTCCATCAGTCAGTGAGGCTTTGTCAGGGCCACAGGCTGACATGTGGCGTGAGGCCATGCGCTCTGAGCTTGAGTCATTGCATGCTAACCAGACATGGTGTTTGACTGAGAGGCCCAGTGGTGCACGTGTCTTGCCCACTAAGTGGGTACTAAAGATTAAGCGTGATGCTGCAGGCAACATTGAGCGATTCAAGGCCCGACTGGTAGCCAAAGGCTTTCTGCAAGTGTCAGGTGTGGATGTCGGTGATGTGTATGCACCTGTCAGCAAGCACACCACACTGCGCACAGTCCTAGCCAAAGCGGCAGCCGAGAACATGGAGATTCATCAGCTTGACTTTGAGACAGCCTTTTTGAATGGCAAGCTTGAAGAGCATGAGGTCATCTATGTGCAGCAGCCAGAGGGATTTGAGGAGGGCAGCAGTAACACAGTGTGTCGCCTGCAAAAGGCTCTGTATGGTCTGAGGCAGGCACCCAGGGCATGGCATGCACGCCTCTGTGAGGAGTTACTTGCCATAGGGTTCAAGGCTTCTCAGGCAGATCCTGCTTTGTTCACCCTGCAGTTGCCATCAGGCCCAGTCTACCTGCTGGTCTATGTGGATGACTGTCGACTTTTTCGGTTTGAAAGAATCGACGAAGTTTTCTGGCCCGCTCACGCAAAGACACGCCGCGCTGACAATACAGCTGGAAGCAGCTGCTAATTTGAAGCCGAGACATAACCGGTCGGAGGTCAACGCTAGCGATGAAGGTCGAACGCCCTGGTAGGCGCTCTGCTTTGTTGCTTGTACTGACCCTGGTCTGCATCGGGTGGGTTGGGGACGTGTTCGGAGAGGAAGCCAGTGGGTGCCCTCCGATACGTCTGCCAACCCACCCGGATGGCACCCCTAGAGGTGACCGCGCAGTCAGAAGTTCCGAAATCCAGCCCAAGGGCTGCGTAAAAAACTGGCCTCTGCGCCTCCAAACCCAGCTCTTGTGCTGGTCCGACAGTACACAGCGATACAGATGCTCCAGAAAAGCCCTCGGCACAGACAATCATACCCAGCAACCTTGCTGCGGTAATATCTCACAGCCCACCAGCTGTGATACCTCAAGGATGGAACAAACCACACAGTGCACCTTCTACGGTGCCAACCAAACAGAGGCTGACAAGAGACGAGCCCACCTGCCTTACTACCACCTGCCAGCCCTGACAGCCACAGGTTGGCATGACCAGCCAGCTGACACAGAGATGGATGACACACAGGCTGACAAGCAACATGCCCCTCAGCCCCACCACCACCTGCCAGCCCCGACCGCTGCAGGTTGGCAGGACCAGCCAGCTGTCACAGAGATGCGAGACACACATGCTGCCATGCAGGCTGACATGCAACATGCCGCTCAACCCCACCACCACCGGCCAGCCCTGACCGCTACAGGTTGGCATAACCAGCCGCCTGACACAGAGATGCAAGTTTCACATGTTGTCATGCAGGCTGACAAGCAACATGCCCCCCAGCCCCACCACCACCTGCCAGCCCCGACCGCTGCAGGTTGGCAGGACCAGCCAGCTGTCACAACGATGCAAGACACACATGCTGCCATGCAGGCTGACATGCAACATGCCGCTCAGCCCCACCACCACCTGCCAGCCTTGACCGCCGCAGGTTGGTATGACCAGCTGCCTGACACAGAGATGCAAGATACACATGCTGTCATGCATGCTGACAAGCAACATGCCCCTCAGCCCCACCACCACCTGCCAGCCCTTACCGCTACAGGTTGGCTTGACCAGCCGTCTCACACGGAGATGCAAGCTTCACATGCTGCCATGCAGGCTGATAAGCGACACGCCGCTCAGCATGCTAGGAACATGTTGAGATACCACACCATAGGCAAGAGTGTGATAATTGAGACAAACTTTATTGCAGTGTCATGGTTGTGCACCTGCAGTGTCACATCTTTTAATAAAACTGCCATGGACAACATGGACCGAAGTTATACCATCATTACCCCTATGCCCAACCCCCCCTTTGGACACCCCAACTGGACACCTATCCAACAACTGGACATGAACCGGCAAATCATAGCCTACCTGGCCTGTGTTTGCACTTGGATCAGCATATGTATGAAACGACATACACCTACATACTCACACGCCCAATCTCAGCAATGTCTCAAGAAACAACGTAAGAGCCTTGCCAAGCTCAACGCCTCCCTACACAACACCAAGTACAACTGGCTACTCGGCATAGATGGGACCCTTCAAAACATGACAGCCATGAACCGTCTGAAACACGCTACCTGCACCTACCTCAAGGGGCACAATAGCGGAAGGACTATTATGGTTATACAGTACAACACTACACTACAAGCATACATGACGTACTACCTCAACCCAAACATCATAAGCCACCCCACATGGAACATGGCCATCGGTAAATACATGGCACGGTGCATCTACATCAGCTGGCTTCTGCTGGCAGCAGGGGATATCGAAGAGAACCCAGGACCTGACGGCTTGCACTTCGAGCAACAAGTAGCATCACACTGCCAAGTACATGCCCTCAACATGGCGGCAGGACACTCCTGGCTCACTAACCAGGAACTGGCCAACTTCCACACGTCCGAGCTACACGCGCGACGCGGGGACCAGCGCACAATGTGGGCATTAGCCAGAGACGAACAAGGCGCGTGCAACGACACTGTCATTAATCTCTACCTAATGTCACACTACGGCCTCAGCACACACACAGTGGCGCACCTGCGAACACGGAGTGATTGGTCAGCCCGCAACCTCGACGCGCTGTCCGCCACCCACGGCACGAAAGCCTTCTTATGCAAGGCCCCGGCTCACAGCATGGCGATAAGGAAACACGATGGCGCCTGGTACCTCCTTGACTCCCAAGCGGACGCCCCTACCCGGCTACGGTCCACAGGACACTACATGTACCCCGCTACATGCGAGATACAAGCTATCATTAGCACCGCCAACCACACGGCGGAGATGGAGGCGGCAAGGCAGAGGGCAAGGCTTGGGCCCATCATAAGCAACCCACAAGAAACACATAGGCCCTACTGGGAAAGGCAATACAAGCAGTGCTGCCTTGTGCACGCCATCAACATGGCCATGGGGATACCTATGATCAGGCCCGATGATGTGATAACCCACTGTAAAACGCTGGATACACACATCCAAGACCTAGCCAACAAGGCTAGGCAAGAGAACAGGCCGATACCACTGCGTAGCAGCCTACCACACATATATGAAGAATCCGGCAACTTTACAGTGTCCACCATGAACCACTACTTATACCATCACCACAAGGACCTCCACCTATGCCCTACCGCCACCGAGCTTACACTCGGCAACATCACACCTGAGCTTCTCACCACGCTCACTGGCAATATAGACAGCTACACCAACACAGCTGCCATTCTCATCACCAACAATCACGCTACCACCATCCGCCGCACGGACCACACCTGGCACTGGCTGGACTCGGAACAAGGCCGCCCATGCCGATTGGACACCCCGGAAGACTGGCTTCAGCTGAAGGGTACACTCGTTCAAATTAAAAAGGGCGACGCGGCTGATACCAACCTCATCCACCCACTATGCTGGCTAGCTGACCCTACAAGGCGCGCCACAACGGAGCAGCTGGAACAACATCTACGTACCACCCACATCGACCTTACTACCCAAGACCTGGGCACACAACCCGCCAATCAGGTCTCCCATGAGGACCTCCCCCTGTGGGGGGGAGGCCACTATACTGTTACAGGGGGACCTTCCAACCGCCCAACCGCATCCCGCCCGCTGTACTGCGCCACCTCTCTGGGCACCTTAGCGCACCTGTGCGCTCGCACTGAACGCATGCTAGGAATGATCACAGTGCTATTGCTAGGTTGTGCAGCGCAGCGCTGGCAGCATCCATTGCCACCACGCTAGATGCGACAAGCCCAGCCACCACAGCAGAAACGTCAGCAGGAACAGCAGCTGGCGAGCAGTCTGTAACCGCTGATGGAATTCAGCCCGTTGCGGCGATGGCTCATCTGGGCCTGAAAATGAAGGGCGGACAGCATTTGAAAGCATCCCATCCACCGTCAGCACAAGAACAGCCCCGACCTGCCAAGAAGCGTGCTGGGCGTGTTGGGCAACGGGTCGCGGGATGGGGGCAGCGGGCACCTGGAGCAGCTGAGCTACACATGCCTGATATGCATGCATTCAACAAAACAAAAGCCTGGGCCGTCTTGGGTCAAGTGGGCTATCCGCAAGGAGCGTTCTGACCCGTCAGAATGAGACACAGCGTCAGTTTGACTATGCCGCCTCAGCTCCTGCACATGAGCAGCTTCTCACAAGCAAGAGAGCAGCCCTACAGGCTGCCATGCAGGAGCAACTTGACTTAGGTTGGGAGCAGCATGCAGCACGGCATGCAGCAAGCTGGAGACAGCATGCAGCATGCAGCAAGCTGGGACCGTCACCATTGCAGCAAGTGGAGAGACATGAGGATAGAGTACATCGATGTTCATCATTGCTTTTCGCTAACTCTTTGGACTGGCTGCAAGGAGTGTGCAAACCCGCTGCATTTCTTTTGTTGGCCTAGCAGTCGAATCCAGGTTCAGACTTGGTATGACATCGGTCTCATGCGGCACTTCTTCTCCTTGTTTGGTGGAGGTGTCTCCATGGCAGGTAACGCTGCCCTCCGACATGTGCTAATGTTCATGGTTCGATACCCAGCCCTGCCCCACCCCTCCCAGCCTTGCATTGCCCCTCCCCTCCCTGCCTGGCCCTGCCCCACCCCACCCCCTTTCAGCCCTGCCCCACCCCAGCCCAGCCCTGCCCCACCCCAGCCCATCCTTACGTTGCCCTTCGCCGCCTCAGCCCAGCCCTGCCCGACCCCCTCCCAGCCTTGCGTTGCCCCTTCCCTCCCTGCATAACCCTGCCCCACCCCCTCCCAGCCCTGCCCCACCCCATCCCAGCCCTGCCCCACCCCCTCCCAGCCTTGCGCTGCCCCTCCCCTCCCTGCCCAGCCCTGTCCCACCCCCTCCCAGCCCTTCCCCACCCCCTCCCAGCCTTGCGTTGCCCCTCCCCTCCCTGCCCAGCCCTGCCCCACCCCCTCCCAGTCCTGCCCTGCCCTGCCCTGCCGGCTGTAGTGCATGTGTTACAGTGCATGAGCAGCAGCAGCAGCAGGCTGTAGTGTATGAGCAGCAGTGCAAGGACAGCAGCAGCAGCATGCTGTAGGTGTGTAGCAGTGCAGGTAGCAGCAGGCTGCAGGTGTGCTGCAGTGCATGAGCAGCAGCAACAGCAGGCATCAGTGCATGTGCTGTAGTGCACGAGCAGCAGCAGCAGCAGCAGGTTGTAGTGCATGAGCAGCAGTGCAAGGACAGCAGCAGCAGTGGATGGGCAGCAGCAGCAGGCTGTAGGTGTGTGGCAGTGCAGGCTGCAGGTAGCAGCAGGCTGCAGGTAGCAGCAGGCTGCAGTGCATGTGTTTTAGTGCATGAGCAGCAACAGCAGCATGCTGTAGTGCATGAGCAGCAACAGCAGCATGCTGTAGTGCATGAGCAGCAGTGCATGGGCAGCAGCAACAACAGGCTGCAGTGCATGTGTTGCAGTGCATGAGCAGCAGCAGCAGCGGGATGTAGGTGTGTTGCGGTGCATGAGCAGCAGCAAGAGCAGCAGGCTGTAGGTGTGTTGCGGCGCATGAGCAGCAGCAAGAGCAGCAGGCTGTAGTGCATGGACAGCAGCAGCAGGCTGTAGGTGTGTGGCAGTGCAGTCTTGTATTAGCAATCAGCAGCAACTTTGAGCCCATTTGAGAAGTATGTTGCATGGTGCAAAAGCTTTCAAAAAGCTGTCCTGAGCTTCCGTTCAGTTCTATGCCACACAACTTGATTTGTAAGCTGTGAATGGTCAAGATGTAATGAAGAAAACGGTGGTGGTCATTAGCCGTGTATCCTCTTCTCAAACGATTCCTACGCCCCTTGTATGGACAACACCACCACGCGGTGATGCGCTGAGGCCGCAAATGTGGTAGCCACCTGCTACAAACCCCCTTTGCATGTATGCATCACGGTCATGCTAAGCAAGTGCAAGCCTGGCAGTGATACACACCCAATGTGTCACAGCTAGCTGGACCACGGATGGTACCTATAGTGGAGGCTCACCAGATCCAGCCACATGCTAGGGTGTGGTGCGCCACATGCCCCTTGTATGGACAACACCACCACGCGGTGATGCGCTCATGCTGCAAACATGGTAGCCACCTGCTACATACCCCCTTTGCATGTATGCATCACGGTCATGCTTAGCAAGTGCAGGCCTGGCAGTGATCCACGCCCGATGTACCACAGCCAGTTGGACTACGGACGGTACCTATAGTGGAGGCTCACCACATCCAGCCATATGGTAGGGTGTGGTGCGCCACATGCCCCTTGTATGGACAACACCACCACGCGGTGATGCGCTCATGCTGCAAACGTGATAGCCGAGGTATGTAGGTGCGCAATGAGCTAGTGGTATGGCGGGGTGGTGTCACAATGTGCCACAGTCACTACGGTAGTTGTGTTGGCTGACATCAGAGTGTTGGCCACACCAACTGTGTTGGCTTACATCAGAGTGTACCACAGCTGTTGTGTTGGCTAGGAGGCAGGGCGGTGCTAGCAGTGTTTAGGCTAGAAAGTCTAGGCTTAGGCGCGGCCCTTCCTACTTGGCCTGGGCTTCAACAAAGAGCTACTATTTCAACCGCGGCTGGTGACATGCATGGTATGCATAGGTTGGGACCAGTTGGCTCTGGAAGTCTAGTTAGGTCAGCTCTCAACGGTTAGGAATTACATAAGCGGTTGGTTGGGTAGCATTACATGACCACCATGTTACCAGGGATTACAAGGGTGTTACAAGTGGTGAGTTGTACCCCTGCCCTCCTAGCTCATGTGCATGCCCTCAGCCTTGTATGTGTAGCCTCTGCATGTGTTGTTTGATATTGAACAACCGCCCTAATTGCAATGACTGCTGCAGCTGCCCTGACTCAGCCTCACCATGCGGCTTAGGCTCACCGCATGCCTCCTTGCACACAACAATCATGTGCCGCAGCCAGACAAGCAGCCGGCCATGCTCCATAAGCAGCAGAGCTTGCTGCTAGGTGCACCTATCCCTGTTGCTCCAAGCTGGTACGCCAAGGGCTGCTGGGTGGGGTAGGGGAAGGGGCTGCAGCGTGTGCAGTGGGGTGAGGGTAAGGGGAGGGGGGGAAGTAGGTGACTTGCTCCCCCTGCCCCATGTCCCCAAACTGGGTTGGTTGCTACTAGGCTGCTCAGCAGCTCAAGCAGCAGCAACAACAACAACAACAGCAGCACTAGCAGCAGCACCATTACCACTGGCAGCACCACCCGCTCCATGCTGCCCGCTCCATGCTGTCTGCTCTATGCTACTAGCTCAGGCTGCTACTCCATAGGCTGCTAGGTGCGTGGTGGGGGAGAGGAGAGGGGAGGAGGGTAGGTGGGTGGCAGACTCGGAAGTGGTGGTGGTGGGATGGGGGAGGGTACGGGGTACGGGGAGGGTACGGTCCTTGCTGGCTCCTTGTTGCTTGCTGCTCTGCCGCTACCGCCTTGCTTGCAACCACCAAGCCATGCTACTCTTGTCATGCCCCAGCTATTGACAACTGCAAGCAAACATCAGCCAGCAAGCAGATGATTAAGGACATGCATGACATGCTTGCAACCACCAAGCCATGGCAGGACATGCATGACCAGAGTTTGGCAGGCTGGGCTGACACCCTAACAGCATGTGCTCTCACCGAAAGTCCTGGCTGCCACTCCAAGCGCCTCCTACTTGCTGCTTTTGCATCTGCTCTTAGTTGCTGCTCATGGAGATGGCTCAGGGCTGCGGGGGGAGGGAGGCTGCTGTGGTGCACACTTGCTCAACGCAAGTGCTCAAGAAGGGAGGGGAGGGGAGGGGAGGGGAGGGGAGGGGAGGGGAGGGGAGGGGAGGGGAGGGGAGGGGAGGGGAGGGGAGGGGAGGGGAGGGGAGGGGAGGGGAGGGGAGGGGAGGGGAGGGGAGGGGAGGGGAGGAGGGGAGGGGAGGGTCTGGGGAGGGGAGGGTCTGGGGAGGGGAGGGTCTGGGGAGGGGAGGGTCTGGGGAGGGGAGGGTCTGGGGAGGGGAGGGTCTGGGGAGGGGAGGGGCTTGGGAGGTGGTGGTGGTGGTGATGGTGGTGGTGCTTGGGGGAAGGGTGGGAGGCCTTGCTCCAGGCTGCAAGATAGGTAGAGGGTGTTGCATTGTGGCGGAAGAGGGCGAGAGCGAAGGTGAGTGTGGTGGTTGTGGGAAAGAGGATGGTTGTGACCATGAAACCCTGCAGCAACGAAGTTCATACATGTGGTCAGGCTAGGCAATCTTAACCACACAACTGCAAAAGCGAGCCACTCACTATCTGCAGGGTGGGGTGTGTGCGGGGGATATTGGGGTGGATGTGGGGCGAGGGTGGTGGTGGAGTGGTTGGAAAATTGTTGCCGCTCTTTAATGCCGCTTCCAACTGCTCCTCGCTGCTCCTTGCTGCTCTTTGCTGCTCCTTGCTGCGCTGCCTAGCTGCTTCCCTTGGCTGCACCTCCTGGCTCTTGCGCTACTGTCCTGCAGAGCACCAGGTGCGAGATGCGAGGTGCCATGCGAAGTGCCATGCGAGGGCCGAGATGCGAGGTGCGGGGTGCGAGGCTTGATGTTCGAAGTGCTGGGGTTGCAGGCTCAGGTTCTGCGCATATGCGCATTACGCTCTGCACTCCGTCTGCGGTTACGGGCTGCTCACCAGCCGCTGTTCTTGCTGATGTTTCTGCTGTGGTGGCTGGGCTTGTCGCATCTAGCGTGGTGGCAATGGATGCTGCCAGCGCTGCGCTGCACAACCTAGCAATAGCACTGTGATCATTCCTAGCATGCGTTCAGTGCGAGCGCACAGGTCCGCAAAGGTGCCCAGGAAGGTGGCGCAATACAGCGGGCGGGATGCGGTTGGGCGGTTGGAAGGTCCCCCTGTAACAGTATAGTGGCCTCCCCCCCACAGGGGGAGGTCCTCATGGGAGACCTGATTGCAACCCGCGCACACCCCCCGAACAGACCGGCCGCTACCCACCGCACAACCAGCGAGTTACAAGCGCATACTAACAGCCACAGCGGACACCCACCCGACAGACAAGCAGGCCCGGCCGCGACTGCGCCAGGTCGCCCCCACAGTCACTCTTCCCACTCTACAAGACCGGTCAGGCAGCAGTAAACGGCCCACGTCATCGGGCACCATCGTAGACAAAAGACGGACCAAGCCAAGAGAGCAACCCAAGGACTCGCACACGCAGACCCTGATGTACAGATACCTCAACACAACCCCCACTCCACCCCCCGCCGCCATCCCCACAACACCACCGCCCCCCACCGCTAACCTACCTGAGCACCCAGGACCACACCCACAACACAACACCCTGCCAACCCGGCAGCCACAACCAACACACAATCGACAGCATATCACACTAACGACCCTGAACGTCAGAAGCCTCCATAGGTCCAGGAACGACGTCCTCAACCTAGTGCATCAACACAGCCCGGACATCCTGATCCTAACTGAAACCATGACCCAGCCCAAGAGCAACAATCCAGACTCTGGCTGGCTGAAGAGAGTCATGCCAGACTATACGACACACCGACACAGAGGCCACAGCGAAGTGCTGATAGGCATCAAACACAACCTAGCCATCCAAATGAAAGCCACTATGCTTCCACCGAGCATCGACGCTGAGGTAAACGCACGATGCGTCATCCTGACCCTCAACCAACACCAGTGCGAACAGCTCACCATCATCGCCACGTACTGGCCGTCGGGAAATAACGGGGACGCGCTACTACTGCGAGGGAAAATGGATGAACACATACGAACAGCCACGGGCCATCTGCCCGGCTCACTCATCCTGGCGGGAGATATTAACGCCACGATGAAAACAGAGGATCGTTCCGAGCACACAAGACATACACACAAGACAGCATGATGAGGGGGTTCGCCACTGAAATGCACCTGAAGGAAGCTGATCCCGGCGACCGGGCCTGGACCTACCAGCAACCGCACTGCACCAGCCGCATCGACGCTATCCTAACACGCGACGCAAGACACGGACCTGAGCACCGCACGCACGTCGATACCAACGTCTATCTGAGCGACCACAGACCACTCACTGCCACACTGAATACAGCCCGCCTGGGCCTAGACCTGGCAGCCCCACACAAACTACCGAAACATAGCCACACTCTCCTCACCACCCCCATTACCAATAAGGACAGGGAAGCCTACCGCCTGGCAGTGCAACAACCCAGCTCAGGCGTCCCACAATTGCACGCGGAACTGACAGCCTTCTTAGCCCCCATATACACAGAGGCCACCCACCACCTGGCTACACTGGGCAAGACCAACCCTCAGCAACCACAGCGTCTGACATCAGTGGCAGGACGCCCGGCCAGGGAAGCTGTAGACACAGCAGCCACCATGCTTACACACCTCCTACAAACCTGCAGGACAGCAGCTATAAAGACATGCAACACTAAGACCCTCACGAGGGGAGGCCAACACTACCAACGCAGGACCATGTGCAGGATTAGACTGGCACTGGGCAGAAAACTTAAGACCACCAGAGACCTCAGCCGGAAGGCTAACTCCCTCTTTAAGCAAACCAACGTGCACCCGACAATCGACGAACTCATCTCAGGGACAGATGCGATAAACGATGAGATCAGGGACGCGGTGCAAGCGCGACAGGATGAAGACCCAACTGAAAATCACGTGCAGGCCGCGCTCGCCCAACTGACCAATACGTACCGCGACCAAATCCACCAACTCGATGACGATGACTCTGCACTCGCCATCGCACAAGCTCGTGTCAGAATGCAACAACTGATAAGCACCCAGCCCAAGAAGGCTAACAAACGTATCCTACGCCCGTCCCGCACCGACCACAGAGGCCTGCAGGCGCTAGCGGATTCTGAAACCAAGACCATATGCACCGCCCCTGCCGACCTAAACCGGATAATAACCGCCGCATACGGGCAGAAGCTATCGGCCCCGGCCCCCAAGACTGGCAACTACACTAACACACAGACACGAAACTACCCGTGGGCTCGCGCCAAAGCAGACGACGCCTTCGCAATGCACGCATGCCAAAACATACACTGGCTGCACACAGCCATCATGGACAAGGCAGGCTTCCAAGAATGCCTCAGCAGGCTGGCAGGAGGCAAGGCACCGGGACCAGACGGTGTGGAAAACGAAATCATCAAGATGCTGCCATGGGAGATGAGGGACACCATCCACCAGCTGTTCATCATCATGTGGGCCACTGGCTGCACACCAACCACGTGGAAGACCAGTGACACATGCCTGCTCTACAAGGACAAAGGGCAAGAAACGGACCTTAACTCCTACAGGCCAGTGGGCCTAGCCAACACCGTTTATAAGCTATGGACCAGCCTCATTACCAAGACGCTGTCTGAGTATGCTGAAGCTAATGGGATGCTCAGCAAGAACCAGGCTGGGTTCCGCTCCCACAGGAACACCACGCAACAGCTGCAGATGCTTGTCATGGCTCTTGAGGATGCTAAACTTGCCAAGGCAGATATTTACGCGCTCCTGGTCGACTTCACCAGTGCATTCAACACCACCTGCCAGGACAAACTGCTATGGATCATGCATGACCTAGGCTTCCCCACAGACGCTACTGACGCAGTTAAGGACCTATACACGGGCGCCACAACGCGCTTTAAAACCCCGTACGGCCATACTGACCCGGTACCCGTCAACCGGGGCACCATACAAGGCGACTCCCTCTCGCCCTTCCTATTTCTCATCTACATCGAACCCCTCCTGCGGTGGCTGCAAGTGGGCGCGAGGGGCTATAAATTCAAATCAGCAGCAGACGACAGCGGGGAACGCGCCACCGTCAGCAGCATCGACTATGCAGATGACATCGCTATACTATGCAACACCCTTCGCAACCTCCGATGCCAAGCAGACAAACTCTCAGCCTTCTCGGACTGGGGTCACCTCATCATCTCACACAGTAAAACCCTCGCTACAGCGGCGCTCCATCACTCGGTCGAAACAGGCATGTGCAGCAACGCGGCCGAAGCGGACAAGCGGGCCCGCCAACAACTCCAAACCGTCAGCCTACAAGGGAAACCCGTCACCTACCACCGCCCGACCTCACCTTTCACCTACTTGGGTGTGCTCATCACCATGACGCTGGACTGGAAACCACAACACACCGCTATGATCACCCAGCTCCGCCAAAAACTCGAGAGACTCAGACGCTCCTTTGCTAGCGCTAGACAGGCCATACACATCATTCGCACGGCCATCATACCCAGCCTAGCCTACAGCTTCTGTGCCGTGCCCTGCACCCCGGGGGACCTTGAGCTGTACGATAGGTCCATCAACCAATGCGTCAAGCTCAAACTCAGACTCCCCCTGGGAACGCCCAATGCCATCATAAGAGAGGACGCTGGCAGACTAGGCATAGGCATTAGCTCCACTGCCCAAGAGTATCACGCCCGCAACACGACAGCCCTCACACACAGCCTGCAGTCCACAGATGCGGCACACGCCCACATATCGAGGAGCATGCTGCACAAACAAATCACATGGCTCAGTGCCCAGGCTAGCACACAAGGACACCGCATGCTCACCCTCCTTCATCATACCCTTAGGGCACGGCAGCTAGTCTATGCCTCTATATCCGGGTTGTCGGCCACGGAAGAGGGGCTACCTCTCTACCATGAGGAATGCCAAACACTCGGCCGCCTCATCACACAAGCCAGCAGCTCTCAAGCACACGACGTCGTTAGCGCCAGCATCACCTGCCTCAGAAGCCTAGGCATCACGCACGTTTCTGAGCTCAGCTGCAAGGGCAACACACACATCATCACCGGTAGCATGCTCACATCACAGTACGGGAAAAAGGTCAAGCAGAAGCACATCATCGCCCTCAACAAACTCGCGGCCATGGCGGCCCAACCCTCATGCCCAGACGCGACCGCAACGCGTGCAATCCGAGACAGCCGCAACACATCGCTCGATCTCCCGCCCGACCAACGCAAAATCACAACCTGGGCCGCGGGCCTCACGGAACTTGCGCCCACACCCGCAGTGCCAGACACCAGAACCCGCTATATGGATATGAAAGCGTATGCGGCCATACATGCAACTCAACCAGCAACGGCGGACCGGGCCGCCAATCAAGTCTCCCGGTAAAAGTTCCCCCTGTACGGGGGAAGTTTGTTGGCTGTAGATGGGGGAAGTTTTAAATTGCCCAACCACGCTACTCGACAAGCACGAGCGACTAGCAACCCACACTACAGCTTGCTGGCTTCCTCCGCAGGCTTTGATGCGCAACCCTGACTGCCCAGAGGTGGTTTTAGGGCGGGCGGTTACTGCAATCGTTGATGAACGGCCGCAGCGATGCCGACCCCAATCCGTCCCTTAGCAGCAGCCGACCTGCGGCCGAGCCTGACGGGACCAACGGCAAAGCCACAGGCTCATACACTGTCCGAGGGCGCCACATACTCCACAAGTGCGCCAAGGGCGCCACATACTCCACAAGTGCGCCCATCGTCAGCATATGGGCAGCGCAAAGCTGGACCTACGCGGTGGTTTGCTTGCTGCTCTCGTGGAGAATGCGGGGAGTGCGGGGGATGCGGAGGAGGACAACGGGTTATATACAGCTTTGTTTGGCATGTTGTGCTGCCTGACAGGCTTTCAACGGCCGGACCTCAGTGTAGCTGCCGGCCAGGCCATTGTTGATTGCTTTATAGCCTTCATAATCGAGCACAACATCAAGAAGGGAGAAGTGACAGTGACGGTACAGCATGCAAAGGCTGCAGGCAAAGGCAGGGCACCAAGACGCAAGCCTGCGCAAGAGGGTGTGGAGGAGCATGTCCACCCGCGCAGGTGCGTGTGGGCGCTAGGCCAACCACTCACAATAAGTTTGGCGGTCCGCAGATGTCAGCCATAAGCCATCATGTAAGTCAGTGTGCGCATGCTGTCTGCCGCCAGCTGACAGTGTTCATGCCTATATGCCTATGCCTATGATTGGGCTAATATAAGGCGCTAAGACAGCAACTATCCAACACTCGCATCTGTACCAACCTGAATCATCTTGGCAGCCGGGCTTTCTCCCCCTTGTGCAAAAGCATAGTCATTGCTTGCTTGCTTGCCTATGGCATCAAGGAAGCAGCTTGCTCTGCCTGCCTGGTCACAGATGGGATATTGTTTCCGCTGGAGGGCAACATGTGGCAGCTGGGGGGCATCCCATCCCCTTGCCAAGGCATGCTATGCAATAGTGCTAGTGTTGTTGCGCTGATGCTGTTGTTGTTGATGACACAGGGTTACTTGTCACAACCGCTGTGTCTAATCCTTAATAGCGACCAGCTATCTTGCATGATCATGGCTTGCATGACTGGTGGCTTGCATGATATTGAATCTGATCTTTGCATGACTGCTGGCTGCATGACTGTTGTGTGATTTGATGCTTGTGTGCATACAGTTGCCTCCCCCCTGTGCACCTCACTTTGCAGCCCATGCCCTAGCCCAGCTCAGCAACCATCTGCCAAAAGGATTGGTGAGCTATCTCAGATGCTATCTAGCGAGCAAGTCAGTCCGCAGCTAGGAAGTCCAATCAGGCCTAGCCAGAGCAGCATGCAAGCAAGCAGAAGTTATTGCAGCAATGGCTTTGCTACTGTTGCTGCAGCTGTTGGCGGGAATCTCGCTTTTGCTGGTGACCCCTGTGCTGCAGCTGGCAGGCGAGGCAGCTACAGACCTGCCGCTAACGGGGGGGCCCACCCCATTGCAACTGCTGGACACTATTTAAACCTCTGTGCCGCAGCTGGTGGGGAGGGCAGCAGCAGGCATGCCGCTGGCGAGGGGGCCACCCCTAGTGCGACTGGCACCAGGGGCGCCAAGCTCTGAGCCGCAGCTGGCTGGGGAGGCAGCCGCAGTGCCACTACACAGCAAGGTGCACCCAGTCACCCGCCCACCCACCCGTCTGCATCTTGGTGTTGTTGTCATGCCTTTGGTGTTGTTGTCATGCCACCCCATCCCAGCCCTGCCCCACCCCCTCCCAGCCCCGCCCCACCCCACCCCCTCCCAGCCCTGCCCCCCCCTAAGAAGAAGAAGAAGAAGACTACTCCGGTATTCACCGGCGTGCATTAAGGGAGGAGCTACCGCCTGGGGCGCGGCCTGCTCCCACCATCAAGCCAAAGAAGAGGCGTCCCCCCTACCCTCCCCCCCCTCTGGTAGCCCTGAGTCTGTAGCTTGTCTTTGCAATAGAATGGGCTGCCTCCATGGCGTGTCTAGTTAACTTGTTGAGCAGCTTGGTAGTGTTGGCTTGTGTGATCCCGAGGGCCAAGAGGTGTTGCCGTGTGTGCGCTTCGTAGGTTATGCCCCCTATGCCTAGTAGGATTGGTATGATAGCGACCATATGGTCTTCCTTGCGTATGGTCTCGGCTAAGTGGGTGTGTTGAGTGAGTGCCTTGTTTAATTGGTCCGTCCACCGTGAGTCCGAGCAGTATTTGATTTCTATAATGCAGACCCGCTTGGTGTCTTTGCCGTCCTTGCTTGCCTTCTTATGAGGGGTCACCATGAGGATATCCGGCCTGGTGGTGTGTTTAGTATCTTCTGGTTTCAGTCCGAGTGTCTGGAGTGTTGTGTGTAGCGTGTCGCTGGGGAGGTCCAGGCTTTCCTTTGCGCCCTTCTCCCAGCTGCCGGTGTCCGCAAAGCTGATGTACCCGCCTAGGGTTCCCTTGCTGATAGCTTTGGTGATGAGGCGGCCCGCCCCGTTGTGCCTTTCTTGCACCATCGGTAGAGTCTCGCTGCAGCCCGAGAGGAGGTGAGTGGCACTATCCGCATTCCCGCAGAGCGGGCATCGGTCATCCGTCGCCCGTTTCCAGCGCATAGCTAGTTTCTGGTTGTATAGCCCTCCGGTACGGTAGAGTAGGGCAGTGCGTTGCGCGTGGGTGGAGATGTTCGTGTCGATCATCACTCTTTCGCCTGCTCCTTTCGCCGCGGCTTTGGTGATCTCCTGAGTCATCTGGTAGTAGATACTGTCTTGATTGGCAAGGCCCAACTTGTGTTTGCGGTGCATGTGTGCCCGCACGCTGTGGCGGCAGTCCGGCAATGGGGCGGGGAATCCGCCGTCGGCTGCGTTGCTGAGCCAGTTCTTCGTCTCATTCCGTGTGGTCGGGCTGTAGGCCGGGGTGTTGGCGAGCTCTGGGTGTAGCGCCGCATACTTGGCGAGGGCATCGGCGCCTTCGTTGCCGATGATGCCCGAGTGGGCCCTGACTTTGTAGAAGTGGATCGTGGCGGGGCTGTCGATGATGAGGGTGGCGATATCGGTCAGGATGTCGTTGTGTCTGTGGGTGATGAGCGACATCGGGTTAGCGAGGGCTCTGCGAATCTGGTAGAGGGAGCAAAGGCTATCGGTGGCGATACGTTTGGCCCCCGCTTTGAGTGCCGCGTGTATCGCCGTGAGTTCCGCCCTGTTGATGGTGTTGCTTTCAGGGTCATCCATGGCGACGGTGACGAGGACGTTGGTCTCCGGGATATAGACCCCCGCCCCGACGCTCTCCGGAGCTGCCCCCGAGGTTTTAATGCAGCTGCCGTCCGTGTACGCGATCGTGGCCCATTCGGTGATGGCCATCCGTGGCTGCGTCGTGGAGTGTTCCGTGAGCTGGTTGTGGCTGCGTTGGTGCCCCGAGGTGGGGAGGTCCCTGTCCAACGGCAGGCGCATGTGTTGTTTGTGGCCGCTAGGGGGTGTGGCTGGCTGGCTTTGATTCGTTGGTCTGTTGCGGATTGGGTGTGTGTCTCGTTGGGGGTGGAGGGCAGTGGCGGTGCTAGCCAGCCATCCTTGGGGGTTGCCTTTGGTGACGAGTTGTTGTCCTGCTGCATTCCAAATGACGTAGATGTGGAGGTTGGCGTGCTTGCCGGACTTGGAGCTTTTGGTCTTGGTGGGGGGTATGTTAGCCAGGTGCTGGCAGTACTCAGGGTAGCGCCGCAGGGTGTCAATGTGTTTAGGGTAGGAGATGCCCTTTTTCCCCGGGATCAGCATGATGGTTGCCATGGCCTCCTCCTGTGTAGCTGAGTGTATAGCATGGTTGACGCATTTCAGTGCCACTGCATCGTCTGCCGGTACATTCCATGTGGATAAGCCAGTGTGGCGTACCAGTAGGCAGTTGTGGTGTGCCCCAAATGCCGTGTCGTTGGTGTCAGGGCTCCAATAGGTGGTGGTTTCTGGTCTAACTGTGAGTGGATCAGCCCATCTTTGGACGGTACTTGGAAAGCTTCGTGTGGCGTGTAGGGTGTTCAGGGCTTTGTCTTGTGCCCCTCTCATGGGGTGGTGGCTGCTCTGTGCGTCCTGTCTCCTTAGGAGGGCCACTACCTCTGTGGCCAGGTTGCGTGTGTGGGGTGTGTGTTGTAACCAAGCGTGTAGATGTTGGTGTTGGTCTTTTGTCAGGAGGCCAACTGTGCGACCCGACTCGTCGTGGACCGTTACGTGTTGCACTAAGTCGTGCCGTGGCATAATGGGCTCCCCCGTGCTGAGGCTCATCGCGGGGGCGGTCATGTGGGGGTGAAGTTGGAGGAAGGTTTCGCATTTGCCCGTGCCGACGATGTCCGTCTGCGGGTTGATGGGGTAGGTGTGAAAGGTGGCCTTCGAGTGCAGGTTGGTGCACCGGGGTAGCCAGGTGTGCGGGTCCGGTAGTCCCTGTCGGGTGTGGGCCGGCAGGTGCGTGTCGGGCCTCGCATGTCTGGCCTCTTGTATCTGCCTATTTTCCTCGTCGTAGTCGTTGCGCTTTGCTATGTAGTCCAGGTGTGCCGTGATGAGCGGCGCCGGTTCGAGAGTGGGGTGCCAGTGTACTCGTATGAGGTCCGAGTGTGCTGACTGACGCATGGTAGTCTTGAAGTCATTGCTGCCAAACTTGCATATAGGGCACAGCCAGTATCCTGGTTCCTTGTGTCCTGACAGGTGGGCTTCCTCAAGGCAGGCTGGGTGGTAGGCCCTCTTGCAGTTGTGGCACATTGGGCTGTCTCCTTTTGGTAGCCAGCACAACTCACAGGTGCACACGTCCTTAGCCTCTTCCCTGCTGATGGTCTCTATGTGTGTGGGTGTATAGCCTTCTTCTGCACATAGTGGTAAAGCCCATCTGTCTATGACTGTGGGCTTCCAATGTACCTTGTAGTAGTTTTCCTTGTTGATGCCGTCCCATTGCCAGCCATCTATGCTGGTAATGGCCTCTTGGTGGCCGTACATGGCCCCTAGTATGCAGCCTAGCTTCTTGGGTTTACAACGGCAGGCTTTATCCACCTTCCAGCTGGAGAGTCCTGGGAGGTCAAGGCCTACTATGCGCACTATATCCTGCGGGATAGTTTGTGTCTGTCTGCCCTCATTGTTCCGTTTCGTGCCCGCCTTGGGTGGAGTGGGCTTCGTTGGGGCCGATTGTGTTGCTCGTTGCTCTCGTTTCAGCAGACGTGAGCTCGTCCTAATGACCTCGTGGGCTGCGGGTGCCGCTGCGGTCCGGTCCGCCGTTGCCGGTTGAGTTACGTGCTTGACCGCATACGCTTTCATATCCATATAGCGAGTTCTGGTGTCTGGCACTGCGGGTGTGGGCGCAAGTTCCGTGAGGCCCGCGGCCCATGTTGTGATTTTGCGCTGGTCGGGCGGGAGGTCGAGTGATGTGTTGCGGCTGTCTCGGATGGCACGCGTTGCGGTCGCGTCTGGGCATGAGGGTTGGGCCGCCATGGCCGCTAGTGTGTTGAGAGCGATGATGTGCTTCTGCTTGACCTTTTTCCCGTACTTTGAAGTGAGCATGCTACCGGTGATGATGTGTGTGTTGCCCTTGCAGCTGAGTTCAGAAGCGTGCGTGATGCCTAGGCTTTTGAGGCAGGTGATGCTGGCGCTGACGACATCGTGTGCTTGAGAGCTGCTGGCCTGTGTGATGAGGCGGCCGAGTGTTTGGCACTCTTCATGGTAGAGAGGTAGCCCCTCTTCCGTGGCCGACAGTCCGGATATAGAGGCATAGACTAGCTGCCGTGCCCTAAGGGTGTGATGAAGGAGGGTGAGCATGCGGTGTCCTTGTGTGCTAGCCTGGGTACTGAGCCATGTGATTTGTTTGTGCAGCATGCTCCTCGATATGTGGGCGTGTGCCACATCTGTGGACTGGAGACTGTGTATGAGGGCTGTCGTGTTGCGAGCGTGGTATTCCTGGGCTGTGGAGCTGATGCCCATGCCTAGCTTCTCGGCGTCTTCCCTGATGATGGCATTGGGCGTTCCAAGGGGGAGTCTGAGTTTAAGCTTCACGCATTGATTGATGGACCTGTCGTACAGCTCAAGGTCCCCTGGGGTGCAGGGCACGGCACAGAAGCTGTAGGCTAGGCTGGGTATGATGGCCGTGCGGATGATGTGTATGGCCTGTCTAGCGCTAGCAAAGGAGCGTCTGAGTCTCTCAAGTTTTTGGCGGAGCTGGGTAATCATAGCTGTGTGTTGTGGTTTCCAGTCCAACGTCATGGTGATGAGCACCCCCAGGTAGGTGAAGGGTGAGGTCGGGCGGTGGTAGGTGACGGGTTTCCCTTGTAGGCTGACGGTTTGGAGTTGGTGGCGGGCCCGCTTGTCCGCTTCGGCCGCGTTGCTGCACATGCCGGTTTCGACCGAGTGATGGAGCGCCGCTGTTGCGAGGGTTTTACTGTGTGAGATGATGAGGTGACCCCAGTCCGAGAAGGCCGAGAGTTTGTCCGCTTGGCATCGGAGGTTGCGAAGGGTGTTGCAGAGTATAGCTATGTCGTCCGCATAGTCGACGCTGCTGACGGTGGTGTGTTCCCCGCTGTCGGCCGTTGCTGATTTGAATTTATAGCCCCTCGCGCCGACTTGCAGCCACCGCAGGAGGGGTTCGATGTAAATGAGAAATAGGAAGGGCGAGAGAGAATCGCCCTGTATGGTGCCCCGGTTGACGGATACCGGGTCAGTGTGGCCGTAGGGTGTTTTAAAGCGCGTTGTAGCGCCCGTGTATAGGTCCTTAACTGCGTCGGTCGCGTCCGTGGGGAAGCCTAGGTCATGCATGATCCAGAGTAGTTTGTCTTGGCAGGTGGTGTTGAACGCGCTGGTGAAGTCGACCAGGAGCGCGTAGATATCCGCCTTGGCCAGCTTGGCATCCTCAAGGGCCATGACAAGCATCTGTAGCTGTTGTGTGGTGTTCCTGTGGGAGCGGAACCCAGCCTGGTTCTTGCTGAGCATCCCATTAGCTTCAGCATACTCAGACAGTGTCTTGGTAATGAGGCTGGTCCACAGCTTATAAACGGTGTTGGCTAGTCCCACTGGCCTGTAGGAGTTGAGGTCCGTTTCTTGCCCCTTGTCCTTGTAGAGCAGGCACGTGTCACTGGTCTTCCACGTGGTGGGTGTGCAGCCTGTTGCCCACATGATGATGAAGAGCTGGTGGATGGTTTCCCGCATCTCCCATGGCAGCATCTTGATGATTTCATTTTCCACGCCGTCTGGTCCCGGGGCTTTGCCTCCTGCCAGCCTGCTGATGCATTCCTGGAAGCCTGCCTTGTCCATGATGGCTGTGTGCAGCCAGTGTATGTTTTGGCATGCGTGCATAGAGAAGGCGTCGTCTGCTTTGGCGCGAGCCCACGGGTAGTTTCTTGTCTGTTTGTTGGTGTAGTGGCCAGTCTTGGGGGTCGGGGCCGACAGCTTCTGCCCATATGCGGCGGTGACTATCCGGTTGAGGTCGGCGGGGGCGGTGCATATGGTTTTGGTGTCAGGATCAGCTAGCGCCTGCAGGCCTTTGTGGTCGGTGCGGGACGGGCGTAGGATACGTTTGTTAGCCTTCTTGGGCTGGGTGCTGATCAGTTGTTGCATTCTGACACGAGCTTGTGCGATGGCGAGTGCGGAGTCATCGTCGTCTAGTTGGTGGATTTGGTCGCGGTACGTATTGGCCAGTTGGGCTAGCGCGGCCTGCACGTGATTTTCGGTTGGGTCTTCACCCTGTCGCGCTTGCACCGCGTCCCTGATCTCTTCGTTCGTCGCATCTGTCTCTGGAATGAGTTCGTCGATTGTCGGGTGCACGTTGGTTTGCTTAAATAGGGAGTTAGCCTTCCGGCTAAGGTCTCTAGCGGTCTTAAGCTTTCTGCCCAGTGCCAGTCTAATCCTGCACATGGTCCTGCGTTGGTAGTGCTGGCCTCCCCTTGTGAGGGTCTTAGTGTTGCATGTCTTTATGGCTGCCGTCCTGCAGGTTTGTAGGAGGTTTGTGAGCATGGTGGCTGCGGTGTCTACAGCTTCCCTGGCCGGGCGTCCTGCCACTGATGTCAGACGCTGTGGTTGCTGAGGGTTGGTCTTGCCCAGTGTAGCCAGGTGGTGGGTGGCCTCTGTGTATATGGGGGCTAAGAAGGCTGTCAGTTCCGCGTGCAATTGTGGGACGCCTGAGCTGGGTTGTTGCACTGCCAGGCGGTAGGCTTCCCTGTCCTTATTGGTAATGGGGGTGGTGAGGATGGTATGGCTGTGCTTCGGTGGTTTGTGTGGGGCTGCCAGGTCTATGCCTAGGCGGGTTGTATTCAGTGTGGCGGTGAGTGGCCTGTGGTCGCTGAGATAGGCGTTGGTATGGACGTGCGTGCGGTGCTCAGGGCCGTGTCTTGCGTCGCGTGTTAGGATAGCGTCTATGCGGCTGTTGCAGTGCGGTTGTTGGTAGGTCCAGGCCCGGTCGCCGGGGTCCGCTTCTATCAGGTGCATTTCTGTGGCGAACCCCCTCATCATGCTGTCTTGTGTGTATTCAGTGTGCTCGGAGCGATCCTCTGTTTTCATCGTGGCGTTGATATCTCCCGCCAGGATAAGTGAGCCGGGCAGGTGCCCAGTGGCTGTTCGTATATGCTCTTGCATTTTCTCGCGCAGTGAGAGCGCTTCGCCATTGGATCCCGACGGCCAGTACGTGGCGATGATGGTGAGCTGTTCGCACTGGTGTTGGTTGAGGGTCAGGATGACGCATCGTGCATTTACCTCAGCCTCAGTGCTCGGTGAAAGCATAGTGGTTTGCATTTGGATGGCTAAGTTGTGTTTGATGCCTAGTAGTACTTCACTGTGGCCTCTGTGCCGGTGTATCGTATAGTCTGGCATGACTCTCTTCAACCAACCAGAGCCTGGATTGTTGCTCCTGGGCTGGGTCATGGTCTCAGTTAGGATCAAGATGTCCGGGCTGTGCTGGTGCACAAGGTTGAGGACGTCGTTCCTTGACCTATGGAGGCTTCTGACATTCAGGGTCGTTAGTGTGATATGCTGTCGATTATGTGTTGGTTGTGGCTGTGTTGGCAAGGTGCTGTGTTGTGGGTGTGGTCCTGGGTGCTCAGGTAGGTTATCGGTGGGGGGTTGCGGTGTTTTGGGGGTGGCGGCGGGGGGTGGAGTGGGGGCTGTGTTTAGGTATCTGTACATCAGGGTTTGCGTGTGCGAGTCCTTAGGTTGTGCCCTTGGCTTGGTCCGTCTTTTATCTACGATGGTGCCCGATGACGTGGGCCGTTTACTGTTGCTTGACCGGTCTTGTAGAGTGGGAAGAGTGACTGTGGGAGCGACTTGGCGCAGTCGCGGCCCGGCGTTCATGTCTTCGGTGGCTGTTCCTGTGCGCTTAGAACTCGCTGGTTGTGCAGTGGCGATCTTGGGTAGCGGCCGGTCTGGTCGGGGGCTGTGCGCGGGTTGTGTCCCCAAGTCTTGAGTAGTAAGGTCGATGTGTGTGGTGCGTAGATGTTGTTCCAGCTGCTCCGTGGTGGCGCGCCTTGTAGGGTCAGCTAGCCAGCATAGTGGATGGATGAGGTTGGTATTAGCCGCGTCGCCCTTTTTAATTTGAACGAGCATGCCGTGCAGCTGGAGCCAGTCTTCCGGGGTGTCCAACCGACGTGGGTGGCCGCGTTCCGAGTCCAGCCATTGCCATGCGTGATCTATGCGGCGGATGGTGGTAGCGTGATTGTTGGTGATGAGAATGGCAGCTGTGTTGGTGTAGCTGTCTACATTGCCAGTGAGCGTGTTGAGGAGCTCAGGTGTGATGTGGTCAAGTGTATGCTCTGTGGTGGTAGGGCATAGGTGGAGGTCCTTGTGGTAATGGTATAGGTAGTGATTGATGGTGGAGATGGTGAAGTTGCCAGATTCCTCGTAGATGTGTGGGAGGCTACTGTGTAGTGGTATCGATCTGTGCTCCCGCCTTGCCTTGTTGGCTAGGTCTTGGATGTGTGTGCCGAGCGATCTACAGTGGGTGATAACGTCCTCGGGCTTAATCATAGGTTTCCCCACGGCCATGTTGAGGGCATGCACCAGGCAGCACTGTTTGTGTTGGCGTTCCATGTAGGGGATGTGTGTATCTGGTGGGCTGCTGATGATGGGCCCTAGCCTTGCCCTGCTGCGTGCCACAGCCATTGCCTCCGTGTGGTTTGGTATACTGATAATAACTTGTACTTCGCAGGCCGTGTGGTATGTGTTGTTGCTGGTGGTATGTAGTAGTGTAGGCGCTTCCGCTTGCGAGTCTAGAAGGTACCAAGTACCATTGTGCTTCCTTATCGCCATACTGTGGGTCGGGGCTTTGCAAAGGAAGGCATGCGTGCCGTGGGTGGCTGATAGCACGTCAAGGTTGCGGGTGGACCAGTCCTTCCGTGTGCGCAGGTGCCCCACACTGTGTGTGGAGAGGCCGTAGTGTGATGTTAGATAGAGGTTGATGACCGTGTCATTGCAAGCGCCTTGCTCGTCTCTGGCGAGCGCCCACATCGTGCGCTGGTCGCCGTGTCTGGCGCTCAGCTCCGACATGTGGAAGTTGGCCAGGTCCTGGTTGGTGAGCCATTGATGCCCCGCGGCGTGATTGAGAGCATGTATTTGGCAATGGGAGGCCACTTGTTTCTCAAAATGGAGTCCCTCAGGGCCAGGGTTGGGTTCGACGTCTCCCGATGCCATAAGTAGCCAGCTTATGTGGGTGAGGTATGAAATAGCTTCCCAGGTCAGCATTCGTACGTTAATGGATGCGGGGGTGTGCGGGTTCGTGCGGTGGGTCATATAGGCTTGGATGGTAGTGTTGTATTGGTGTACAGTCGTGGTGTTACTGCATGTATGCCCCTTCATATACGTTTTAGTTTGGTACGCCATGCTATTTATAGCCCATAGTCTGGTGGTATTACCATCCATGCCGTGGAGCCAATTGTAGGTAGTGACATGGAGAGTAGCTGCGAGCTTAGTAAGTCTCTTACGTTGTCGCCTAATGCACCGTTGTGATTGAGCTTTGGTGGGTGTTGTAGTGTGGTGGCTTCCTAATCTGATAAGGGTCCACATCACGGCTCCTATTAGTAGGATGTCGGTGGTGGGGCGTAGGTTAGGCTGGTTTAGTGGTTTCCAGCCCGGGTGTCCGATTGGGGGTTGAAGTGGGCCAAGGATGTGGGTTAGAGGCGGGTGTGGGGTGTGTGTGGCTGGCCATGTGTGGCTGCCCCTTCGTTCTAACTTGTGTTGTCTGTGTGGGGAGCAGGTGTGTTGGGTCTTACAAGGGAGCATATCCCGGTGACCCCATTGACAGGTCGCGATGCTGTTGCTGCGTCTGTCTAGGTGCATGGCCTGAATAGTGGCTTGGCGGCCCCTAAGAGGCAACTTGTGCTGAGTGTACGCTAGGCAGCTGTACGCTAGGCAGCTGGAGTTGTACGCTAGGCAGCTGGAGGTGATATTCGCTGCCATCTCAGTGGTCATCGTTTGTCTCACTCCATTGGCACGACGTCTTCCTGAGCCAGAGTATCCCCACTCGATCCAGGCTGGTCTTCCAGGGGTTCCTGTGGGCGGCGGGGTGCACAAGTCATGGTGCATGTGTGTCCATACATATTGTGCTGTGTGGTGTGTCATGCATGTCATGCCACTCACCTCATTCATAGTGTCCCCATGGGGCTGCTCTGCTTCCGTGCCAGTCTCAGCATCCCCCTCGGGGGTGACGCCTGTGCAAGGGCAGTCATGGGGGTTCGTCATGGGTAGGGGTGTGTAGGGAGTGTGCTCTATGCGGTTAGGCAGGTGAGGGGGTGGGCTTGTGGTGTCCGTGCGATGTGTGGTATTGGGAGTGCGTCCATGTGTTCTTACCAGTCTCTGGCCCTTCCCCTGCTGCCGCGTTAAAGATCCAGCTGAGGTTGAGTCCCCTGGTGTTGATGCCAGTCTCCAGTCTTGGGCGTCTTTGGTCTCGCTCTGATCCAGAGGTAGGGGCAGGTGATACTGCCTGCGGATGAGTGTCCATTGAGTATTGTTGGTCCACAGCATGGTGTCTGATCCGTTAGTGGTTGTGTTGCTGTGTGTGAGGGTGAGTAAGTGGGGGGTAGGCTGACATGGGGGTGGTGCTCCCGCTGCTGCTGTGGTCACCTGGGTGCTGTGGCCCAACCGAACGGCGTCCTTCCACGTGGTGATGCCCGCCCCCGCGGTCACTTGGTCACCTCCGCCCCCTGCAGAAGGTGGCATGCAGGTGTCGTGTGTACTATGTGGTTTGGGGATCAGTGTTAAACCGGGTTGTGGGATGGGTGCATGTTGGGAGTGTGTCAAGCGTATGGTTTGGCACTGTGGTGTTAGGTTACTTGCCTGTTGTTGCAGCCAAGCCAGGTGCTCCTCCCGGGGCCGGGTCCAGGCCTGCTCCGGCTCCTGACTGTCCAAGTGGGGCCTGTGCATGTGGTGAGCAGCACAGGGGCCTTTTGGGTGTTGTTGAGGATGGGGTGGTTGCTTGTCAGGTTGCGTTGCTTTTGGTGTGGCATGCTGAGCTGGTATCAAAGTTCGGGTGGGCAGTGGGTGGTGGATTGCGTGCATGGCCATGGGTGTGGTGCAGTTGGGTTGTAGTACCTGAGGCAGGGCCAGGGTGCCGGTGTCGATGGTCAGATTGTCAAAGTCACCCAGGCTGCCGCTGCTGCCTCGGCTGCTGTTGCCTCTGCTGCTGTTTCCCCTGCTGCTGCCTCCCCTGCTGCCGTTGCCTCGCCCTCCAGGGGGAAACCCACGTGCTTGTGCAGCTGGGGTTGGGCCCCGGCTGGCCTTGGCTGGGGCGTGAGGGGGCAGGCTCTTGCCCCTACCACTGGTCCCCCATGTAGGGGGAGGGGGGGCTGCAGCTGAGGAAGGTAGGGTGGGCGCGCTAGGGGGCAGGGGTTGCATCTCGTCCGACTGCACGGGGACCCTGAGACCCCAGCCTCCTGGTGCCTCTGGCTCAAGGGTCTCCTCTGCAGCCTGGGCAACCTGGGCCCGAGCATCCTTCACTGCCTTGAGGTAGTCCAGTTGGCCTGTGGTAGCCACTCGAGCTTGCACCAGCGCATCTGTGGCCGCCGATTGGATGTCATGCAGGACGTTGGCTCCTGGGATGTCCTGCATCGTGCTTGGCTTGGCCATGGCCACCACTGCCCTCAGCGTGAAGGCCCCCTGGTCAGGCGTGTAGTGGAGGCCGGTGGTGTTGAAGTTCTCTGCCAGCGTGACTGCCACTGTCCTTGCAGGGTTGCCAGGGATGGGGTCCTTGATGTCTGCAAGCCACACTGGCTCCCTGCTGCGGCGCCCACCGCCCAGCCATCTGCTCTGGATGCCGAGGTAGGTGCGGCTGCCAGCTGACTGGGTCAGTCCTCTGAGCTGTTGCATGGCAGCTATCATGCTCAGGGCGTCTTGCCTGCTGGCCGGGATAAGGATGAGATGCGCCGCAGTCTCCAGTCTCCTCTGGTTGAGAGGGTGGCCCTCAGGTGTGCAGAACGCAAGGACCGCCCCCTGGGGGGCGGTGCTCCCCCTCAGCTTTATTGAGCTTTCCTGTGTGGCATCAACATTAGCGAGTATGTACAGAGATCTTGCTACAGTGATGGTGGTTGCGGCATTGTGGTTGTGGTGGGCTGATGTTTGTGTTGGGTTGGTGGGCTTAGCATTTCCCACCTGTTGGGTGATGGGGTGCGTGTAGGTCAGCTCCAGGTATCTCCCTTCTGCATCCCTCATGGGGGTGATGACGTCCCCATAGACGCTGGAGAAGCTGAGGGGCCGCACTTGGCCTTTGCCTGCCGTGTCCCTCCAGCGAGCGCCTTCAACACTGTTGCCTTTGATGAGTTGGCCTATGGGGTTAGGGTTGGTTGCCAGGTGGGTGTCTTGCAGCAGATACAGCAGGCTCAGTAGGTCGTCTGGGTTGAACACCCCTGGCTGCTTTTTAGCTGGCATGCCAAGGCCAGGCGCTGCCGGGGGGGTAGCTGCGCTGATGGTGATGGTGAACACCCCAGCAATCTCCACCTGAATGCTGCGGTATCTGCTCAGGAGCTGTTCCAGCTGTGGGTTGTCGCTGTGGATAGTGTAGTCCATCTGACCTTGTCCTTGGGTGACAGCGCTGGGACTGAGGGCTTGGAGGACTGCGAGGTTCCCCTGATCTGCCCCCTGCTTAGCTGCGTACGCATCCCATTCTGCGCTGCTGCTGCAAGGGGCCCCCATATCAGCCAGTACTATCCCGGCAGCAGCTGAGTGTATGGCCTGTCTCATGAGCGCTGGGGGAGTAGGTCTGCTGCGCTCGCTGTGGCTGAGGCCTAGCTGCTGGCAGCCCGCGTGTGGTTGAAGATGGATGGTCACCTTGGTGGAGTACTGACAGGTTTGTGCCTGGTCCTCTTGCAAGATGAGGTTCATTCTGCCCAGAGTTACGCCATGTTCAGTTGCTACGTCTGTGAGGTAGGGGCTGCTGGCATGGGCTGCCAGTATGGCTGGGATGTCCGAGGGTAGGCGCTGCTCTGTGTACTTGGCGGGGATGCAATCGAACGGGGCCCTGGGGGGCCCTAGCTTGAAGGTCCTGCTGTCCTCCGCAGTGATGCTGCTTTCCGCATTGGGCCCAATGGCCCCAGCTGTCCACCGCTCCAGCTGGGCTGCCGTGGTTTCCTTGCTGTGGGTCTTGTTCATCATGGGAAGGATGCAGTCTGTGGACAGCGGCTCGGTCTTGAGGATGTGTCCTGTCCATAGCATGGTCATAGGGCGGTTGGCTGTGTACCCAGAGAGGGCTGCAGCTGGCAGGTTGGTGAGCCGGGGGTCAATCCTCCTTCTGTTGATCAGGTAGCCTGCTGCTGTGGGACCGGTGTACAGCCTGGCCGGAAGGGCCCTGCCCAGGGCCACCTTGTTGAAGGCTGTGGTGGCCCCTATCTTGACAGTGACCTGCGCCTTTTGTCCTGCGTGATGGAGGCAGGTACAATATGGCAGTTCTTTGAGAGTGTCCAGTTGGCAGGCATCGTGTCTTGCTATGTGACTGGAGATGGTACAGTTCATGTCAACCCAATGGAGGTGTGTTCTTAGGTTGTTTGTCCGTCGGGTCTGTGCCTTCGGGTTTGCATGTATCCCTCGGGTTTCTGCCCTTGGGTTTAGCCGCCGGGTCTGTGCCCTTTGGTATGTGTCTGGTCCTCGGGTCTGTGCCCTTGGATTTATGCCTAGCCATCGGGTCTGTGCCCTTTGGTTTGAGAACTGGCTTCGGGACTGTGCCCTAGGCGATGTGGTATGGGCAGGGCAAGTGGTGTGCGCGGTTGCGTGCTGGCAGTCGCAATCGTGATGCCTCTCCCCATTCAGGTCGACTCGGCTGCTGTTGTATTGCCCTGGCTGTTGTAACTCCTGCACGACTAGGTTATGGCAACGGGAAGCGGTGTGCGTAGGTAGGGGTGCGATGGTAGAGCCGCAGCAATGTGTCAGCTGCAGGTGGAGTAGGAGGAGGATGGCGGCTATAACGGCTCGACCATATCTCGCGTGGCGCTTACCGGGGAGCTGGCTTATGCAGTGACTGACTGCATCCATCGTCCCCGCCGTCTCGAAATTTGCGTTGACGTTCCAACTATCAGTCGCCTCCATTTCGCGTGCTTTGTAAGGTGGTGTGCGGAGTTACAGGCAATTGTGTACGTGCGCAGCGAGAAACCTCTTCGGTTGTTGCCAACCAAAAAAGTCTCGCCTCTGCCTCACTCACTGGTAGAGTGACCGCTAGCTCTCCTGCCCCCCCCTCCCAGCCTTGCGTTGCCCCTCCCTGACCTGACCTGACCTGACTTGCCCTGCCCTGCCCTGCCTGTAGGTGTGTGGCAGTGCATGTTGCAGGTAGCAGGTGTGCTGCAGTGCATGAGCAGCAGCAGCAGCAGGCTGCCGTGCATGTGCTGCAGAGCATGAGCATGAGCAGCAGCAGGTTGTAGGTGTGTTGCGGTGCATGATCAGCAGCAAGAGCAGCAGGCTGTAGTGCATGAGCAGTGTATGGACAGCAACAACAGGCTGTAGGTGTGTGGCAGTGCAGTCTTCTATTAGCAATCAGCAGCAACTTTGAGCCCATCAGAGAAAAATGTTGCATGGTACAAAAGCTTTTAAAAGGCTATCCTGTGCTTCCGTTCAGTTCCATGCCACACAACGTGATTTGTAAGCTGTAACTGGTCAAGATGTCATGAAGAAAACGGTGGAGGTCATTAGCCGTGTATCCTCTTCTCAAATGATACCTACGCCCCTTGTATGGACAACACCACCACGCGGTGATGCGCTAATGCTGCAAACATGGTAGCCACCTGCTACATACCCCCTTTGCATGTATGCATCACGGTCATGCTTAGCAAGTGCAGGCCTGGCAGTGATCCACACCCAATGTGTCACAGCTAGCCTGACTACGGATGGTACCTATAGTGGAGGCACACCAGATCCAACCCCATGCTAGGGTATGGTGCGCCACATGCCCCTTGTATGGACAACACCACCACGCGGTGATGCGCTAATGTTGCAAACGTGCTAGCCACTTGCTACATACCCCCTATGCATGTATGCATCACGGTCATGCTTAGCAAGTGCAGGCCTGGCAGTGATAGGTTAGGATGGGCTGGGCTGGTCTAGCTAGGGATGGGATGGGATGGGCTAGCTAGGGATGGGATGGGCTGGCTAGGGATGGGATGGGATGGGCTGGCTGGCTAGGGATGGGATGGGCTGGCCTGGCAGTGATAGGTTAGGATGGGCTGGGCTGGGCTAGCTAGGGATCAAGCCTAGGAGGCAAGGCGGTGCTAACAGTGTTCTGGCTACATGTTTTGAACTTGAGCGTGGCCATTCTTATTTGGCTTGGATAGCCTTGTCTATCCTTGTCTAGCCTATGTCCAGCCTTGTCTATTGTCAATAAAGAGCTTCTACTCCAATTAGGAGCTAGGCACCTAGGGATGCGGCTGGTTACATGCATAGTATGTAGAGGTTGGGACCGGGTGACTCTGGAATGAAGTATAGTTAGGTCAGCTCTCAACGGTTAGGGATCACATAAGCGGTTGGTTGGATAGCATTACATGACCACCATGTTACAAGGAATCACAAGGGTGTTACAAGTGGTTACAAGGGTGTTACAAGGGTGTTACAAGTGGAACAAGGGAATAATAAGGGTGTTACAAGTGCCCCTGCCCTCAGCTCATGTGCATGCCCTCAGCCTTGAGGGGCATGTCTTGGTACTGCTGCATGTGTTGTTTGATATAGAACAACCGCCCTATGTGCAATGACTGCTGCAGCTGCCCTGACTCAGCCTCGCCATGCGCCTCAGGCTCACCGCATGCCCCCTTGCACACAACAATCATGTGCTGCAGCCAGACAAGCAGCTAGCTATGCTCGACACGCAAATGGTGCAGCTGCCGCCCATAGTGCAGCAGCTTGCCGTAGGGGATTTCTGTGGATGCCTCAGCTCATGGAGCTGGCTCACCCCTCACCATGGCCTGGAGCTGCTCCTCTATGATGCTGACAGCTGCTGCATCCTCACCACTCCCTAGCGCCTGGTAGAGTGCTGCCTCTTTGAGAAGCTGACGAGCTGTCCTAAGCTTTGCCTTGATGGCGTTGCTTGCTGCGCGTGTGTCCTTGTCGCTCTGGCCCATACGCTCGCGTTGCAACCCCAGCTCATGCACATTGTGGTGAGCTGCTCCACCTTGGTACGGTACCTACAACACACCTCGCAGAACCAACTGTGCCACACCTCACCCTGAACACTCTGCATACTTTGCACCCTTGCCATGCCACACACACCTTGAGACTTGACCTTTAACCAGGAGCACCAGGCCTCGTGCAATGAGAGGGCTCTCACCCTCAACACTGCCATGGTGCTTCTCCATGGCGCACAACCTATTTGGAACTGGCAGGCAAAGTCATTGTAGAGATGCAACATGTCGCATGCAGCATGCCATGCCAGGAGGTAGTACACAAATGGCTCCGCTGTGCGCATGTTGCAGTACAACACTAGTAGCGCCACGCCATGGCAGCACACAAAGCCAACCACACCACAAACTGCACAAGGCTGGCCGGCTGTTATGTTGCTGGTCTCAGGCCTGGAATAGGACAGCGAGGTTCAGCAGTCATGTGCCTCACTGTCCACGCCTGCCAATCTTGCTGCTACTACCGCTGCGTCTGCTCCAGCTCCTCTTGCCTCTGCTGTAGCTCTGGCCGCTGCAAATGCAGCTGTTGCACTGCGCCCTCCAACCCTGAACGACCCTCCAACCCTGAAGGTAGGTATCTGTGTGTTGCTCTAGGTCACGGGTGGCCTTGGCCACACCGGCATAGCTGCTGGGCTTGTTGCAAGCATCGCCAGCAACACGATGCAGGTAGCCAGCTTGTGGCACACCTGCAGCATGCACACACACACACGCACACACATACACAACCATTGTCGTATGATGATGATGATGATGATGATGACACACAGCTTTCCTGCATGGCAGCAGATGCAAGCGACCACTTACCTGGGACGAGCGCACAGATAGGACGGTCACTGAATGCTCCTCTGGGGAGTTGGGCCTGTAGGTCTGAACGCTGTTGCAACAATCTGGGCATGGAGAGAAGCCGGTCAATGGCCCGCAGGTAGTCAAAGAATGCCTGGCTGAAGCTGTCTGTTCTGATCTGCTGAGGTGGGTACAAGGCCAAAGGATGGTGAGCGGCGTTGACGGCCTCCAGGAAGGCTACATGACAGCACACACAAACACACTTGATGATACGCATGGGTGGCGCATGGCGCAGTCTACAGCGCAGGTGACTAGCGATGGGCTGACCTTCCATGGAGACACCACACCCTTGCATCCGGGCATAGGAGCGCAAAACTCTCACATCATACCACGTTTGAGCGTGGGTCTGGCTGCTAGAAGAATGAGAGAGGGTTGAGACTGATCGACTGATTGCATGAAGCGCAAGGGAGCGTCAGCTTGAATCAGTCCTGCATGCTGATGTACTCCACCTGCATCACCTGAAGTGGCTTCAGGGGGGAATCTTCTAGTCTAGTTGCACCAGAGGCACAAGCATGGTGCTGCCAATCCTCGCGCAGACTCCATGGCGCAGACTCCACATACTCCCGCTTGTGCTGCTCCGAATTGGAACGGGCAGCGGCATCTGACCGCTCCCTGCGCTCCTGCCAAGGCAAAAAAGCTGCAGAACGCAGGTGCTGCTCCTGCTGCGGTTTTCTTGTCTGGCACTGTGTCCGTCGCTAGTTTTGGGTGTTGTGGGGGATTTGGCCTGCGTTGTGGGGGATGCGGCTTGCCTTGTCTACATCCCCTGTAACCGCTCCCTTGGCAAGTCCCTTTTGGGCTGCGCGCTTGAGCTTATCGAAATAAGAACGGTCCAGGCGGGTGTTGGGCTGCGTTTGCTGGGCAGTAACCGCCCGCCCCTAACCACCTCTGGGCAGTCAAGGTTGCGCGTCAAAGCATGCGGAGGAAGCCAGCAAGCTGTAGTGTGGGTTGCTAGTCGCTCGTGCTTGTCGAGTAGCGTGGTTGGGCAATTTAAAACTTCCCCCATCTACAGCCAACAAACTTCCCCCGTACAGGGGGAACTTTTACCGGGAGACTTGATTGGGGCCGCAGCGCCACCCGCAGCCCATGAGGCCACTCGGACGAGCTCACGACTGCTGAAACGAGAGCAACGGGCAACACAATCGGCCCCAACGAAGCCCAATCCACCCAAGGCGGGCACGAAACGGAACAATGAGGGCAGACAGACCCAAACTATCCCGCAAGATGTAGTGCGCATAGTAGGCCTTGACCTCCCAGGCCTGTCCAGCTGGAAGGTGGACAAAGCCTGCCGATGTAAACCCAAGAACCTAGGCTGCATACTAGGGGCCATGTACGGCCACCAAGAGGCCATTACCAGCATAGATGGCTGGCAATGGGACGGCATCAATAAGGAAAACTACTATAAGGTGCACTGGAAGCCCACAGTCATAGATAGATGGGCATTACCACTGTGTGCAGAAGAAGGCTATACACCCACACACATAGAACCCATCAGCAGGGAAGAAGCGAAGGACGTGTGCACTTGTGAGCTGTGCTGGCTACCAAGAGGAGACAACCCAACGTGCCACAACTGCAAGAGGGCCTACCACCCAGCCTGCCTTGAGGAAGCCCACCTGTCAGGGCACAAGGAACCAGGTTACTGGTTGTGCCCTATATGCAAGTTTGGTAGCAATGACTTCAAGACTACCATGCGTCAGTCAGCGCACTCGGACCTCATACGAGTACACTGGCACCCCACCTTTGAACCGGCGCCGCTCATCACGGCACACCTGGACTACATGGCAAAGCGCAGCGTCTACGACGAGGAAAACAGGCAGATACAAGAGGCCAGACATGCGAGGCCCGACACGCACCTGCCGGCCCACACCCGACAGGGCCTACCGGACCCGCACACCTGGCTACCCCGGTGCACCAACCTGCACTCGAAGGCCACCTTCCACACCTACCCCATTAACCCGCAGACGGACATCATCGGCACGGGCAAGTGCGAAACCTTCCTCCAACTTCACCCCCACATGACCACCCCCGCGATGAGCCTCAGCACGGGAGAGCCCATCATGCCACAGCACGACCTAGTGCAACACGTCACGGTCCACGACGAGTCGGGTCGCACGATTGGCCTCCTGACAAAAGACCAACACCAACACCTACACGCTTGGCTACAACACACACCACACACACGCAACCTGGCCACAGAAGTAGCTGCCCTGCTAAGGAGACAGGACACACAGAGCAGCCACCACCCCATGAGGGTGGCACAGGACAGGGCCCTTACCACCCTGCACACCACACGATCCTTCACTAGCACCGTCCAAAGGTGGGCTGATCCACTCACAGTTAGACCGGAAACTACTACCTACTGGAGCCCTGACATCAATGACACGGCCTTTGGCGCACACCACAACTGCCTACTGGTACGCCACACTGGGCTATCCACATGGAACGTACCGGCAGACGATGCGGTGGCCCTGAAATGCGTCAACCATGCTATACACTCAGCTACCCAGGAGGAGGCCATGGCCACCATCATGCTGATCCCTGGGAAAAAGGGCATCTCCTACCCCAAACACATCGACACCCTAAGACGCTACCCAGAATACTGCCAGCACCTGACAAGCATACCCCCCACCAAGACCAGCTGCACCAAGTCAGGCAAGCACGCCACCCTCCACATCTACGTCATCTGGAATGCAGCGGGACAACAACTCGTCACCAAAGGCAACCCCCAAGCATGGCTGGCTAGCACTGCCACTGCCCTCCACCCTCAACGAGACACACACCCAATCCACAACAGACCCACGAATCAAAGCCAGCCGGCCACACCCCCCAGCGGCCACAAACAACACATGCGCCTGCCGTTGGACAGGGACCTCCCTACCGCGGGGCACCAACGCAGCCACCAACAGCTCACGCAACACTCCACGACGCAACCACGGATGGCCATCACCGAATGGGCCACGCTCGCGTACTCGGACGGCAGCTGCATTAAGACCTCGGGGGCAGCCCCAGCGAGCGTCGGGGCGGGGGTTTATATCCCGGAGACCAACGTCCTCATCACCGTCGCCCTGGACGACCCAGAAAGCAACACCATTAACAAGGCGGAACTCACGGCGATACACGCGGCACTCACAACGGGGGCCAAACGCATCGCCACCGACAGCCTCTGCTCTATCTACCAGATCCGCCGAGCCCTCGCTAACCCGATGTCGCTCATCACACACAGGCACAACGACATCCTGACCGCGATCGCTACCCTTATCATCGATAGCCCCGTCACGATCCACTTCTACAAAGTCCGGGCCCACTCGGGAATTATCGGCAACGAAGGCGCCGATGCCCTCGCCAAGCACGCGGCGCTACACCCAGAGCTTGCCAACACCCCGGCCTACCACCGGACCACACGGAAAGAGACCAACACCTGGCTCAGCAACGAAGCCGACGGCGAAATCCCCGCCCCATTGCCGGATTGCCGCCAAAGCGTGCGAGCACATATGCACCGCAAACACAAGCTTGGCCTTGCCAACCAAGACAGCATCTACTACCTGATGTCCCAAGAAATCACGAAGGTCGCAGCACCAGGCGCGGGCGAAAGAGTGATGACCGACGCGCACATCTCCACCCACGCACAACGAACTGCCCTACTCTACCGCACCGGCGGGCTCTACAACCAAAAGCTAGCTCTGCGCTGGAAACGGGCGACTGACGACCGTTGCCCACTTTGCGGGGAAGCCGACAGTGCCACTCACCTCCTTTCGGGCTGCAGCGAGACCTTACCGCTTGTGCAAGAAAGGCACAACGGGGCCGGTCGCCTCATCGTCAAAGCTATCAGCAAGGGAACCCTGGGCGGGTACATCCGGTTTGCGGACACCGGCAGCTGGGAGAAGGGCGCGAAGGAAAACCTTGACCTCCCTAACGACACACTACACACAACGCTACGAGCACTCGGACTGAAAACAGCGGCAACCAAAAACACCACTAGACCAGATATACTCATGGTGACGCCGCAAGCGAAGGCGGGCAAAAGCGGCAAAGTCACAAAACGGGTCACCATCATAGAAATCAAGTACTGCTCGGACTCAAGGTGGACGGATCAATTAGACAGGGCACTCAACCAACACACCAATCTAGCTCAAACCTTACGCAAGGAAGGCCACATGGTTGAGATTAGACCTATCCTCCTTGGCATAGGTGGCATAACGTATGAAGCACACACACGGCAACACCTCCTGGCCTTGGGGGTCTCACAAGGCAACACTACTAAACTGTTACACAAGCTAACAAGACACGCAGTGGAGACAGCCCACTCCATCGCAAAGACAAGCTACAGACTCAGGGCTACTAAGAGGGATGGAGGGTAGGGGGGTTGCCTCTTTTCCTGCTTGATTGGTGGGAGCAGGCCGCGCCCCAGGCGGTAGCTCCTCCCTTAATGCACGCCGGTGAATACCGGAGTAGTCTTCTTCTTCTTCTTCTTCTTCTTGGATGACTGTCTGCTGTGTACTCAGCAGGGGGACACTGCAGGCCTGGCACATGTCAAGCAGCAACTCGCCTCTGTCTTCAACATCAAAGACATGGGCGAAACCAGGTGGTTCCTGGGCATGCAAATCACCAGGAACAGGGCAGAGGGCACTATCATGCTTGACCAGCGACAATTCATCAATGAGCTGGTCACCACACATAGCATGTCGTCATCACACAGCAAGGCAGTGCCCATGGCACCAGCCATTAAGCTAGTCAGGGAGGGAGACCCACTTGACACCTCAGTGCACCATTACAGCGCCTTGGTAGGTAGCCTGCTGTACCTCACATGCTGCACACGCCCAGACATTGCTTTTGCAGTGGGTGCTCTGGCAAGGCACATGTCATCACCCACCAAGCAGCACTGGGCAGCCGCATGCAATGTGTTGAGCTACCTGAAGGGCACATGTGACCATGGACTGTTGTTTGGGGGTGTCACAGGACTACACGGCTTCTCTGACTCAGACTATGCTGGTGACAAGACACCGCCAGAAGCACTACAGGATACTTGTTTACTCTCAATGGCGGTGCAATCAGCTGGTCCAGCCGCCTGCAACCCACAGTGGCACTATCAACAGCTGAAGCCGAATACATGGCAGCATCTAATGCAGCTAAAGAGGCCCTGTGGCTTAGGAAGCTGATGAGGGATCTGCAGCTAGATGCCAGCTGTGTCACCATAGGGTGTGACAACCAGGCAGCTCTGCAGCTTCTTCACAATCCCATGGCCACTTCACGAGCAAAGCATATTGATGTGCATCACCATTTTGTTAGGGAACGCATTACCAGGGGGGAGGTTGCTTTCTACTACTGTCACACAAGCAGCATGATGGCAGACCTCCTCACCAAGCCTCTCGCAGCTGTCAAGTTTGATTGGGGCAAGCAAGGGTGTGGGGTGTACAGCTCAGCTTAAGCTAGGCACAGGCACACATGCCTGAAACAGCCTAGTGTATCCAGCCTGTTTGTGTTTCAGGACTTGAAGCTTGGTGAAGCACAGGTTTGCATACCTGAGACAGCTTTTCTGCAGTTGTTTGATGCAGTTGTTTTGATATAGCAGTTGTGCAGACTCTTGGCCTAAGTACTGAGTGGGAGTGTTGTGAACATGTCCGGGTGCAAAAGATATTGAGCACCGGAAGTGTGAGACATGTTTGACAGCACTCAGGGCTGCAGAGTGAGAGAGTGAGACTGTCCGTCTTAAGGCAGTTAGAGGGGCAGACCTCGGCACCCTAAGCTGAGTGCCGCGTCTGTCCCTACGCTCTCTACAGGTAGGCACTGAGCAGTGTGCTTAGTGCCGTCAGCAGTTAGTTATGTAAGTACCCTAAGCTGAGTGCCGCGTCTGTCCCTACGCTCTCTACAGGCAGGCCGTCTCGGCCATGTTGAAGGTTGAACTTACCGATGTCAGGGTCGGAGCCACCGCCGTCGCCGTCATTGTCGCCGTCATTGCCGCCTCCAAATAACCACAGAAAGCCACTAGTATCTCGTCCGTAGCGCGATCCATAACAACGACTGACCGTCACCAAGCAACAAACAAACGACACCTCAAATGTTACACTAAAGGCAATGATCAGCTCGGCTCCGCCGAGCTCAGAATCGATTTAACGCCTCTGTAAATTAAAGTTATACAAGTTAACTGCAACGCCTCCGGCCCCTGGCGTCGGTCTCGAGCGTTCACTCGGAACTGCTTCGGCCTCGGTCGTTTACAAACCCGGAAAAGGTTCGTCATTGCAGTTATCCTCATCGTAATGAGCGAGGTAGAGGCGATTATCTAGTATATCTGAGGTCCGCGGCCCGTCAATTATACAAAAGCGTACCCCGCGGCCCGTCAATTATACAAAAGCGTACCCCGCGGCCCGTCAATTATACAAAAGCGTACCCCGCGGCCCGGCAATTATACAAAAGCGCGGTCAACGGCGGGTCAATTATGTTGAGTTGTATACGTCCAAACGGCTTAGCGGCCAATGCGATACGCTTGCCTTGCTCATCCCGAGCTAACCAAGCATGCCCGGAGCCCAAAGCTCAGTGTTGACATGCCAGCCTGGCATATATAAACATACATGCCAGCGTGGCATCATCTCTTAGCTAAGCTTCCGCGCTTAGTCGCATTGGTGAGGTGCTATCGCGCAAGTCGCGGAACCGATCGTTTGACTCGCGGCTTGCAACTTGCAACGTGCAAGCCATACTTGCAAGTTTCGGAAAGCTGCCGAGTACGCATAGCTAGCTGTCGGAGAGGTCTGTGTGGCTAGAGTGCAACTAAGGTCGGTAGAATAGTGGCTCCGTCCACCCCCGAGTTATGGAGAATTATTTGATCCTGTATTTTGCATACACCTCAGATATGCCGCTGTATAGCTCGGTATGGGATGCAGCGAAACAGGCAGCGTAAACGTAACCGTGATGCCTCGGTTTATATGGAGTTCTGGAGTTCTGAATATGTATCAGGCCACAGCGCAGTCATGAGGCGCGACAGTCCTTTCTACAATTATTGCTTGTACGAGGTTGGAGCCTTCTCACTCGTGCTGTGCGTGCTCCCAGCTGTTGATGGGCGGACAGGTTAGAGTAGATGAGGGCAGAGCAGCGCTACAACCCTTTACCCATACCCTTTGGCATGGCAATGGCATCCCCCCCAGCTATCATCAACTAGTCATCGCTGCCGCATACTTGCCTTCCCTACCTCACTGCCCGCCCAGCCACACCACCCGTTTGAGATATGTACGCCACAAAACGCACACAACCAGCGACGTCACCGCAGCCATCACCACCTGGCCAGCGCTGCGGCGCGGGGTGTCGTGTTGCGCGCCCGACGTGCGAACTGCCAAATGGACAGCACGGCTGCGAGACCGACGACGCAGATGAGCATGACTGTTTGTGCGCCGGCGAAGCCCATGCTGAAAGGATTCTTCCGAGCCTTGGACACCTTGTCAAAGATGGCGGTCGCGTTTGGTGGCCACCGAAGCGGCTCGCTGCCAACTTTGGTTGCGCTTGGCCCCGACGCGGTTTTGGGTTCACGGGAGCCTGTGCTTGCATGCACGGCGGGTAGCGCGCCGGGCGCCAAGCTGCTGCGGGGCTCGGGCGAGGCCGGATCTCTGCTTGCGCTGCCGGGCGCGTTGGCGGTGGGTTGCGGATCAGGGCTGGGTACCATTGGCGACTTGGCACTTGGGTCAAAAAAATCGCCGCAACTTGGTGAGTCCGCGCTAGCCTGGCAGTCACCGCCTGGCCAACATCTGCGAAGCAGCTTCAGCGACACATGTGACCTCCACCACCGCGCTTAAGGTGAGGCACCGCTCCCCCAGCCCTACCCACCCTATAGTCAGTTCCGAAGTAGGTGGGGGAGGGGGAGGGGGAGGGGGAGGGGGTGGGGGACCTCACCCACCGGAGAGGGTTGGCCAGCACATAAGAGTATTGGGTGAAGTTAACGTCAGGGCGGCGGCGTGGTGGTGGTGGTGCTTGAGGTTTGATCCAGGGACCAGCCAGCTTTGTGTTTCCGTCCGCGATGCCATTGGCCTTGCCCTACCAGGCCAAAGTCACACATTGACACTCTTAATCTGTACAAGGCTGTGTGGCTCATCACAGCAAGCACCAGCATCCCCCTTCCCTTCCCCTTCCCCTTCCCCTTCCCCTTCCCCTTCCCCTTCCCCTTCCCCTTCCCCTTCCCCTTCCCCTGCCCCTTCCCCTTCCCCTTCCCCTTCCCCTTCCCCTTCCCCTTCCCCTTCCCCTTCCCCTTCCCCTTCCCCTTCCCCTTCCCCTTCCCCTTCCCCTTCCCCTTCCCCTTCCCCTTCCCCTTCCCCTTCCCCTTCCCCTTCCCCTGCCCCTGCCCCTGCCCCTGCCTCACCTCCACGGTCCTCTCCAGCAGCTTGGCAAGAAACTCGTAGCAGTTGCTCTGCACATCACAGGTCAGGGTCAGGGTCAGGGTCCTAAGCACAAGACAGTCCCTATCTGGCCAGGCTCAAGCTCAGCTGCACCCCAGCTGACCCAACCAGCTGGCCCCCACACCGTCACCCACCAGCCCCCCACCCCACCTTATGCTTTCCTCCCACCCCCTACCCCCTCACCAACCCCCACCCCCCGCCTCCCCAGCCCCATCCCCTGCCTCCCTCCATCCCCTGCAGCCCTGCCTGCTGCGCCCCCCACCTGCATATGGCTCGAGTCCAGGCAGTTGCTGTCGCCCAGCACGGCCACATGGCCCCCAGCAGCGCCCACTGAGGCCACTCCCAGCAGGGCGTGCGAACCAGAGCCTGACTTGGCGCCCTGTGAGGGGGTGAGGGGGGGAGGGAGGGAGTGGAGGGGGGGAGGGGGGGAGGGGAGGAAGGGGCGAGGGGGAGGAGGGGAGGAGGGGAGGGGGGGAGGAGGGGGTCCCACCAGGGAGGAATGAGACTAGCAGCAGCAGCCAGCTCTATGAGGGCACCCTGTGCTGCTCCTGCCCTAGGCAGCTGCCAGGCTCGCGGGCTCAGCCCTGCAACCCTGACCCCTGACCTACCAGCCGCTGGGTCCTACTGGCTCAGCGCCTTTTTGCAGATGCCCAGGTCACGAGTTCGAATCCAGTCAGACACAGCTGTTTCTCACACCTAATGGCTGTAGCACCGTACTGCCCCTCCCCCCCTTCCACGCTGCCCCTCCCCCCTCCTTCCCCCGCCCCCCGCCCC